>JAMPIV010004113.1:0-443613 GCA_024509875.1 Oreohelix idahoensis
CTTACACTTATCATACTCATACCCTAGACACATAACGTTGCATCACACTATTCCAGAATAATTCTGACTGAGATATATAGATATGTGGTAGCAAGTAAGGTTATCTATAATACACTACTCTTAATAGATATAGATACCTTCACAGCTGATCTCAGTCAGTACACTAAGTTCCCTATAAGTATTTATAACATCCAACTTCACCACATATATTGGGGTCTCGCTCTTGGGATTTTGAATCTTTCCCTATTAAAAATATTGGGGGTAATTCACTTCAGGGAATATAAGAATTAAAAGGTATCCTTGGGTGGAATTAAATAAGGTTGAGCTCACGGTGCCTGTGTTGTCCATTAGTGATTGAATTGTTGGTTAGACATTGTATAACTTTACATAATAGACAATGGCGGACCTGGCCAAATTTCGATCTGCTGCGGTTCAGACTGCAAAAGAGTTAGGATTAGATGGGCAAGTTATGGTTGCCTATGTTACTACGGAATGTGACAAATTTATTGAACGCGAAGAAAGAAGGTTTGAAGCCGAAAGAAAGTTAGAGGCTGACAGGGAAATTAAGAAGTTACAGTTTGAAGCTGAGGCTGAGACTAAGAGGTTGCAGATTGAGGCTGGACAAAGAGGCTAAGGAGCATTGGAAGCCGAGGAAAGAAGACAAGATGCAGAAAGAGAAGAAAGAAAATTAGCTGCAGAAAGAGAAGCTGCAGAAAGAGAAGAGAAGAGCTGCAGAGAGGGAAGCAGAAGATAAAAGATTACAAAGGGAACATGAGTTACGACTAAGGGAGTTTGAGTTTCAAGGCCATGCTCCTGAAAATGGTGCCAGTCCCTTTGCCTCTGATGCCACTGCTAGCCAAGGAGCCTCAACCTCAGCTATGAACTCTCATTTAGATCATTTTGTTGAGAAAGACGATGATATTGAGAGCTATATAAATAGATATGAACTATTAGCTACCACATATGGGTTAGAGAGAGAAAGGTGGAGCTTAAAGTTATCTCAGGGACTTCGTGGGGCAGCTTATGAAGTTTTTTGCAAAAATGAGCAGAGGTGATCAGGAAAATTATGACATGCTAAAGCAGGCTCTTTTGTTAAGGTATGAAAAGAATGCAGAATTTTATAGGAAAAAATTTAGGAATGCTAAAATACTGTCAGGTGAAACCTATCACCAGTTCTCTGCACGAATAGAGACATACTTGGAGAAATGGACTTCTCTGGGGAAAACCCAAGATCTTAAGGAAATGGTCCTTATAGAGCAATTAAGAGAGTCCATGGCTCCTGACCTGAGAAAGTTTCTCATGGAACAAGGTGCAGAGAGGCTGGGTGAGTTGCTAAATGTTGCTGAAAGGTATCAAGCAGCTCAAGCAGAGGTAACAGGTAATAAAAAGAAACAGGTGGACAACTTTAGGGCACCACAGAACTTTAATAAATTTGATCCTAGGGATCAAAATAAAGGTAAGCACCAATTTGATAGGCCACGGTATGAAAATAAAAATAAATTCCCACAATTCGATGAAAGGAAATATGATGAAAGAAAATCTTTCAACCAAGGAAAAAGGTGGTGTAAGAATTGTCAGATGGACAATCATGACACTGACCAGTGTAGAAGGAAACCTGTGTATATGGCAACCCTTCAGGTCAGGTCGACCTCAAGACAGGAGGAGGATATTATGTTAGATACCACTCCAGAAGAGATGAGGAAGGCACAGGCTGGGGATAAAACACTCAAGCCTTGTTTCAGAAAATTGTCAACTTGTCATACAACTCCAGGCAAGGGAGATTTTTACATGAAAAACAAGTTGATGTATAGGAAGGCCGGAACTAGATCCCATGGTCACGGACAGCTGGTTCTTCCAAAAAGATACAGGACAGAATTAATAAGGAGCCTACATGTGAAACCAGATGGGGACCATGAGAAGATAGGTACCATTATTCAAAAGGTGGCTCACAATTATTATTGGCCCAAAGCAAGATGGGACATTGAGAATTTTGTAGAAAGGTGTAGCATAGCACATGAGGGAACACCCACAAGTGGGAACATGGATCAGGACCTGGACACGCCACGAGGCAAAATTAGGCCTGATAATAAAAAGAGATATAAATTTGATAAAGTGGACCAAATGGAATGGAAGCCCCTTTTCACGGACAAGCTTCACTTAACTGTTTTACAATGGCCACTATGCGGAGAGTGCAAAAAGATGTCTTACCCCAGGATAAGCCGAAAATCCCTCAATCGGACTTAAACAAACTGGAGGAAGAAGATGTAGAGAGGAAATCTCTCATCAAGAATTTAAGAGGGGAGAAAGCCCCAAAAGAAAAATTGGTAGCGGTCGTTTTGTGAATGATAATTCTGGGAGGAAAAATCATCACTATAAAGCTTCAAGTGGAAGAGACCATACCGGTGCATGGACAAATAGGTCCACACAATTAAAGGTCCATATGTAGCTTTGTTAAGAACGTGGACTGATGAAAAGGCAGAGGAAAACATTACATCTTCATACCAATATGTGAATGAGCTAACCACTCGGTTAAAAACTGGCTGGAAACTTGCCAATGAAAATTTGAAACAAGCCAGGAAGAAACATGCTGCCTATTATAACAGGAAGGCGAAAGACAGAAATTTGGCTGTGGGAGAGAAAGTACTGCTTCTTTTGCCTGGGAGTCAGAATAAGTTACAAATTGGATGGCAGGGTCCATATACAGTTCTAGAGAAGGTGTCTAGAACAAATTATAAGATAGATAAGAAGGGGAAAGAAAAAATCTATCATGTGAATCTCCTGAAGAAATATTTGGAAAGAGAACATCAGGAAGAGACACACTTGTTGACCTGTCCATCGCCATGGAGATGAAAAAGGAACCACTTTCATCATTTGAATATCCATTACACCCCTGTGAGACAGCAGCACAGGTGAAAATCAGTACACATTTAACGAAAACTCAGAAAGAGAGAGTGCAACAGGTTCTAAATAATCATGCAGAGGTGTTAACAGACCGACCAGGGCATACAAACCTATTGGAATATGATATGAAACTCATAGACTCCACACCTGTCTGTATGAAACCATATTCGATTCCGTTTGCTAAGGAAAAAGCTTTGAAGGAAGAGATAGATTATCTATTGAAGGAAGGAATTATTTCGCACAGTGAGTCTTCGTATAGTTCCGGTGTTGTACTCTTAAGGAAGCCCTCTGGAGAACATAGACTCTGTATAGATTACAGGAGACTGAATGCTATTACAGAAGGACAGTTGGATCCATTGCCGGATACAAATCAGCTGTTTGCCAGACTAAATAAAGCTAAATATTTCTCAAAAGTGGATCTGAGTAAAGGATACTATCAGATTCCAGTAAAACCTGAGGTTAGACCATACCTAGCTTTTAGTACCTCAGAAGGACACTATGAGTTCAATAGATTGCCATTTGGATTGAAGAATGCGCCTAGTGTCTTCTCTAGAATGATGAGAAAATTATTGGATCCTCTGAATAATCCCTGTATAACAAATTTTATGGATGATATCCTTATAGCAACAGAAACATTTGAGGAACACATTGACTCTCTGAACATGCTGTTTGATCGACTTAGGGAGGCAAATTTAACAGCCCGACCAACCAAATGTTGCGTTGGATGTAAAGAATTGGAATTTTTGGGACACACAGTTTATCAGGGAAACATGACCCCTGACCCAAAGAATTTAGAGAAACTACAGAAAGCCCCGAGACCACAAACCAAGAAGGACGTGAGATCCTTTGTCTCATTATGTGGTTTCTACCAGAAGTATATCAAAAACTTTAATTCCATATGTGCACCTTTAACTGAATTGACACGTAAAGGACATCCAGATCGCATTACATGGACACCACAATGTGAAATGACTTATCAAGAATTGAAGGAAAAGCTCACAAGTAAACCCATTTTGAAATTACCTGACTTAAGTCAAGAATTCATAGTAAGGACGGATGCAAGTAATATTGGGTTAGGTGCAACTTACTACAGAAATCAGATGCATTGGATGGGGAATTAAGCCCAGTGGCATATGCTAGCAGAAAGTTGAATAAAGCTGAAATAAACTACTCAACTAGCGAAAAAGAATGTCTTGCAGTAATATGGGCAATAAAGAAATTCAATATTTATCTATATGGGAAGGCATTTAAGTTGCAAACTGACCACAAACCTTTATCGTTTTTAGCACAGGCTAAGCATGAGAACTCTAGGTTACTCCGATGGTCTTGGCTTCTGGCTCCATATAATTTTAGCATTGAATATATATCTGGAAAAACCAATCTGGGAGCGGATTTTTTAAGCCGCCATCCGTGTGATGAGAATCACCGTAAACCCCAGAAATAATAATAAATTTCTCTATGTGTATATAGAATAAAGGACTGACATATAATGTCTGTTTTAAGAGGGGAGGTGTCATGAAATATTCTAATCCACATATATAAATTATTAGGTAAATATGAAGCCTAACAAATAAAATTAATAAAGAGAAGAGCAATGGTAAAATAACAGTGCTGTCACAAAGAATGTACTCGAAATCCCCCTTGTTTTCTGCTTCGTCTGCAAATTGTAACGCTTTCACGTTGATATAAAAGCTTACTGTATTATTACCCGCCTTCTTCAATGAAACGTGTGCTGCATTTCTAAGAAAAACATTGAGACGTACTGCGTAATGACCTAAATTAATCCTAACATTAATTTATATTACGTTACCAAAACGAACGAACAGATGGACAAAAGGATAGCGAGAGGGGAGGGCTGAAAATCAGGAACGCATGCAACACGCGACGCGCGATATACAAATGCTGGCATCACGCGTGTAAGTCTACAAGCACTAACTTTTTCAGACGGACAGTGATAAAATACACTACCCTTTCCCAGAGTTAGGTTTATAAATCATAACAAACTCTTATTAGAAAAGATAACAATAGATGGGTTTACGTTTGAACACATAACAGTACCCAGACAGCACATCTTCCAAACAGGAGGTAGAAGAAATTGCATATTTTGAACGCAGCCACGTAGCTCCTTTAAATTAGTATTTTTGGGTTCCTTAGGGCTTGCTGACAAATAATATGTAAACCGTTACGCAAATAGTCCAGGAATTAATAAATTATACCCAAAATAAAATATTGGGGGTGCCTGACAGCATAAAATCATTTCTGCTCATAAGATTTTTTTTTAACGTGTTTGAAAAAAATTTACGTTACAGAAATAGCCTACCATGTAAACTCCAAATTGATTGGAGCGCAACAAATGAAAGCCTAACCACGATTGGTCGGGCTATAAATACTATCTTGGTTGTTAGGGGAGACGGGAAAAGATAACATTTTTTCAAACACTTGTCGAAACGTGGCTCATTGGCCAGTCTCGCTGATATACACACTTGGGAGCGTTAGTTCGAAACCACTTGTTTAAATACACTTGATAAAGCATCAGTGCGTTGAAGCCAGCTTATATTTGGCTCAATAAAAGCCTGGAAGATAAGCAGATGGAGATTTGTGCCAGTTTGTGCCAGAATTCATTGCTAATCAACGTATCTGTGTTATTCGTATGAATTGTGGTAAGCTTGAACCATTTAATATCTTTTAATGAAAATTGAATGTGAATTGTTGATTTATGCCTGTATATATATGTGTAGTTCAGTGGCAAACGTGAGGTAAAGCCTAAAATGCTCCAGCCTGAACGGAGGGTGTCGGAGAGAAGTAAAACGGCATGGAATGGCCAAACAGTACACTGACACCTGGATGATTGACTAGAAAGAAATAATGCTGGAAGTGCAGAGGCGTAGTAACCATTAAGAAGGGTAATACTGGAATAAAGTATTTCAAATGAAGCTGACTGTTGGCCTAACGCTCTGAACGCAATGTTTGTGCTGTATTGTGATCAGTGTAAAAGAGAATATAAATTAGTTATGAAGTAGAAGGTACATCCTTCTTGATTTCAGGGACAGTGGTCTTGATGGTACTGAGCAGCATCTGGTCAGAGATTTGCTGAATCCAGAGTCGGACAGCATACTCCTTGGTCTTTTTAGCTATCAGTGAGGTGTCTCCTGAGCCCAGAGGAGAATTCGAGCAGAGGAGTCCTTTCCTGCCGCCATCACTCAAGATAAGCAGAGTTGGCCAGCTGAGCTCAACATTATGTCCCCTCATCTTGAAATAACTTTATAAAAATACTATTCAGAGGGGAATTTACTTGTCTTAAAATCAGGAACTTTGAACATCTCAAATACTGGTCCCTAAAGACAAACTATTGAAGTCATGATGACAAATACCAACAGAGCTTGAACAAAAACAAAACCAGTATTACCTCATTTTACTACTACACAACTGACACACATAGAACATTTGTAATAATATATGTCACTACAATATTCATATTAAATACATTCTGTACATAACTTGTAATTTAAATTGATTGTGATTCCTGGTTCCCTTGTAGTTGAATCAGGACACATATTCATTCATGCCAGTAATGAATACATATTGTTATTCGAAAGTTTATCAGTGACTCTTTTAAGATATCTTTGTAGATGTTATATGTATGTGAGTGTCACAGTGTTGTCAAGAGTAGTGGATTAAATTAAATTGTTTATCTGTCTGTTGTTGTGACTTACACTTCATCATACACATACCCTAGACACATAACGTAGCATCACACTGTTCCAGAATAATTCTGACTGAGATATATAGATATGTGGTAGCAAGTAAGGTTATCTATAATACACTACTCTTAATAGATATAGATACCTTCACAGCTGATCTCAGTCAGTACACTAAGTTCCCTATGGGTATTTATAACATCCCACTTCACCACATATATTGGGGTCTCGCTCTTGGGATTTTGAATCTTTAACTATTAAAAAATATTGGGGGTAATTCACTTCAGGGAATATAAGAATTAAAAGGTATCCTGGGGTGGAATTAAATAAGGTTGAGCTCACGGTGCCTGTGTTGTCCATTAGAGATTGAATTGTTGGTTAGACATTGTATAAATTTACCATAATAGACAATGGCGGACCTGGCCAAATTTCGATCTGCTGCGGTTCAGACTGCAAAAGAGTTAGGATTAGATGGGCAAGTTATGGTTGCCTATGTTACTACGGAATGTGACAAATTTATTGAACGCGAAGAAAGAAGGTTTGAAGCCGAAAGAAAGTTAGAGGCTGACAGGGAAATTAAGAAGTTACAGTTTGAAGCTGAGGCTGAGACTAAGAGGTTGCAGATTGAGGCTGACAAAGAGGCTAAAGCATTGGAAGCCGAGGAAAGAAGACAAGCTGCAGAAAAAGGGAAAGAAGAAATTAGCTGCAGAAAGAGAAGAGAAGAAATTAGCTGCAGAAAGAGAAGAGAAGAGATTAGCTGCAGAGAGGGAAGCAGAAAAGGAGGAGAAGAGATTACAAAGGGAACATGAGTTACGACTAAGGGAGTTTGAGGTTCAAGGCCATGCTCCTGAAAATGGTGCCAGTCCCTTTGCCTCTGATGCTACGGTTACTCAAGGAGCCTCAACCTCAGCTATGAACTTTCATTTAGATCATTTTGTTGAGAAAGACGATGATATTGAGAGCTATATAAATAGGTATGAACTATTAGCTACCACGTAGGGGTTAGAGAGAGAAAGGTGGAGCTTAAAGTTATCTCAGGGACTTCGTGGGGCAGCTTATGAAGTTTTTGCAAAAATGAGCAGAGGTGATCAGGAAAATTATGACATGCTAAAGCAGGCTCTTTTGTTAAGGTATGAAAAGAATGCAGAGTTTTACAGGAAAAAATTTAGGAATGCTAAACTACTGTCAGGTGAAACCTATCACCAGTTCTCTGCACGCATAGAGACATACTTGGAGAAATGGACTTCTCTGGGGAAAACCCAAGATCTTAAGGAAATGGTCCTTATAGAGCAACTAAGAGAGTCCATGGCTCCAGACCTGAGAAAGTTTCTCATGGAACAAGGTGCAGAGAGGCTGGGTGAGTTGCTAAATGTTGCTGAAAGGTATCAAGCAGCTCAAGCAGAGGTAACAGGTAATAAAAAGAAACAGGTGGACAACTTTAGGGCACCACAGAACTTTAATAAATTTGATCCTAAGGATCAAAATAAAGGTAAGCACCAATTTGATAGGCCACGGTATGACAATAAAAATAAATTCCCACAATTCGATGAAAGGAAATATGATGAAAGAAAATCTTTCAACCAAGGAAAAAGGTGGTGTAAGAATTGTCAGATGGACAATCATGACACTGACCATTGTAGAAGGAAACCTGTGTATATGGCAACCCTTCAGGTCAGGTCGACCTCAAGACAGGAGGAGGATATTATGTTGGATACCACTCCAGAAGAGATGAGGGAGGCACAGGCTGGGGATAAAACACTCAAGCCTTGTTTCAGAAAATTGTCAACTTGTCATACAACTCCAGGCAAGGGAGATTTTTACATGAAAAACAAGTTGATGTATAGGAAGGCCGGAACTAGATCCCATGGTCACGGACAGCTGGTTCTTCCAAAAAGATACAGGACAGAATTAATAAGGAGCCTACATGTGAAACCAGATGGGGACCATGAGAAAATAGGTACCATTATTCAAAAGGTGGCTCACAATTATTATTGGCCCAAAGCAAGATGGGACATTGAGAATTTTGTAGAAAGGTGTAGCATAGCACATGAGGGAACACCCACAAGTGGGAACATGGATCAGGACCTGGACACGCCACGGGGCAAAATTAGGCCTGATAATAAAAAGAGATATAAATTTGATAAAGTGGACCAAATGGAATGGGAAGCCCCTTTTCACGGACAAGCTTCACTTAACTGTTTTACAATGGCCACTATGCGGAGAGTGCAAAAGGATGTCTTACCCCAGGATAAGCCGAAAATCCCTCAATCGGACTTAAACAAACTGGAGGAAGAAGATGTAGAGAGGAAATCTCTCATCAAGAATTTTAAGAGGGGAGAAAGCCCCAAAAGAAAAATTGGTAGCGGTCGTTTTGTGAATGATAATTCTGGGAGGAAAAATCATCACTATAAAGCTTCAAGTGGAAGAGACCATACCGGTGCATGGACAAATAGGTCCACACAATTAAAGGTCCATATGTAGCTTTGTTAAGAACGTGGACTGATGAAAAGGCAGAGGAAAACATTACATCTTCATACCAATATGTGAATGAGCTAACCACTCGGTTAAAAACTGGCTGGAAACTTGCCAATGAAAATTTGAAACAAGCCAGGAAGAAACATGCTGCCTATTATAACAGGAAGGCGAAAGACAGAAATTTGGCTGTGGGAGAGAAAGTACTGCTTCTTTTGCCTGGGAGTCAGAATAAGTTACAAATTGGATGGCAGGGTCCATATACAGTTCTAGAGAAGGTGTCTAGAACAAATTATAAGATAGATAAGAAGGGGAAAGAAAAAATCTATCATGTGAATCTCCTGAAGAAATATTTGGAAAGAGAACATCAGGAAGAGACACACTTGTTGACCTTGTCCATCGCCATGGAGATGAAAAAGGAACCACTTTCATCATTTGAATATCCATTACACCCCTGTGAGACAGCAGCACAGGTGAAAATCAGTACACATTTAACGAAAACTCAGAAAGAGAGAGTGCAACAGGTTCTAAATAATCATGCAGAGGTGTTAACAGACCGACCAGGGCATACAAACCTATTGGAATATGATATGAAACTCATAGACTCCACACCTGTCTGTATGAAACCATATTCGATTCCGTTTGCTAAGGAAAAAGCTTTGAAGGAAGATATAGACTATCTATTGAAGGAAGGAATTATTTCGCACAGTGAGTCTTCGTATAGTTCCGGGGTGGTACTCTTAAGGAAGCCCTCTGGAGAACATAGACTCTGTATAGATTACAGGAGACTGAATGCTATTACAGAAGGACAGTTGGATCCATTGCCGGATACAAATCAGCTGTTTGTCAGACTAAATAAAGCTAAATATTTCTCAAAAGTGGATCTGAGTAAAGGATACTATCAGATTCCAGTAAAACCTGAGGTTAGACCATACCTAGCTTTTAGTACCTCAGAAGGACACTATGAGTTTAATAGATTGCCATTTGGATTGAAGAATGCGCCTAGTGTCTTCTCTAGAATGATGAGAAAAATTATTGGATCCTCTGAATAATCCCTGTATAACAAATTTTATGGATGATATCCTTATAGCAACAGAAACATTTGAGGAACACATTGACTCTCTGAACATGCTGTTTGATCGACTTAGGGAGGCAAATTTAACAGCCCGACCAACCAAATGTTGCGTTGGATGTAAAGAATTGGAATTTTTGGGACACACAGTTTATCAGGGAAACATGACCCCTGACCCAAAGAATTTAGAGAAACTACAGAAAGCCCCGAGACCACAAACCAAGAAGGACGTGAGATCCTTTGTCTCATTATGTGGTTTCTACCAGAAGTATATCAAAAACTTTAATTCCATATGTGCACCTTTAACGGAATTGACACGTAAAGGACTTCCAGATCGCATTACATGGACACCACAATGTGAAATGACTTATCAAGAATTGAAGGAAAAGCTCACAAGTAAACCCATTTTGAAATTACCTGACTTAAGTCAAGAATTCATAGTAAGGACGGATGCAAGTAATATTGGGTTAGGTGCAACTTTACTACAGAAATCAGATGCATTGGATGGGGAATTAAGCCCAGTGGCATATGCTAGCAGAAAGTTGAATAAAGCTGAAATCAACTACTCAACTAGCGAAAAAGAATGTCTTGCAGTAATATGGGCAATAAAGAAATTCAATATTTATCTATATGGGAAGGCATTTAAGTTGCAAACTGACCACAAACCTTTATCGTTTTTAGCACAGGCTAAGCATGAGAACTCTAGGTTACTCCGACGGTCTTGGCTTCTGGCTCCATATAATTTTAGCATTGAATATATATCTGGAAAAACCAATCTGGGAGCGGATTTTTTAAGCCGCCATCCGTGTGATGAGAATCACCGTAAACCCCAGAAATAATAATAAATTTCTCTATGTGTATATAGAATAAAGGACTGACATATAATGTCTGTTTTAAGAGGGGAGGTGTCATGAAATATTCTAATCCACATATATAAATTATTAGGTAAATATGAAGCCTAACAAATAAAATTAATAAAGAGAAGAGCAATGGTAAAATAACAGTGCTGTCACAAAGAATGTACTCGAAATCCCCCTTGTTTTCTGCTTCGTCTGCAAATTGTAACGCTTTCACGTTGATATAAAAGCTTACTGTATTATTACCCGCCTTCTTCAATGAAACGTGTGCTGCATTTCTAAGAAAAACATTGAGACGTACTGCGTAATGACCTAAATTAATCCTAACATTAATTATATTACGTTACCAAAACGAACGAACAGATGGACAAAAGGATAGCGAGAGGGGAGGGCTGAAAATCAGGAACGCATGCAACACGCGACGCGCGATATACAAATGCTGGCATCACGCGTGTAAGTCTACAAGCACTAACTTTTTCAGACGGACAGTGATAAAATACACTACCCTTTCCCAGAGTTAGGTTTATAAATCATAACAGACTCTTATTAGAAAAGATAACATAGATGGGTTTACGTTTGAACACATAACAGTACCCAGACAGCACATCTTCGAAACAGGAGGTAGAAGAAATTGCATATTTTGAACGCAACCACGTAGCTCCTTTAAATTAGTATTTTTGGGTTCCTTAGGGCTTGCTGACAAATAATATGTAAAACGTTACGCAAATAGTCCAGGAATTAATAAATTATACCCAAAAAAAAAATATTGGGGGTGCCTGACAGCATAAAATCATTTCTGCTCATAAGATTTTTTTTTAACGTGTTTGAAAAAAAATTTACGTTACAGAAATAGCCTACCATGTAAACTCCAAATTGATTGGAGCGCAACAAATGAAAGCCTAACCACGATTGGTCGGGCTATAAATACTATCTTGGTTGTTAGGGGAGACGGGAAAAGATAACATTTTTTCAAACACTTGTCGAAACGTGGCTCATTGGCCAGTCTCGCTGATATACACACTTGGGAGCGTTAGTTCGAAACCACTTGTTTAAATACACTTGATAAAGCATCAGTGCGTTGAAGCCAGCTTATATTTGGCTCAATAAAAGCCTGGAAGATAAGCAGATGGAGATTTGTGCCAGTTTGTGCCAGAATTCATTGCTAATCAACGTATCTGTGTTATTCGTATGAATTGTGGTAAGCTTGAACCATTTAATATCTTTTAATGAAAATTGAATGTGAATTGTTGATTTATGCCTGTATATATATGTGTAGTTCAGTGGCAAACGTGAGGTAAAGCCTAAAATGCTCCAGCCTGAACGGAGGGTGTCGGAGAGAAGTAAAACGGCATGGAATGGCCAAACAGTACACTGACACCTGGATGATTGACTAGAAAGAAATAATGCTGGAAGTGCAGAGGCGTAGTAACCATTAAGAAGGGTAATACTGGAATAAAGTATTTCAAATGAAGCTGACTGTTGGCCTAACGCTCTGAACGCAATGTTTGTGCTGTATTGTGATCAGTGTAAAAGAGAATAAAAATTAGTTATGAAGTAGAAGGTACATCCTTCTTGATTTCAGGGACAGTGGTCTTGATGGTACTGAGCAGCATCTGGTCAGAGATTTGCTGAATCCAGAGTCGGACAGCATACTCCTTGGTCCTTTTAGCTATCAGTGAGGTGTCTCCTGAGCCCAGAGGAGAATTCGAGCAGAGGAGTCCTTTCCTGCCGCCATCACTCAAGATAAGCAGAGTTGGCCAGCTGAGCTCAACATTATGTCCCCTCATCTTGAAATAACTTTATAAAAATACTATTCAGAGGGGAATTTACTTGTCTTAAAATCAGGAACTTTGAACATCTCAAATACTGGTCCCTAAAGACAAACTATTGAAGTCATGATGACAAATACCAACAGAGCTTGAACAAAACAAAACCAGTATTACCTCATTTTTACTACTACACAACTGACACACATAGAACATTTGTAATAATATATGTCACTACAATATTCATATTAAATACATTCTGTACATAACTTGTAATTTAAATTGATTGTGATTCCTGGTTCCCTTGTAGTTGAATCAGGACACATATTCATTCATGCCAGTAATGAATACATATTGTTATTCGAAAGTTTATCAGTGACTCTTTTAAGATATCTTTGTAGAATGTTATATGTATGTGAGTGTCACAGTGTTGTCAAGAGTAGTGGATTAAATTAAATTGTTTATCTGTCTGTTGTTGTGACTTACACTTCATCATACACATACCCTAGACACATAACGTAGCATCACACTATTCCAGAATAATTCTGACTGAGATATATAGATATGTGGTAGCAAGTAAGGTTATCTATAATACACTACTCTTAATAGATATAGATACCTTCACAGCTGATCTCAGTCAGTACACTAAGTTCCCTATGGGTATTTATAACATCCCACTTCACCACATATATTGGGGTCTCGCTCTTGGGATTTTGAATCTTTAACTATTAAAAATATTGGGGGTAATTCACTTCAGGGAATATAAGAATTAAAAGGTATCCTGGGGTGGAATTAAATAAGGTTGAGCTCACGGTGCCTGTGTTGTCCATTAGAGATTGAATTGTTGGTTAGACATTGTATAAATTTACATAATAGACAATGGCGGACCTGGCCAAATTTCGATCTGCTGCGGTTCAGACTGCAAAAGAGTTAGGATTAGATGGGCAAGTTATGGTTGCCTATGTTACTACGGAATGTGACAAATTTATTGAACGCGAAGAAAGAAGGTTTGAAGCCGAAAGAAAGTTAGAGGCTGACAGGGAAATTAAGAAGTTACAGTTTGAAGCTGAGGCTGAGACTAAGAGGTTGCAGATTGAGGCTGACAAAGAGGCTAAAGCATTGGAAGCCGAGGAAAGAAGACAAGCTGCAGAAAGGGAAGAGAAGAAATTAGCTGCAGAAAGAGAAGAGAAGAAATTAGCTGCAGAAAGAGAAGAGAAGAGATTAGCTGCAGAGAGGGAAGCAGAAAAGGAGGAGAAGAGATTACAAAGGGAACATGAGTTACGACTAAGGGAGTTTGAGTTTCAAGGCCATGCTCCTGAAAATGGTGCCAGTCCCTTTGCCTCTGATGCTACGGTTACTCAAGGAGCCTCAACCTCAGCTATGAACTTTCATTTAGATCATTTTGTTGAGAAAGACGATGATATTGAGAGCTATATAAATAGGTACGAACTATTAGCTACCACGTATGGGTTAGAGAGAGAAAGGTGGAGCTTAAAGTTATCTCAGGGACTTCGTGGGGCAGCTTATGAAGTTTTTGCAAAAATGAGCAGAGGTGATCAGGAAAATTATGACATGCTAAAGCAGGCTCTTTTGTTAAGGTATGAAAAGAATGCAGAGTTTTACAGGAAAAAATTTAGGAATGCTAAACTACTGTCAGGTGAAACCTATCACCAGTTCTCTGCACGCATAGAGACATACTTGGAGAAATGGACTTCTCTGGGGAAAACCCAAGATCTTAAGGAAATGGTCCTTATAGAGCAACTAAGAGAGTCCATGGCTCCAGACCTGAGAAAGTTTCTCATGGAACAAGGTGCAGAGAGGCTGGGTGAGTTGCTAAATGTTGCTGAAAGGTATCAAGCAGCTCAAGCAGAGGTAACAGGTAATAAAAAGAAACAGGTGGACAACTTTAGGGCACCACAGAACTTTAATAAATTTGATCCTAAGGATCAAAATAAAGGTAAGCACCAATTTGATAGGCCACGGTATGACAATAAAAATAAATTCCCACAATTCGATGAAAGGAAATATGATGAAAGAAAATCTTTCAACCAAGGAAAAAGGTGGTGTAAGAATTGTCAGATGGACAATCATGACACTGACCATTGTAGAAGGAAACCTGTGTATATGGCAACCCTTCAGGTCAGGTCGACCTCAAGACAGGAGGAGGATATTATGTTGGATACCACTCCAGAAGAGATGAGGAAGGCACAGGCTGGGGATAAAACACTCAAGCCTTGTTTCAGAAAATTGTCAACTTGTCATACAACTCCAGGCAAGGGAGATTTTTACATGAAAAACAAGTTGATGTATAGGAAGGCCGGAACTAGATCCCATGGTCACGGACAGCTGGTTCTTCCAAAAAGATACAGGACAGAATTAATAAGGAGCCTACATGTGAAACCAGATGGGGACCATGAGAAGATAGGTACCATTATTCAAAAGGTGGCTCACAATTATTATTGGCCCAAAGCAAGATGGGACATTGAGAATTTTGTAGAAAGGTGTAGCATAGCACATGAGGGAACACCCACAAGTGGGAACATGGATCAGGACCTGGACACGCCACGAGGCAAAATTAGGCCTGATAATAAAAAGAGATATAAATTTGATAAAGTGGACCAAATGGAATGGGAAGCCCCTTTTCACGGACAAGCTTCACTTAACTGTTTTACAATGGCCACTATGCGGAGAGTGCAAAAGGATGTCTTACCCCAGGATAAGCCGAAAATCCCTCAATCGGACTTAAACAAACTGGAGGAAGAAGATGTAGAGAGGAAATCTCTCATCAAGAATTTTAAGAGGGGAGAAAGCCCCAAAAGAAAAATTGGTAGCGGTCGTTTTGTGAATGATAATTCTGGGAGGAAAAATCATCACTATAAAGCTTCAAGTGGAAGAGACCATACCGGTGCATGGACAAATAGGTCCACACAATTAAAGGTCCATATGTAGCTTTGTTAAGAACGTGGACTGATGAAAAGGCAGAGGAAAACATTACATCTTCATACCAATATGTGAATGAGCTAACCACTCGGTTAAAAACTGGCTGGAAACTTGCCAATGAAAATTTGAAACAAGCCAGGAAGAAACATGCTGCCTATTATAACAGCAAGGCGAAGGACAGAAATTTGGCTGTGGGAGAGAAAGTACTGCTTCTTTTGCCTGGGAGTCAGAATAAGTTACAAATTGGATGGCAGGGTCCATATACAGTTCTAGAGAAGGTGTCTAGAACAAATTATAAGATAGATAAGAAGGGGAAAGAAAAAATCTATCATGTGAATCTCCTGAAGAAATATTTGGAAAGAGAACATCAGGAAGAGACACACTTGTTGACCTTGTCCATCGCCATGGAGATGAAAAGGAACCACTTTCATCATTTGAATATCCATTACACCCCTGTGAGACAGCAGCACAGGTGAAAATCAGTACACATTTAACGAAAAACTCAGAAAGAGAGAGTGCAACAGGTTCTAAATAATCATGCAGAGGTGTTAACAGACCGACCAGGGCATACAAACCTATTGGAATATGATATGAAACTCATAGACTCCACACCTGTCTGTATGAAACCATATTCGATTCCGTTTGCTAAGGAAAAAGCTTTGAAGGAAGATATAGACTATCTATTGAAGGAAGGAATTATTTCGCACAGTGAGTCTTCGTATAGTTCCGGGGTGGTACTCTTAAGGAAGCCCTCTGGAGAACATAGACTCTGTATAGATTACAGGAGACTGAATGCTATTACAGAAGGACAGTTGGATCCATTGCCGGATACAAATCAGCTGTTTGTCAGACTAAATAAAGCTAAATATTTCTCAAAAGTGGATCTGAGTAAAGGATACTATCAGATTCCAGTAAAACCTGAGGTTAGACCATACCTAGCTTTTAGTACCTCAGAAGGACACTATGAGTTTAATAGATTGCCATTTGGATTGAAGAATGCGCCTAGTGTCTTCTCTAGAATGATGAGAAAATTATTGGATCCTCTGAATAATCCCTGTATAACAAATTTTATGGATGATATCCTTATAGCAACAGAAACATTTGAGAAACACATTGACTCTCTGAACATGCTGTTTGATCGACTTAGGGAGGCAAATTTAACAGCCCGACCAACCAAATGTTGCGTTGGATGTAAAGAATTGGAATTTTTTGGGACACACAGTTTATCAGGGAAACATGACCCCTGACCCAAAGAATTTAGAGAAACTACAGAAAGCCCCGAGACCACAAACCAAGAAGGACGTGAGATCCTTTGTCTCATTATGTGGTTTCTACCAGAAGTATATCAAAAACTTTAATTCCATATGTGCACCTTTAACGGAATTGACACGTAAAGGACTTCCAGATCGCATTACATGGACACCACAATGTGAAATGACTTATCAAGAATTGAAGGAAAAGCTCACAAGTAAACCCATTTTGAAATTACCTGACTTAAGTCAAGAATTCATAGTAAGGACGGATGCAAGTAATATTGGGTTAGGTGCAACTTTACTACAGAAATCAGATGCATTGGATGGGGAATTAAGCCCAGTGGCATATGCTAGCAGAAAGTTGAATAAAGCTGAAATCAACTACTCAACTAGCGAAAAAGAATGTCTTGCAGTAATATGGGCAATAAAGAAATTCAATATTTATCTATATGGGAAGGCATTTAAGTTGCAAACTGACCACAAACCTTTATCGTTTTTAGCACAGGCTAAGCATGAGAACTCTAGGTTACTCCGACGGTCTTGGCTTCTGGCTCCATATAATTTTAGCATTGAATATATATCTGGAAAAACCAATCTGGGAGCGGATTTTTTAAGCCGCCATCCGTGTGATGAGAATCACCGTAAACCCCAGAAATAATAATAAATTTCTCTATGTGTATATAGAATAAAGGACTGACATATAATGTCTGTTTTAAGAGGGGAGGTGTCATGAAATATTCTAATCCACATATATAAATTATTAGGTAAATATGAAGCCTAACAAATAAAATTAATAAAGAGAAGAGCAATGGTAAAATAACAGTGCTGTCACAAAGAATGTACTCGAAATCCCCCTTGTTTTCTGCTTCGTCTGCAAATTGTAACGCTTTCACGTTGATATAAAAGCTTACTGTATTATTACCCGCCTTCTTCAATGAAACGTGTGCTGCATTTCTAAGAAAAACATTGAGACGTACTGCGTAATGACCTAAATTAATCCTAACATTAATTATATTACGTTACCAAAACGAACGAACAGATGGACAAAAGGATAGCGAGAGTGGAGGGCTGAAAATCAGGAACGCATGCAACACGCGACGCGCGATATACAAATGCTGGCATCACGCGTGTAAGTCTACAAGCACTAACTTTTTCAGACGGACAGTGATAAAATACACTACCCTTTCCCAGAGTTAGGTTTATAAATCATAACAGACTCTTATTAGAAAAGATAACAATAGATGGGTTTACGTTTGAACACATAACAGTACCCAGACAGCACATCTTCGAAACAGGAGGTAGAAGAAATTGCATATTTTGAACGCAACCACGTAGCTCCTTTAAATTAGTATTTTTGGGTTCCTTAGGGCTTGCTGACAAATAATATGTAAAACGTTACGCAAATAGTCCAGGAATTAATAAATTATACCCAAAATAAAATATTGGGGGTGCCTGACAGCATAAAATCATTTCTGCTCATAAGATTTTTTTTTAACGTGTTTGAAAAAAAAATTTACGTTACAGAAATAGCCTACCATGTAAACTCCAAATTGATTGGAGCGCAACAAATGAAAGCCTAACCACGATTGGTCGGGCTATAAATACTATCTTGGTTGTTAGGGGAGACGGGAAAAGATAACATTTTTTCAAACACTTGTCGAAACGTGGCTCATTGGCCAGTCTCGCTGATATACACACTTGGGAGCGTTAGTTCGAAACCACTTGTTTAAATACACTTGATAAAGCATCAGTGCGTTGAAGCCAGCTTATATTTGGCTCAATAAAAGCCTGGAAGATAAGCAGATGGAGATTTGTGCCAGTTTGTGCCAGAATTCATTGCTAATCAACGTATCTGTGTTATTCGTATGAATTGTGGTAAGCTTGAACCATTTAATATCTTTTAATGAAAATTGAATGTGAATTGTTGATTTATGCCTGTATATATATATGTGTAGTTCAGTGGCAAACGTGAGGTAAAGCCTAAAATGCTCCAGCCTGAACGGAGGGTGTCGGAGAGAAGTAAAACGGCATGGAATGGCCAAACAGTACACTGACACCTGGATGATTGACTAGAAAGAAATAATGCTGGAAGTGCAGAGGCGTAGTAACCATTAAGAAGGGTAATACTGGAATAAAGTATTTCAAATGAAGCTGACTGTTGGCCTAACGCTCTGAACGCAATGTTTGTGCTGTATTGTGATCAGTGTAAAAGAGAATATAAATTAGTTATGAAGTAGAAGGTACATCCTTCTTGATTTCAGGGACAGTGGTCTTGATGGTACTGAGCAGCATCTGGTCAGAGATTTGCTGAATCCAGAGTCGGACAGCATACTCCTTGGTCTTTTTAGCTATCAGTGAGGTGTCTCCTGAGCCCAGAGGAGAATTCGAGCAGAGGAGTCCTTTCCTGCCGCCATCACTCAAGATAAGCAGAGTTGGCCAGCTGAGCTCAACATTATGTCCCCTCATCTTGAAATAACTTTATAAAATTACTATTCAGAGGGGAATTTACTTGTCTTAAAATCAGGAACTTTGAACATCTCAAATACTGGTCCCTAAAGACAAACTATTGAAGTCATGATGACAAATACCAACAGAGCTTGAACAAAACAAAACCAGTATTACCTCATTTTACTACTACACAACTGACACACATAGAACATTTGTAATAATATATGTCACTACAATATTCATATTAAATACATTCTGTACATAACTTGTAATTTAAATTGATTGTGATTCCTGGTTCCCTTGTAGTTGAATCAGGACACATATTCATTCATGCCAGTAATGAATACATATTGTTATTCGAAAGTTTATCAGTGACTCTTTTAAGATATCTTTGTAGAATGTTATATGTATGTGAGTGTCACAGTGTTGTCAAGAGTAGTGGATTAAATTAAATTGTTTATCTGTCTGTTGTTGTGACTTACACTTCATCATACACATACCCTAGACACATAACGTAGCATCACACTATTCCAGAATAATTCTGACTGAGATATATAGATATGTGGTAGCAAGTAAGGTTATCTATAATACACTACTCTTAATAGATATAGATACCTTCACAGCTGATCTCAGTCAGTACACTAAGTTCCCTATGGGTATTTATAACATCCCACTTCACCACAATTACCTCATATTACTACTACACAACTAACACACATAGGATACTATTAAAAATAGATGTCACTACAAGATTCATATTAATAAATTCTGTACATATAACTTGTAATTAAAATTGATTGTGACTCCTGGTTCCTTTGTATTTGAATCAGGACACATATACATTCATGACAGCAATGAATACATATTGTTATTTGAAAAGTTATCAGTGACTCCTTTAAGATATCCTTGTAGAGTGTTTTATGTATGTGAGTGTCACAGTATTGTCAAGTGTAGTGGAATAAATTAAATTGTTTATCTGTCTGTTGTTGTTTTGACTTACACTTCATCATACACATACCCTAGACATATAACGTAGTCATCACACTATTCCAGAATAATTCTGACTGAGGTATACATATGTGGCAGCAAGTAAGGTTATATATAATACACTACTCTTATTAGATATATATATACCTTCACAGCTGATCTCAGTCAGTACACTAAGTCCCCTATAAATATTTATAACATCCCACTTTACCACATCTCTATTAATAGTTGATGTGAAATGCAGCTCGTTAATTATTCTACCAATTAAAAATATTAAGTAATTCTCTAAATTTCAAAACAATAACAACATTTCGAACAGACACTGGAACTTAAACAAAATAAATCAACTGCGATTAGAAAAATATATATGTATATTTATTAATTAAAATAGAAGTTAGGTAAAGATTGCAGATAGGTATTTACACACATCACAAGTTGGAAATTATAAGGTGTCAATGTCTTTGTTCATCATTTCTGGCAGTTGGTGACTTCTGAATCTAGTTTCTTCACAGTAATCATTACTTATCTAATTCAGGTCCTTTCACTGCAGACACTTCTCGTCATACATTAGGTGTTGATGTCAAGACACTTAATGCCCCTGGACAGGAAGCCACAATGCTACTATCCAGCGAATGTAGAGGTGGTCCTTGAATCACACACTGCAGTCTGACATGCTTCTTATCAGACACTTTTGTTATGACTCTCGGATAAGAACCTGAATCTCACTTCCATATTTGGAAGACATGACTTTTGCATTAATGCACAGACATTTCCGAGTGGAAATATATTTTGAATTACCCCATTAAAACACACAGGTTTTGAAACTATTGGCCGGCATTCGAGATGTAGGAATAACCACATTTCTGATTGGGGCCTGGTCTAATAGTAAACAACACGTGCCAGGAACGAAAGGGGCAATATAACCTGACACTTTAGTCGGTTGAAAGCACTGTGAAAATTCACCTCGCACCAAGAAGACAACCAGACCTTGCAAGAGTTAAGAATAGTACCAGACCGGACCTTGTTGGAGCATATTGAGCCCAGGAAAACGTCTCCATTTTAACACGGAAAACCGGAATCTGAGGAAACTATAACACACAGTCAAAAGTGGAAACTTATTGCTAAAATAACAACACCGCAGACCACGTGTAAGAGACATCGTCAAGCTGCCTTAAACTATTTCTCTGAGCCAGCAGTCTGTGAGCCTAAAGATTGGCTTGGTGGTACCAGCTGAGGGTACTATCACTGGAACAAGTAAAGATATAAGTGGCCTGAAGTCGACGCTAGACACCATCATCAGACGGGTCTTAGAGACGCGGGACCAACTTCGTAGACACTCCCTGACGCTTCTGGTTACGTGCTGCGCCCTACAACATTGACCAGGGACATGAGTGATCCAGTCCTCCATCTGCAAAGACCCAAACTTCAGCTGAAGCAGAACAGACAAACTCACTGGCAGCTAAGTAGAAACATAAAAGCTGCCAAGTGAACTCTTACCCAAACTTCCATAACACCATTGATGATGAGCATTTTTGTTAAATAATTATTCACATTTTTTAAACTGTTAAAACATAATTGATTATTACATTTGTTACTTGTATAACGACAAATCTAAAGTTGATTTAATCATTTTGAATGTACTATGTCCGCATGCCTCAGACAATTTCTTGAATACACGTAAGCAGAGCTATATAATAATAAGAGGAAATTCGCTGAATTAACTCAGTTGGGGGCTTGTACAGCTAAAATTATATTACATAATCCTTCACAAAAGTTGACCGCAGATACTAGACTGCTGCTCAGCCAATGCAGCATTGTTCTCGTTTTTCTGAATATCTTGTGAACACGCCCTGTAGGTAGAAGCACCATTATCCTTCTATCTACAACTCTGCGAAGAGTAATCTTGTGCAAAGGTAGACACCTTTGAAGACTCACATCAGTCACTTTTGAGCTTTGGCCACGGTTGCCACTACTGCAGAGCTAAGGGGAGGCAACCCGTGACAGGCGTTCAAGGATGATAATACACGGAGGGGGGGAAAAATGGTCGAATGGATACTGACCAAGAGGCTTGAGGAAAGAAAAAGTGAACGAAAAATAGAAAGATTATTTCGTCACAGTCGTGATATATTCAAGCTTTCTTCTTCTCGTTATTCCTCCAAAGAAAATGGATTTGCTTTCATCTAAAGTGAAAAATAATCTTCCGATGGAATTCAAGAGGAAACCGAAGCCTTACTGTCCCTGATGCAGTCATGAATCAAAACAACTTCCTATTGAACAGAGTAGATACTAATTATGAAGTTTTACAATGTGATACAGGTAACTGTGTGTGCACAGATTTATCGAACATGTATCAGTATGTAAATGTTATATACACAATATATATAATATACATAAATGATGTGTACAAAGTTATATACACAACATACAATATATATATATATATATATATATATATATATATATATATGATGTGTACAAGATGTACATCTGTAATAGTTGTGTACAAATATACATGTTTACAAATATTGAACTGGCACACAAATAATGTTGCATGCAAAATATTCATATGCCATACAAGCCCCTCTCATGTACATTGGATGATCAGTATATTTTTTTGTCAGTCGCTATCAAACTGTACAGTGAGCGGCTTCTTACTCTGAGTACATGACTTGCCAAGACCATAATTTTTCTCTTCTCTGTTTGCATCTCTCTGTCTGTCTGTTTGTCTCTCTCTCTCTCTCCCCCTCCATCTCTTTCCCTCTCTCTCTCTTTCTCTCTCCCTCCTTCTCTCTGTCCCACCCTCACTCTCTCTCTCTCTCTCTCTCTCTCTCTCTCTCTCTCTCAACTTCATTGATTTGAACGTATGCATTATCACACAGGAAGTCTACCAGGAATTTTATCACAATCAATAATTTCCTCCCCCCTTTCCCTTTTCTCTCTCACTCTGTTCTTTGTCTGTGAGTGCTATTTTTTGTTTTCTCAAGATGTGATCATTATATTTCTATTATTTTTATCAGATATCTTATCTCGCCACACACACACATATAAACATACACATATTCATCATCACTAGTTATAATATTGAGCATCAAAGTGGTTAGAGTGCTTGCTTTTCAAGATAAATGGAACAGGTTCGATACTAGTTCGCTACAACGCTCCAATCTACAATCTTGAGTTAGGGATGGCAAAAGCAGCGAGGAAGGCTACTGGTTACCCCACAAGACAAAGCTAAGACCTAGTTCAAGTTAGGTCTCTCACATCTCACTTCCTTACGGCAGTATCTGCTATGTAACTAAGTTCTTACTTATTCATGTATTTTCTTACTTTATAGTTATTCCAGTATTTTCTTACTTTAGTTATTCATGTCTTTTCTTTATTTATAGTTATTCCTGTATTTTCTTACTTTAGTTGTTCATGTCTTTTCTTACTTTATAGTTATTCCAGTATTTTCTTACTTTAGTTATTCATGTCTTTTCTTTATGTATAGTTATTCCTGTATTTTCTTACTTTAGTTGTTCATGTCTTTTCTTACTTTATAGTTATTCCAGTATTTTCTTACTTTAGTTATTCATGTCTTTTCTTTATTTATAGTTATTCCTGTATTTCCTTACTTTAGTTGTTCATGTCTTTTCTTTATTTATAGTTATTGCTGTATATTCTTACTTTATAGTTGTTCGTGTATTTTCTTACTTTATAGTTATTCATGTATTTTTTTACATTATAGTTAATCTTGCACTTTCTTACTTTATAGTTATTCATGTATTTTTTTTTTACATTATAGTTAATCTTGCACTTTCTTACTTTATAGTTATTCATGTATTTTTTTTTTACATTATAGTTAATCTTGCACTTTCTTACTTTATAGTTATTCATGTATTTTTTTTACATTATAGTTATTCAAGTATTTTATTGCAGCCTTCATATTTCATTCTTGTTTTTCTAGTTTCTTGTTATTTATCTTGCGATTTTCATAACGAATTTTTTGGCCGCCCGCCTCTTTTCCTACTAACTTCTACTTCTTCTGCAAGAAATGTGCGAGCTGGCGTAGGAGATAATGTCTCTTCATATCCTCCTGTCCAGTATTAAACTGTCTAATTCTCGTACCTCGCCGTCACATGATTAGTCCCATCTCTTCTCACCAGAGTTAGTTCCATCTCTTCTCACCAGAGTTAGTTCCATGTCTTCTCACCAAAGTTAGTCCCATTTCTTCTCACCACAGTTAGTCCCATCTCTTCTCACCAGTTAGTCCCATCTCTTCTCACCACAGTTAGTCCCATCTCTTCTCACCAAAGTTAGTCCCATCTCTTCTCACCACAGTTAGTCCCATCTCTTCTCACCACAGTTAGTCCCATTTCTTCTCACCACAGTCAGTCCCATCTCTTCTCACCACAGTTAGTCCCATCTCTTCTCACCACAGTTAGTCCCATCTCTTCTCACTAAAGTTAGTCCCATCTCTTCTCACCAAAGTTAGTCCCATCTCTTCTCACCACAGTTAGTCCCATCTCTTCTCACCACAGTTAGTCCCATCTCTTCTCACCACAGTTAGTCCCATCTCTTCTCACCACAGTTATTCCCATCTCTTCTCACCAAAGTTGCCATCTTTTTCGTGCCGCGTTTCTCGGGATGGCAATTAAATATCTAAAACGATGTCCCCATCATTAAATATGGTGGGTGTTTGAATTAGGACACGGTTTTATGAATTTTCCCCATTTGGTTTTCGGGTGAGTATGAATAAATAATGGAGTTCGTTACAACTACAGTAACTCGGCCGATTATCCGCTCAAGTCGATACTCCCTTAAATAAGGTTCGGAGACAGTAGGAAGTTGTTGTTGTTTTTTTTTTAAACGCGCCAAGGTAAGATTTTTTTTTTTTTTTTTTTTTTTTTTTTTTTTTTTTTTTTTCTTAACCAGCGGCACTTGGGCTTTCAGCCCTTCGGCCCAATGACATATCATTGCGAGGCTGGGGAACCTGAGGACTTTCCTTCCAACCCGGTCAGGAGCTTCGCTCCTTCCCATCCACAGAGGGTTTATCACAGGAGCCGTTCAGGCTATTCAGTCAAATTTCCGGCCGTAAACATTTCTTCAAACGCCGACGCCCAGGTTTGAACCATGAACACCTGGTCGCCAGTACAACGCCGAAGCCATTACACCAGCGCGGCTCCCACAAGGTAAGATTTAAAAAATGTATATATCCGTACATTTACAGAACATGTTGTGATAAAGCAGATGTTATTGTTAATTAAATAGTCAAATTTCGGTATACTGGCCTTTTTTATTCACTTCTCTCCATGCTATTTTACGACGCGCTGGAGTATCACTGTCTACCAGACCTAAAGGTTTTTTTATATTTGGACATGCGCCCTAATATAACCGACTAGATTGAATGGGACGCGTCTAGTCAAAACGAGGCAAAATGTTTTTTTTTTTTTTTAAATCCATAGCTTCATAAATAATGCATCAAGATAAATGACTACAAGACAATTAGTGCCGTCATGAGGACATGCAGAAAAAAACAAAGGAAAAAAAAAACGCACAACATAATTTTTCCCCGCCATGTTTTTGCTGGTGACTTACTCGTCTTCTATGTCTGACATCACCTATCTTCTTTTCCTGTAACCCTCCCTGTTATCACAATATATCCCAGCTTTTCTCTTCTCACAACATGTCCAAAGACAGTGGATTGCTTCCTTCTAACTTGAATAATAACCTTCATTGACTATTGGTTTCTTTCAGGACATTCTCGTTACTCTCTCTAGCTGCACAAGATATTCTTAAACATTCTTCAGTGAAACCACATCTCTGTGGCCTCCAGGTATTTTTCCTGCTTGTCTACTAATTTTCCGTGACTCACTTCCATGCCTCAGCAAAACCATTCGCCTATCTGATTATTGTATTGTCATCGGGAATACACAACTATGCCAAGTTTCAGAGCTATTGCTCATCTGGAAGTGATTGAAAAATCGATTGCAAGATTTGAAAGTGACACGACAGTGACATACAAGTGAAGTTAAATAAAAGCGTGTAATAAAAATGTAGTCAATTATTTAATAATTTAATAGTGTAATTATGACATTATTAGTAATTAAAGTTTTTCGTAAAGAAATGTAAACAAATCAGGGGCCATAATCAAGTTAATTTAAAATTCAAGAGTACGTGGTGTGCTTTATTTTTTTTCTATGGTAAAACAGGACAGTACTCAAACAAATGTCTAGCTAAATCAAGGGAAACAATCCAAATTATAAAATTATGAATCGAGGAAAAGTCGAGTTCGATCTCTAGATGGCCTTCAAATTGAAGAACTTGATTGCACCAAATTAACAGGCAGAAAGCAATGTAATATTGACGCTCTAAAAGAAATGAATCGCTTAAGAAATTTTAGACCATATTTACAATAAGTAAAAATATTGTTTATGTTTTAGTATGTCATAATTTTTCTAACACTAAAAAGAAGAAAATATAAAATAAAAATATTTTAAACACACGCTTTTAATGCACTAAAAACCCAAAAATAAATTTTCAAGGAGTTTATAGCTTGCAGTCAAAAAAATGTAACATTAAATTGACAAAAAGCGTGGGGCGCTGATTCTGCATGAAATTCTGCTTTATACTTCATTAGACACTTATGAATAAAATATATGACAAGCGCTTAATTAAGCGCCCCACGCTTTTTGTCAATTTGATGTTACATTTTTTTTAAAACCACTCAATTTCTCTGCTGTGACAGGGAGCGTGTGGGAGGATGGGTAACTCGGATGTGAGACAACGCGAAGTAAAAACACATCGGGGATTTAGGTTATCAGATAAGGTCAGTTCCTAAAAATGGTTTAACTGTTTTGCATAAGCACGGTGTAAGTTAGGGTAGTAAAAATGAGACGGGGACTTTTAGTATTATTAAACAAAGGGAGACAACTTGTAATTATGTCCCTGGAGGGTTGTAAGTGAGTTGTTTTGAAAATAGTGCGAACTAAGCAAGTTTGGCACGGGAGTTAGTGCGTGGAGCAAGTGAACTCTCCGTGACAAAGAATTGTAATTGTAATTCGAGGTTTGAAGGTTAGTCAGTTGAGATTGAGACGCGCTAAGCGTAGGTAGAGAAAAGGGTTTTCTCCCAAGTGTTAAAGTTGTTCATGTCGTGGATCTTGGAGGGGTGCAAACGAGATAGCAAGCCAGAATCGGGCAGCTTTCTGTGATCACAGAATTATGTACTGCTATCTAGCTCCCCAAGTGCTCATTTGCCATGTTGATAGTGAAAATGCTGATGGAGCGAAAACTAGATATAGTTTATTCAAGTTTTCTCTCAAGCTGTGTGGGTTTCAAGATTTTTGAGCCAGAGGAGTTTTCGCAAGACATAATACAAGACAGACAGTTTCATGGTGAGCAGGTATGATTGCAGTTTTGATTCCAAGGTAGACTTTTAGGTAAAACATAGACAGACGTAGTGATCAGGTAGACTCTGGTAGAAAATCAACATCCCTGGCAGTGTCAGGCCAGTCTTCTAGCAAAGATACACCAGAAGGTCACTAAGAAGAACGCTATAAAGATAAACTAACTTTCTTAGAAGATTACCCAGACGATAGTGGAGAAACTAGAAGAATAAAAGCAGTGACAGAAATGTACGAAAATATATGATTTACAGACGTCGTTGATTGAGAAATGTACGAAAATATATGATTTACAGATGTTGTTGATTGAGAAATGTACGAAAATATATGATTTACAGATGTCGTTGATTGAAAAACGTACGGACTGGAAGAATATCAAGTTGAATGTGAAATCTGTCAGATAAATCCACAGAAGAGTGAAGTGGATTCTACTGAATGTAAATAAACCTTGAAGTTACGTTTTACTGCTGTTGGAGTACAGTGTGTTAACAGAGTTTTAGAAATCACCAACCATCTGTACGTTTTGTCTGGCAGTGAACTTATCATATTGTTTCATCAAAGTGTTTACGCTGTCTACACATACATACTATCCACTGGTTAGGGCAGTGATCTGAGCCCTACACTCACACAATCAGCAGAGCACGGTCACACTGCTTCGTGAGACGAATCCTCTTCATAACGTCTACCTGACCGCTTTTTCCATCTGACGTTCCATACCCCTTTCTCTGCTCTCTCTCTCTCTCTCTCTCTCTCTCTCTCTCTCTCTCACTCCTTGTAACGAATGCACCTACGCCACACGCAAGGAAAATTTTGATCCGTTTGAATGGACGAGCATAGAGGGAATGAACCATGGAAAGCCCAGAATTATTATGAGAGAACGCCTTGCTCCTGGCAGGATGACACATGCTACACCACGTGATGCATGCTGGCGGTTTGGGCACGACTTTTTAACAATATCCTAAACTGTGGGTACTAGCATTCCCAAGAAAGCCTTGTAGAAGTGCAGTCTAGAAAAGCTGTAACCCTTAGTAAAGATGGCTCTAGCAAACTGCTAACAACTGCGGCTGCGGTTGCCTTCCTTCACAGGGATGATAGGCTTTGAATCTCCTAGAAACTGCTAAAGCCTATTCAATTTTAGGTACCTTCACAAGAGACAGTGTAGACTAGTGGTAACAACCTTTATACGCAAAAGCTAGCAAATAGAAGCGAGGACCTTTAAGGCTGTGAGGAAACCATAGCATGCCACCAGAGTAAACATAGGTGGTTGAAGTTGGGACGGGTATGTGAGAAATTTTATTATCCATACTTTTATACATGATTTATTTATCTAATATGGGAATTCATGTTCATTATTAAGATGTATATTGAAGCTGTATTTCAATGCATTATAAACTCACCTCTTATTGCCTGGTCTATGCAAGCTTCGCTACTTCTTATATACTTGTTACGTCCATTTTCGCACAACCATTTATGATGCGTGTGGTGGGGCGCTGTTTGAATATATTGTGGGTTCGTTTTTATTATTTCAGATAAATTGCTACCCCTGTCCACAGTTCAAGTATATGTTGATTATGTTAATGTATATTTGATTACTCCTGCTGTTGTTTCATAATAATGCTCGTTATTCTGTTACGTCCAGGGTGACCCAACGATTATAGTTTTATTCCATACTCAACAACATACATGTGGGTTCTTTAACTGACCCAATCACCAATGACGAACTAAAACAGTCTTCCTTTTTAATGAACTCAACATCCTTTAATAACGTATATTCCTTGTAGCATACAGAAGCGTTCGTCAAGATTAATCCTTAATTACCAAACCTCATCAATACAGTATTAATCATATGCCAAGAGTATTCCTCCTCTTGTACAAACCACATCCATTTAGAAAGGTGAACACTTCGCAATATGTTCCCAATGGAACTTACAAGAAAACACAGCGGCCACAAAGCTCAAGGTTTTTTCTTAACACCTTGGCCATACACATTATAAACATCTCTTTTCTCTCATTTTTCGGTGCGCTTTTTTTTCAATATTCCAAATAGTGCCGCATTTATCAGCACTGACTCAAACTCAATAAATCCAACATGTGGTGTGCATGGGCAGACACCACATATTACCCCCCTTGCGCGCTACTGGAAACTGCAGGTTTCCAGGCCATCATTAACTATACTTAACTATAATGATAAAAAGGAAAATCAAATTCAAGCAATGAGTGAAATGATATCACGATGAGTGAAATGCAGTTAAAATATGTGGCAACAACTTGTGAGCAACATATTAATGCTACGAAAATATCGCTATATAATCTACCTATCAATTGATTATGAACATAAATAATGTTTGTTGTCACTTCCTGTACCCAGGACAGTTACGTATTTCAATGTATTACTCTCGACAGAGTATCAGCGATTACATTATTATGTCCTTCTATATGGACGATATCAAAGTCATACGCTTGCAACTGCAATGCGAATCTCGTAAGTCTTGCACTTGGTGATTTACAGGTTTGGAGATATGTTAACGCTCTCTGATCTGTCATTATAGTAAAATGCGTACCTACCACATACTTTTGAAGTTTATTCAAAGTCCATACTATACCCAAAAGTTCTCTGTCGAAAATAGAGTATTTAGATTCGGCTTCCGACAGTTTCCTACTCCAGTAGTAAATCGGATGAAACTTGCCATCAAAACTTTGTCCCAAACACCCGCCTATTGCATGGAGCGAAGCATCTGTTACAACAGTAAATGATCTTTTTAAATCTGGCAGTCTTAATATAGGATACTGTGAAAAATGAGTCTTAATGTTTTGTAATGCATGGTTACATTGTTCTGTCCAAACTACTTTGTTAGGCATACCTCTTTTAGTTAGATCAGATAAGACAGCAGTCAAAGACGAGAACCTTGGAATAAACTTGTGGTAAAAATTCACCAATCCTAATAGACTCCGTACTTGCTTCTTTGTAGTTGGAATTGTAAGATCAAGTATGCGTTTTAAATTAGATTCATCAGGCTGTATTACATGTCTGCCAATTTTGTGTCCTAGAAATGAAATTTCATTGAATCCAATTTCTATTTTGGATGGACGGGCTGTGAGATTGTGTATTCTTAGTGTCAGGAGTAAAGATTGTATACCATCTACATGCTCTTCCCATGTGTCATGAAACATGCAAATATCATCTATATAAGATATTAGGTCAGAACGGTTCCCAAATACTCGACGCATCATCCGTACAAAAGTTGCAGGTGCATTTTTGAGCCCAAAACACATGACATTGTATTGGAACAAACCCTTCGCTGTTGCAAATGCCGTCAACGGTTTACATTCTTCGGTCAAAGGGATCTGCCAATACCCTTTTGATAAATCGAATTTGCTAAAGAAAGTAGCAGAAGCTAAATGAGGTAGCAAGTCCTCCAGCACAGGCATTGGTTCAGAATCTGATATCGTGACTTTATTTAGTCGACGGAAATCAATGCATATACGAATGGATTTGTCTTTCTTCCGTACTGCCACCATCGGAAAACAAAATGGAGAATCTGATGGAGAGATTATCCCCATTTTCAACATATTGTCGACCTCGCTGTCAACCTGCTCTCTGATATGCAAAGGAATTGCATACGGTCGTAACTTAATAGGAGTGGGATCCGATAATTTTATTTCGTGAGACATAATGTTAGTTCGTCCAGGCAGATCAGATAATACATCTTCAAAAGATTTCAATAGATTGAGAATCTGATTCTTCTGATCTGAAGGTAAATCGTTACAAATGATTACATCCTTCCAAGTTTCAGAGGCTTGGATAGGTACCACAGGAAAATCAAGCGGTACATCCGCGAAACTAGTTGCTACTTCATCAACTAAAGCAATAGATGCCAGATGCGGAGATTGATTTGTGATAGATTCCCAAATATGTTTGAGTGGAAGAGGTCGAGAAATGTACAGTTGTAACATGTTAGTGTGAAATGTTTTTCTTTTACCCCTAATGTCGATGATGTAATCTACGTCGGTTTTCTTACCCACAACTTTAAAAGGACCTTGCCACGTAACCAACAAATGATCACCTTTAAGTGGCAAGAGAACAAAAACTTCATCGTTAATCGATAATGATGTTAATCTTCTATCACGATTAATACGCGACCGAGTCTTATATTTTGCTAATTCTGATGCTTCAGTCGCGATTTCACATGCGTCCACAATGCATTGGCGTAGATCTGTGACATATTGGTGACTAGATTTCGTAATCGTATTATCATCATTTGTTATCACCAAATCATGTAAGATAGACATTGGTCCTCTTGGATTAGCCCCGAAAACTAATTGAAATGGTGAGAATCCGGTTTGACGATTAGGAACTTCTCTATACGCAAAGAGAACCGCTGGTATCAACCGGTCCCAATCATGGGGAAACATTGTTGTTACTTTGCCCAACATCTGTTTTAATGTAGAATTCCAGCGTTCTACAACTCCGTTTGATTGCGGATTTAATCTGGCACTCAATGTATGACGGATGTGAAGCACATCACAAATTTCCGAGAACATACCTGAAGTGAATTGCGTGCCATGATTTGACAGAAGCTCTTCAGGAAATCCGATACGTGAAAATATCGATAATAATGCATCAGTCACCGACATTGTTGTTATGGACTTAACAGGTATGGCTTCAGGCCATCTGGTGCATAGATCGATACAAGTTAAGATGAAGCGGAATCCTCTGGATGATAACACCGGAAGAGGCCCGATTATGTCGACAGCCATCTTATAAAAAGGACGCACAGAGATATCTGTGGTCTGTAGGGGTGCAAACTGATGCGCACCCTTCCGTGCAACTCCCTGACAAACAGTGCATGATTTACAAAACGTTGCGACGTCCTTATGAACCCCTGGCCAAAAAAAATGTGCCATCAATCTATAAGCTGTGCGGGCAATCCCCATATGACCCGCAAAAGGAACATCATGTGCATTAGATAAAACTAGTGATCGAAATGACGTAGGTATTACAATTTGTCTGAGTACTGAAGAATAATTGTCAAAACAACGTATCAAAATATTGTCATGAAATTGATACCAATGTCTGGCATTATTTGTCTGTGTAATAGTTTTAGCCGTAGCTAAAGTGAATAAACGTCCCAAAGAAGAGTCATCTTTTTGTTGGTTAATGAATGCATTTTTATCTATGTAATGACTTGTTGTCATGTGTGGGATATTATTGCTATCATTAAGTTCATTTGCTTCTGCAACCAACTGTGCTCTAGTAGTCACAGCATTGGATAAAGAAAGATATTCTCTTTCCCATGCAGAAATTTCATCAGTAGAACATTCTTTTATACCCTTTATGTTTCCCAAAATCAAGTCACAGCAAGGCTGGTTGAGAACACATACACGAACTTTCCCAGTAAAGAATGGCGTGGTAATTGTTACGTCGGCCATGGGATATACCTCTACCGTGCCTCCGAAAGTTATGCATTTCACTGACGTTCCAGTGAAACACGACGGAGGGATTAACGACCTTCTTATCCCGACAGTTGTGCAACCCGTGTCCCTTAAAATTTTAATTGGAGTGTTAAACAAAAACCCATTATGTAAAGTGAGAGTACCAACACCGTCATAAGATGACAACACTGGTAAGACATGTCCACATTTAAGCCGTGGTGTAGCTCCAGGTTGAAATAACATCTTACATTCTGTACAATTAGAATTTTCTAAATCAACGTTACACGCATTGGCGTGATTATTGGTTGAATGAATATCATTACTGACATTTCTATCTACCGTCTGACAAGCATTGGCTTGTGAGCGTGCTCTATTATGACTTCTAACGAAGTGAGATCTTCTGCGATCTGAAAAATTGTCTGAATGAGAATGTCCATTGTTGTCCCTGTCATAATGGCCACCTCGCGGTGACAAATTATGATTGTCAGTATATTTGTTGTGTGAATACTGGTTATTTCGATACCATTGGTTATTGTTATAATTGTTGAAATTATGCCTGTCTCTACCCCGTGAAGGTGAGCGATTATGGTAAAAATTATATTTACCCCTATAGGATGTGTGATTATTTTCTCTATGATTATATCGTCTATCTAAACTACGAGTGCGCGATCTCCCGTGCGTCGCAGCACACGCAGTAGATGAGTCCAAGACTTTTGCTCTGCTCAATGACAAGTTTGGATGAGCAACGGAAAATTGTTGACCTAATTTTTCCATTTCCTCGATACTAGTCGGATTACGTTCTTGTAAGAATGATACAATATCCTGGTTTACAGAAGAAACAATTTTATCTCTTAATAAGAGATCACATAATCCTTCAAAAGTTTTAGGGATAGAAGCCTGTTCAACCCATCTTTGGAGACATAGTTTTATGGAGGAAACAAAATCCTCAAAATTTTTACCCTCTACCGGCAACATGGATCGAAACTTTTGTCTATAGCCTTCCTGATCCAGACCATATCTGCGTATAAATGCTGCCTTTACGACCTGAAAATCATGTCTTTTATCTTGGTCTATACCCAGATAGACCCCAACTGCATCACCTGTGAGGAGACCCGAAAAAACACCAGACCACGAATCTTTATCAATATTTAAGCAAGAGACTCTTTCCTGAAATCTTAATAAATAAAAACTTATATCGTCGTGAGGAGGAGAAAAGGGTGGTAGTCTTAAATTAAAATTAGGGGTTGTGATTGCCTTCTTCGATGAACCATTACTATCAGAATCATGGGAAACATGATGTTGTTGAAAACGAAGTTTCTCAACCTCAAAAGCTTTCTCCCTTTCAAATTTTGCCTCCTCGGCAGCAATTTCAGCTAAACGAATTGCCTTTTCATGTTCCATTTTCTCTCGTTCCGCAGCGATTTCTGCCATACGAATTCTTTCTTCCTTATTTGCTTTTTCTTGCGCCATAGAAAATTCCCTTTCTTCTCTTTCTTTTTTCTCATTTCTTTCTCTTTCTTCTTTTGCCTCTGCTTTTTCATATGCAGTCAAAGCAAAATTTTTTAAAATATCACCTTCCATACTCAGTGCCTTTCCTTGTTTAATAAAATAGTCAAGAGTCGCCATAGTATACTAAGAAGTATAACTTTTATAAACAATAAATCAATATCTATGTTATCCTCTGCCTTACTTAGTCCATCACACTATGGGATAGTGTGTCTGATTGGTGTAGTCACAATGTGAATATATATATATATATATATATATATATATATATATATATATATATATATATATATATATATATATATATATATATATATATATATATATATAACTATATCACCTGCACAACTCACTTAGACGTGATATAATTATCGTGTATGATTATGCTTCTTGTTGTCCACAAGAATCGTAGGATATATAACAAGCAATATTATTGTATTATAGTTGATCAATAAATAATGAATCATATGTATGCTGCACAGGAAAATTATCACATGCCATGAATAACGAAAGACATGGATGGAAACAAAATAAGGAAACGACAAAATTGTAAATAGTCAAAAATTCTAAGACAAAAAAGAACATTAAAATTTCCACCAGTAATAAACGAGACAAAACGACAAATCACTTTTACCATTAATGTAAATTTTACAAAAGATAGCCAGGAAAGACCCACGCCAGACTAAATTCCCGAACAAAATTGAAATTTAAAAAAAAATACGACGAATCACAGCACAGCTAACACGCATGAAAGCCTTAATTTCAAACAGAGCGGTAATCACGACAGCACTAAATGCTGAATCCCTGAAAGAAATTAATGCAATCAACCTATAGAAATACGACACTGAAACGTAAAATGCCTCCTAAACAGTCGCCCGCAAGAGACAAAGAAAAGAAACATATAACACAAAAGAAGCGAGATTTGCCCAACAATGATAGGACCAACAACCATGACGTTACAAAAACATCAATTATCTGAATCGACCATGAGTATCCACTCCACGATGTAACTCCAATGCATCGTTCTACGCAATATCACATTGAATCGTTCACTAATTATTCAGTTAACTAGGACTCTTGGACATGAATTCAACGTCGAAAATGTCCGACCTTCACTCGTGTGAGACACATTGCATAGATAGTGTCAATATATAATGATAGAGACGAAATGTTAATTTCCAACGAGTGACCGAATAAACTGATGAGGTGACCTTATCAATGTCCTAATGGTTTGATCTAGTACTTCCGAGTCCACTTGTCCAGCGAAACGACCTCCTCGTAAAATCCCAGATTCATATTTCTCCCGTGAAGATATTCGTCAGATTGGTATAGCATCCCTCTCATGGTAAATAAGCGTGAACGATTTCGTCATGGATATAATGTTTTTTTCTGATCCTCAAGTAAGGTACCAGGTCTGGGCATGACCTAGTATACGAATATTGTAAATTTCATGTCTGCACAAAGTTGCATTCCAACAGCTGTCTCTGCATAAAATGTTCATTGTTGAACAGCGATAGATTGATCAAACTTCCCGATATTGTCCCAACAAAGGACTCTGTCTGCCAATAACTTGAGCAACCTTCAAATGTCCTTCAAATCCAACGGACGACAGCCTCCCATATCTGTGGTGGGGCGCTGTTTGAATATATTGTGGGTTCGTTTTTATTATTTCAGATAAATTGCTACCCCTGTCCACAGTTCAAGTATATGTTGATTATGTTAATGTATATTTGATTACTCCTGCTGTTGTTTCATAATAATGCTCGTTATTCTGTTACGTCCAGGGTGACCCAACGATTATAGTTTTATTCCATACTCAACAACATACATGTGGGTTCTTTAACTGACCCAATCACCAATGACGAACTAAAACAGTCTTCCTTTTTAACGAACTCAACATCCTTTAATAACGTATATTCCTTGTAGCATACAGAAGCGTTCGTCAAGATTAATCCTTAATTACCAAACCTCATCAATACAGTATTAATCATATGCCAAGAGTATTCCTCCTCTTGTACAAACCACATCCATTTAGAAAGGTGAACACTTCGCAATATGTTCCCAATGGAACTTACAAGAAAAACACAGCGGCCACAAAGCTCAAGGTTTTTTCTTAACACCTTGGCCATACACATTATAAACATCTCTTTTCTCTCATTTTTTCGGTGCGCTTTTTTTCAATATTCCAAATAGTGCCGCATTTATCAGCACTGACTCAAACTCAATAAATCCAACATGTGGTGTGCATGGGCAGACACCACAATGCGAGACTTAACAGATTACCAGATGCCAAAATTTAACTTTGTTAGACGTACTTAGGTACGCATCTATGTTTGTGATAATATCTTAAATTTATTATGCACCAAAGTGCACAAATTCGGTGCGATATATTCGTTGGTTGCCTAAGAGCGCTGATGACGTCAGAGAGAGAAGAGACAAGATGCCGGTTTTTCAAGACAGACGTTTTTCTGGTCTTTGAGTCCCATATTGCGGGAATAGTTGATTGCGATTATATATCTTAGCTACCTTCCAAGGCGAAGCGTTAGCCACAGCCAAGTTTGATTCATGCTCTTCAGTATCTCCATGTGATATTTGAAGTAAGTACTTTACAAGATTTTGACAGGGCTTCAGTAAGGCATCATGACCTACTGCTAGTGAGTTCAGAATCCCTTTTGTGAAGTAACAGTCAAGTCGATAATTTTATGAAGTCTCAAGATAAGATGTCCGGCCAAATTTATACATAAGTATCTTTGATAAAAGATTGGATATGGAAAAGAAGTGAATAATCTTCACCTCAATACTTTGCCGTTTACGGGTTGTCCAACGGTCATTGAGGTCAGTCAAGTTTGACATTGAAAATATTCTCTACATGCAGAATTCGTATTACCATGCCTGATGTTCCAGTATGTCTTCATGATGATGTCGTCTATGTATCGTCTAATAAACTTGTTATATAAACTGTCAGTCAAGCCCCTGAATTCAGCGTCCATCAATTACACCATATTAGTCGGCCACCTGTAAGCCCAACCAAACTGACAGCCTTTCTAGTCAGTAGCCTGATGAACTATTAGTAATAGACATAACCAATATTCACAAGAAATAACTGTCGTAACTACTACATCTTGTGGCCATGAACAAAACGATACTACATCTGGTGTGCCAGTTTCAAGGGGAGCAGCTTCAAGAACTCATGCAACAATTCAAGTGTTCTTACCAGGGCAAATCTTCGCAAATCATCAAGATCAAGGACACTGATTGCTCTTTGAGAGATCTACCTAATGGTTTTCAAGACTGACCTTCAAGCGATCCTGATCCAAGTTTGGTTGTCATCTATCAACTGTGGATTTTTTCTGGATAAGGCTCTTATGCAACACCCGAGATCCAAAATCGCTAACTCTGCGAGGGCTGGGAATTTTTTTCTTTGAAAAAGATAAGTGAACTCTTGTTCTGTTCACCGTTGCATGTTTTAGTTGAGCCTATTTTTAATATGTCCATAGTCATGTTATATGTTACATGTTCAGTGTTTAACGTGGGCTGGTTGGGTTGGTGACTCACATAGGATATATCCCTAAGTTAACTTCTGGGCCTTCGTGAGTATTCCTTAGGTATATTTTTACATACCTCCCTTAGTGGATGTTCCCAGCACATAGTTGCTGGAAGATTATTTTAGTCCACTGCGCTGGTTCTCTGTGAACTTTATTCGTTTAGCTGTGACATTAAGTTTTTATTGTTGTTATTGTTATATTTCTTTTATTCGTACCTTGGTTTTATAATTGACTTTGTTCGTGATTGTTTTTCTCTATCTTGATATCGTTAATTTATATACAAATTTTATGTTTATACCTTGTGTCGTTACTTGTCTTGTTTTTTTTTCGCAGCTGTCATTGCATACTTTGCAATAGTTATCACATTTATTTATGCCTTATTATTTAGTTGATTTCTAAGAACGTTGTCATTTGTTCCAGTATAGCTTGTCATTGTTACTGTTGATCTATTGGTCTATATCATGCGTAATTTATTTATATGTCCTATTACATGACTGTTAATGCATTAATAACTAAAGGATAAATAATAATTATACTATAGCATCTACTTCATCATAACATATATTTCGACTAAGTCAGTCATTGTGAGTGGGAAACATGGCCACTCTAGAATCCTTCATGAGGATTGGAAAAGAGTTTGGCTATAAAGCAGATGCTTTACGAGAATTTGCTTTTACACAATTAGCTAAAGCGAAAGAAGATGAAGCTGAAAAAGAAGCTAAACAAGCTGAAAAGGAAGCTACATTAAAACAGGAATTAGCTGAGAAAGAAGCTAAAGATGAAAAAAGGCGACTAGAAGAAAAAAGAGGCGGAAGATAGAAGAAAAGAGGCAGAGGAGAAAAGAATGCAATTTGAAACAGAGATGGACGAGAAGAAAGCTCTGACTTTAGCACATGAGGAAAGGATGATGCTCCTTCACCTGGAGGAATTAAAATTAAGGGGTCAAAATGCAAATAACGTTAACTCCAATAACACTGCACCTTCAGAAAAAAATTATGGCAGTGATAAATTTAAATTGCCTAAATTTAATCCACATAGTGATGACGTAGCATGCTTCCTGTCACGCTACCAAAGTGTATGTGAGTCACGTGGACTGGATAAGGCTCTATGGAGTGTTAAACTGATGGAATATTTGACAGGAGAACCATTGACTATTGTAGAGACAATGGATCTCAATCTGCAAAAGAACTACGATAATGTCAGAGCTGCACTACTTAAAAAATATCAACTTACTGAGGAGGGGTACAGACTGCACTTTAAATCCTTATTGCCAGAAACTGGGAAGGATTTCGCTGATTTTATATGCAAAATACGTCTCACACTCGATAGATGGATAGAGTAGTCAAAAATAGAACATTCCTTTGACGCTCTTCGTGATTTGATGTTGCGTGATAAAGTACTGTCATCAGTTAATGCAACATTCCTCTCGTTCTTACATGAACGAAAGCCTATGAATTTTAAAGATATGGATCAAATCTGTACACAGTTGTGTATTGCACATCCTAATATGTTATATAGCCATTCACATATTAGAGAAGAATTACCCGTTGCTTCGGCCATACAACACAATAATCACTTTCAAAGTCGCTCCCTCAGTCACGATAGAATCTTCAGAAAGGGAGAGTACAAGAATTTCAATGGTATCAAAGGGACACCATTTCGTGGTGGTTCTCCATCTCAACAAAACTGGAGACAGTCCAATAAGCCATATAATTTCAATAATAACAATTATTGAAATTATCAAGGAAATAATTATAACAATTATGATCGATCGCTATCTCCCTCATTTTTTAATAGGAATAACTCACCATACCGAAACTACGGTCAAATGGACAATAGTTATCACTGTAATTGGTGTTCAAACCAAAATAGTGATCACAACAGGTCAAATAACTGTAACAATGTCAGAAATGATGATCGTAATAGATCTAGAGGTAGAGACAGAAATGTAAATAATAAACAACATCGGCAGGCTAATTCTGCTCATCATGATCTTCAAGCTAATATAGATCAGGGTACAAATGTTGATGTGCATAATGCGTCTTCTTGTTTCTTAGATTTCGAGCAGGCTAAACTTTGTCATGAATGCACAACATTGTTCCAGCCCGAGGCGATCACGACGTTGAGTTGCGGCCATGCATTGCCAAGTCTCCCTGCGATGTCTACCGCCATGAGAAACTGCGATTATAGAATTAAATACACCATTTTTTACAGGGAAAATCCATGCCTGTTTACTTCCTTCACCAATCAGTGATTTGATAATCGGTCGTATACATGGTGTTAAAGAGTGTACGTCACAACAGACAGCTAATTGGGAAAAGCAACATATGCATTCTGCTTATGCAGTTGTCACTAGAGCGCAAGCTAAGAATATGTTGCAAGTTACACCAACAACATCTCCTGACAATAATAATGATGATCATGACTCCACTATATCACAAAAGTCCTTTATAGAATTACAACATAATGATGTTTCATTACAGAAATTTTTTCTGTTAGCTAATAATAATAATACATCAACATATAAAACAAATCCTAAACATTCTTTTGTACTGAAAAACGGGGTGTTAGTTAGAATTGTACGTGATACTACTTCATCCGTACGTTCGCAAATTTTGGTACCCACTAACATGAGAGCACGTATATTACGTCATGCTCACGACTCTCAATGTGCAGGTCACATGGGTTTTTCATGCATTAAATCCAGGGCGCTATCTTCATTTTACTGGCCAGGTATTCATAGAGATGTCAATATCTACTGTCGCTCTTGCACTATATGTCAAGAGGTTAAGGTACGTAGTCCACGTCACGCAGCTCCTATTCAAGCTGCTGACATTCCTATTCGACCTTTTGAAAAAATGGCTATCGATATTATTGGACCTATACAGCCTTCTGCTAGAGGACACACACACATTCTCACATGTATTGACATGTGTACTCGTTGGCCTGAGGCTATACCACTTAAGAGTACGTCATCTGCCGATGTTGCGGATGCATTATGGTTAATTTTTTCTCGTCTAGGTTTTCCTAAACAAATCTTATCAGACCATGGTGTACAATTTGTATCTGAATCCACGTCCCAGGTCATGGCCATGCTACACATAGACAGATCACTTAGTAGCATATATCACGCCATGTCAAATGGCTTAATTGAGCGCCAAAATAGGACACTTAAACAGTTCTTAGGTACGATTACTGATGACCATCCTCAAGACTGGGACAGAGTATTACCCGCTGCTCTCTTCGCTTATCGCGAGGTGCAAAACGAAATCACAGGTTTTTCACCGTTTGAACTCGTCTTCGGTGTTCAACCACGTGGTCCCATGTCGTTGCTTCACGACCTACTCACTGAAGAGGATATTACAGATGACACCCAATCCTCTTATGAATATGTAATCTTTTTAAGGAAAAAAATTATTGAGGCATGTAGGTTAGCTACCTCATCGTCTGAATTAGCAAAAGAAAAAGCTAGACTTTTTGCTAATAGATATCGACGTCTTCGCCAGCTTTATCCTGGTGACGTGGCCTATGTTTTACTCCCTCGTAAAGGCAATCGTTTACTCATTGCCTGGAAAGTCCCTTTTAAAATAATTTCTAGAATTTCTTATGTCGATTACATCGTCGATATCATGGGTAAACATAAAACCTTTCACATAAATATGTTGAAAGAATTTCATTCTCGTCCTGACTATCTTCAGTCAGTGTTTCAAGCGACTGACGACCCTCCACCTTGTCGTCACCATTATACCACTTTGTCGGTTATTCAGGAGGAGGAGTCTTCTTTTTCTGATGTACCTTTACCTATCCCGGTAATCCCACTTCATTCTACTGAAATTTGGAGTGACGTGTCTATCTCTCCTGATCTTTCTACTGATAGACGTCAGCAAATCTCTTCTCTTCTTCAGTCTTATCAAGATGTCCTCACTGACATCCCTGGTCGTACTTCAGTCATTCATCATGACATTGTACTGACCGATGACCCACCTATTCGTGTCCGTCCCTATCCCATTCCTCTTCACTTTCGGACTCAGGTGGACAAGGAATTGGATGAGATGCTTTGATTGAACATAACTGAATCATCTACTTCTCCGTATTCTTCATCCATGGTTATTATTCGTAAGAAAGATAATAAAATCCGTATTTGTGTCGACTATCGGAAATTAAATAAAGTTACCCGATTTGATGCAGAACCGCTACCGCTGTTAGAAGACTTGCTTGTAAAACTTTATAAGTCTATTTTTTTATCTAAGCTAGATTTGTCAAAGGGCTATTGGCAGGTCCCATTGACAGATCATGCCAAACCTCTCACTGCTTTTTCTACCCCACGGGGTCTATTCCAATGGAACTTTATGCCATTTGGACTTGTTAACGCTCCGGCGACTTTCGTACGCATGATGCGTCGTATTTTGTCTCATCGACTTGATGTCATTGCCTATATCGATGATATTTGTCTTTTTAGTGACTCCTGGGATGATCATTTTCGGGGATTAAGCTCATTATTGTCCACTCTACGTTCTTATAATCTGACGGCTGTTTAGCATATATTGCTTTTCATGAAATATCATTTTTTGGGAAATCGTGTGGACCATGGTCTCCTTTATACTGAAGATAATAATGTTTCAAAAATTCTTAATATCACTGCGCCTAAGACAAAGAAACAAATTCGCAGTCTTTTGGGTTTAATTCAATTTTATGGAAGATTCATTCCCCATTTATCCACCATCACTGCGCCTTTCTCTAGTTTATTAAAGAAAAGCTCAGCTAACATGATTCGGTGGTCGAAAGAACATCAGGAAGTCACGCTGACGTAATTATCACTTGTGATACATGACTTTATCATCGTTCAATTATATTATTATGTTACATGAAACACCATATCGATGATTAAATTGACTATGCAACGTTGCTTCAACATTAACATTTCAAGGATTTTATACATATAACATTCCGTTCATACAGTGTGACGTGGTGAAATTAAGAAAATGCTAGAATTGGAATTTAACTTTTCCGACATATTGACATCTACACTGCAACTTCATATTAATGATATGCGTTGTTAACAATCTTACCATATAACATTATCATTGGTGACTTTGTTGGTTGCTTCATTTGTTGTGCCGTGAATAGTTCAGGAACTTTTATAACAATGACATAACTTAATTAGGTTTATTATTCATTATGTATATATTTGTTATAAATCAATTTGATAATTAGATATCACGCTTTCATAGCGCTGTTAATTTTCACATGACATATTTTAGTTAGCAACCTCATCATTCATGCTTCATTGGCGTCGCTAAGTAATCTTACGCCCTACTAGGAGTAATGTTTGATTCGACTATTTTCTTTCATCATTCTTACATTTATACTTTTACATGCATACTTTAGTTTCCATTTTTATTTCTTCATTCATTCAGAATTTTTTCGTTAGCATTTTGTTTCATTACTATCTCCATTCATCACCTATTTTCACTAGTGCTATAACATGTTCCAATTTTAATTGATAGTTATTGTACTATTTCGTACATTCTATCTCATTTCGTTAAGTTCAATTTAGTATCACATCTCTGCCATCACTATTCTTAGTTTCATACTCATATTTTAATAATATTTATTGATTGATGTACCAGATAATTTGATTGACCTCGTCGCGATAATTTAAAAAAAAATAATAATAATATAATTATTTTTTTTTAATCCGTGGTCGAGGTATACTGTTACGTCCATTTCCGCACAACCATTTATGATGCGAGACTTAACAGATTACCAGATGCCAAAATCTAACTTTGTTAGACGTACTTAGGTACGCATCTATGGTTGTGATAATAACTTAAATTTATTATGCACCAAAGTGCACAAATTCGGTGCGATATATTCGTTGTTTGCCTAAGAGCGCTGATGACGTCAGAGAGAGAAGAGACAAGATGCCGGTTTTTCAAGACAGACGTTGTTCTGGTCTTTGAGTCCCATATTGCGGGAATAGTTGATTGTGATTATATATCTTAGCTACCTTCCAAGGCGAAGCGTTAGCCACAGCCAAGTTTGATTCATGCTCTTCAGTATCTCCATGTGATATTTGAAGTAAGTACTTTACAAGATTTTGACAGGGCTTCAGTAAGGCATCATGACCTACTGCTAGTGAGTTCAGAATCCCTTTTGTGAAGTAATAGTCAAGTCGATAATTTTATGAAGTCTTAAGATAAGATGTCCGGCCAAATTTATACATAAGTATCTTTGATAAAAGATTGGATATGGAAAAGAAGTGAATAATCTTCACCTCAATACTTTGCCGTTTACGGGTTGTCCAACGGTCATTGAGGTCAGTCAAGTTTGACATTGAAAATATTCTCTACATGCAGAATTCGTATTACCATGCCTGATGTTCCAGTATGTCTTCATGATGATGTCGTCTATGTATCGTCTAATAAACTTGTTATATAAACTGTCAGTCAAGCCCCTGAATTCAGCGTCCATCAATTACACCATATTAGTCGGCCACCTGTAAGCCCGACCAAACTGACAGCCTTTCTAGTCAGTAGCCTGATGAACTATTAGTAATAGACATAACCAATATTCTTACTTACTTACTTACTTAGTCGTTCCCCTTCTACCGTGAGGTGTAGAGGTTTGGAAGAGAGAGCGCCAGGCCATTCTATCAGCTGTCTTCTTCCTGGCCTGGTTCCATTCTAGTCCTCGGTCCTTCAAAGATTGTCTAATGTTGTCCTCCCAGCGGACTCTGGGTCGTCCTGGAGGTCTGGATCCCTGGCTCTTTGTTTCCCATGCTTGTCTTGGTAGCCAATCTTCTCCCATTCTGCAGGCATGGCCAAACCATCTTAGTTGGGACTGTTCTATTTGGGTCTGCAGCGGATGGGATTTTAGGCCTTGACGGATCGTCTGGTTGCGGACCATGTCTCTTCTTGTTACTTCAACCACTTTCCTCAGATACCTCATTTCTGAGGTTTGGATCTGGCTTTTGTGGGTTGTAGTCATTGCCCACGACTCGCATCCATATGTCAAGACTGGGACATAGGTGGAGCGGTATACAGCCATCTTCGTTTTCTTACCAACCTCTTTCTTGCTGAGGAATCCACGATTTATAGCCTGAAAAAGTCTCCCAGCCGCTGCTTTTCGAGTGGCCAACTCTTCTTTGATGCCTCCCTTTCGGTCTATAATAGCTCCGAGATATTTAAAGTGGTCGACCTGCTCCAGGACCTGTTCTCCCAACTTAATCTGATGTTTTCTTTCTTCTCGTGATATCACCATGGATTTTGTTTTAGAGCTGCTTATGACCATCCCTCTCTTCTCCAGCTCTTCCTTCCAGACTTGCAGGTTGGATTGGAGATGTGCCTCTGATTTAGCAATCAGGGCAACATCATCAGCAAATGTCAGCTCCAAAATATAGACCTGTCTCATCTTCCAGTACCCCACTGAATACTTTCTTGTTCTCTCCTTACATGCCTTGATGACATCGTCCATAAGGAGTATGAAGAGGTAAGGTGATAGGATATCACCTTGTCTTACACCAGTGGTGGTTCTGAACTCTTCTGACTTATGGTTTGCTGTCCTCACATAATTTCTGCAAGACTTGTAGAAGCTCTGTATAGCATGAATCAGAGGTGCTGGAATATTCTTCCTTGCCAAACAGTCCCAAAGTTTGCTCCAGGGGACCCTGTCAAACGCCTTTTCCAGATCTATGAAACAAAGATGGATCTCACTCTTATACTCAAGGGCCTTTTCACTCAGCTGTCTGAGTGTGAATATTAGGTCTTGAGTACTTCGGTTTGCTCGGAATCCGCACTGGACCTCATCCAATTGTGGCTCAGCTAGGCGTCGGAGTCTCTGCTCTAGGATTCTAGAGTAGATTTTACCAGGGACACTGAGAAGGGATATGCCTCTATGGTTTCCACATTGTCGATTGTCACCCTTTTTGAAAATTGGTGTTATGATGGCAATCTCCCAATAATTTGGTATGGTCTTGTTGCACCATGCTGCCTGTAGGACCTTTAAGAGTAATAGGTCGCCTGATGCTCCCATGTACTTAACCATTTCTGGTGTTATACCATCATGCCCTGCTGCTTTGCCCATCTTGATTTTCTCTAGTGCTGCCCTCAGTTCTTCCATCTTTATGTCATCTTCACCATCATTGGTTTTCTCTTCTGTGCTAGTGGTTATCATTTCTGATGCTTCATCATGCTCACCATCCAGGAGTTCTGAGAAATATTCTTTCCATCTTTCCATTACTTCCTTCGGGGCAGTAAGCAATTTGCCTTGCTTGTCCTTTATAAATTTGAGAGGGCATTGTTTTTCTTTCATGTTCTTTAGGGTCTTATAGAACAATTTCTGGTTTTCTTGTGCATCTTTTTCTAGCTTTTCTCCAAATTCTTCCCAGGACTTCTGTTTTGCTGCTAGCACTTTGTTCTTTGCTTCTGTTCTGAGTGTCACATATTCTCTATATTTTTCCATTTGTCCTGTTGTGTTTTTAGCTCCTAAGTATTGTTTCCATGCCATTTTCTTCTCTCTTATTTTCTCTTTGACTTCCTCTGTCCACCAAGGTGTCCTCTTTCTCTGGTTCCCAAGTCGGACTTCACCGCATGCTTCTGCAGCAGCTGTCTTTATGATATCCTTGAATTTATTCCAGAGGGTTTCCAAGTCATCAGGTCGTTCTTCTGTGTTGCTCACTGCTGTAGCAATAAGCCCCTGATATCTGGTCTTAATTTCTGGCTCTCTCAGCTTGTAGGTCCTAATGCTCATTTCTCCTGCTCGTTTACTTGGTTTCTTGCGTGATGTTGGGCAGTTCCTAGGCTGAGCAACTCTTTCAGTTGTTCGTTTGATTGTTAGCAGGTAGTGATCACTTCCAATCTCTGGCCCCCTCCAGACTCTTGCATCTCGGACATATCTGAATGAGCTTCTCCGAACAATGACATAGTCGATCACTGACTTCTCATTCTTGGTTGGTTCACATCTAGTGTATGCATGTATGCGCTTATGGGGGAACTTTGTGTTTGTAATGATCAGATTCTGCTCACTGCAGAATCTAAGGAGTCGCTTGTCATTGAGAGTATCTTCTCCATATCTTCCGATAACTCCACCCCATCTAGCATGGTCATTTCCAACTCTGGCATTAAAATCTCCGAGCATAATAACTTCATCTAGGCAGTCATCCACTGTCCTTTGAAGCAGCTCGAAGAATTCCTCCTTGACCTCTGCTCTCTCATCCTCATTTGGCCCATACACTATGACCAGGTTGACTATGGTTTCTCCTTCTTTTAGTTTTACAACCATAATGCGCTCCGAGACAAAGTTCCATCCCTTGATACTATCTTTTTGATTTTGGGCCACAATGCAACCCACGCCCCCTTTAGCTCTTTCAGATATGGGTACACCACTGTAGAGCAACGTGTTGCCATCGAGATCCATGACTCCTTGTCCTTTTTTCTTCGTTTCCGTTATAGCCAGGATTTCTAGTTTTGCTTTCCTTATCTCTTCCACCAGCTCCTCTTCCTTCCCATTTATACTTCTTGTGTTCCAAGTTCCATAAGTCGTAGTCCGTAGTCCGTTCCAGTTCGTCGCCTTTAGAATCAGTCCGGTTTTCTCTCTTGTAGTTCGCGTAATCATGATTTAAAGCAAACAGGTGATTGGCCTGTTGTGCCTTTGCATGGTGGAGGGGCTGCCTCCTTACGGCCTCCATGCAGGCCGCCCTCCTCCTTTTTCATCCGGGCTTGGGACCGGCATTGGCGGAGTTCATAACCAATATTCACAAGAAATAACTGTCGTAACTACAACATCTTGTGGCCATGAACAAAACGATACTACAATACTATTTCTAGTTCTTTAATTATTACCCACGATCCATGTCTACTTCTTGCTTTAAAAGCAAGACACAATTCAACAGCTATGATCTTCATAATTCATTCTTGGTCCATCTATCACATGTTGGACCCTATGTTCCGTGCGGAGCCGAAAATACTGTACACATTCATCAGTAATTTCAAACTTCTTCAGCTGTTTCAATTATAACATATCCGCTGTTATTCTCTTAGTCTTGTGTATAACAAAATTGTTTGTTATTGAACTATTTTTAATGTACATAATGTTTATTGTCATTTTATACGGGTGGGAAAAGTAATCTGTAATTGCCCATGATTATAGAACACTTGAACGACAGAAGCAGAGACTAAGAAAAGTAAAAGTGTTGTGTTATGTTTATTTATCAGCCCATGCTGGCAAGAAATTCCAAACCAATAAAACCATAGTTGGGGCAGAACATTTGAGCGCGTAGTGAAAACACGACACTGTCATGCTACCCACTTGGTCGGGACGGATAAATTTTCTGAGGGACAATGGCCAGAGTCCATCATAATGGAAGGGCAGATGTTTAAGCTTAGCAGAAAAATAAGGGAATGTTACATATTAGCTCTACAATCTCAATGGTGTAGACAATTCAGGGCCTGCACTACAGTGACGAAATGACCGCGCTCCTCGTTTTATGTGTGTTCTACCAGTCTTTTTCTCTATCTTGCGCCTTCCATATTTCTTCCTTATCCGTATTTTCTCTTATATTGGAAGGCATGACTCAAGTTTCGTGTTATTTTCGCATGATCTATCCTGCATGGAGATTAACAAGACAAACAACACAGATACGATACAAGAGAGGATCGTTAAGATCACCCAGATGTCTGGAGATGACGACTCATTCAGGGCCCTACCAGATGATACAGTGATCGGTATCCTCGAGGTAATAACTGGCAGGAGAGGCATCGCTAAAGTAGGGAGACACGAAAACGGAGTCGTGCTTTCCCTCAACAAAACTGAAACAACCACTTTGCTAATGATCGAACTGGAGTCCGGTCCAAAAGAGGTATAGCTGCCCCACCAGATAAAAGTAGTGGTGAAAACATCCAAGACAACCAAGAAGTTGGTCATAAGAAGGGTTGATACCAGATGGCCCGCAAGCGAGGTTCAAAGCTACCTACCGAAAACGCAGACGTCAAAATCACGCAGGTCGAAAGGCTAAAATCCTGGGACAAGAAAGACACAAACCTGATTGTAATAACTATTGAAGGATCGACAACACCTGAGAGACTGATGCTCCAAACTACTTCAAAAAGGACAGAAGCATATATCTCTCCGGTCATGCAGTGCTCTAACTGCCAGCAGTTTTCCCACACAAAGAAAATGTGCAGAAGAGATACAGTTTGCCGGTATTGTGCGGGGAGCCACCCATATCGCGACTGTCCCAATGAGATGGAGGATCTCAACTACAAGGCCATAAATGCAAACCGTACCTATGCAAACTGCCACGGAAACCACGAGGCAAGGTACAGAGGCTGCCCTGTGTTTCAGGAAACAAAGAACATCCTGAAGGAAGCTGTGTCCAAAAACATCCCTTTCAAAGAGGCAAAACACAGAGTGGCAGCGGATGTCGCAGACAAACAGCGCACGAAAGATAGAAGACAGCTCCACCAGCTGACAGCAGAAGTTAAAGAAATGAAACTGAAACTCCAGGTCGAAAATAGATGCAGGCAGACTCCCGAAGATTAAACCGACAGTGGAGAAGATGTGATAGATCTGCAGAGCATTAAACATATGATGACGACATGAAAAGAATCCAGCAACAAATAGAAACAGATGTCAAGAAGCTGACAGAACTGAAAGAAGAAAACGCAGAAATCCCCAAAAGAATAGAAGCAGAAAGAATAGCCATTGAGGAAATTATATCTAACACACGAGAAACTAAAACGAACGACCAATCAAACGAAGAAGTCATCGAGGAAACGCTAGAAAAGATACTGCCATCAATAATAGAAAAAGCACTATTTCAGATACAGGAGAGAAGGAAGACACAAGAAACAGAAACGAAGAGCGTAAAAATACACAAAACCACACAAGCCAGATAGGGAGGCAGGAAATGAAAAACACTATGGAACACGCCATGGCACCACGAACAGACAAACAACGAAGAGGTATCCAGACAGTCAGCTAGTGGGCCTTTTCAGGATCAGTCCTTTTCAGGACTAACAACCGTCTAGCATCGAAGAACCTAACGCACAATATACCCCAATTTTCAGGTTGAACAGAGAATAACAGCAATATAGTCGACGAACGAACGAACGAATTGAAACTACCACTATGGACGAGAATGGGATTTCTATCTGCTTTTTCCTTTTAAAAATTCTATTTTATATTTGAATAATTTAACCAACCGTATCTGTTTTACTTTGGTAACTTGTCAGCTGCATGGTTGTTGGTTTCTTAAATTTGGTAATAAGTCTAATAAGAAAAAGTCTTTTCTTCTATTACCTGGGGACACGAACTAAATAACTGTAAACTGTAATTGACACAATAATTACAGAAATCAGGGAAGGGAGAAGTGTGACTAGAACACCAATCCTCTGTCTATACTTCACTCAATCAAGAGAGAGACAAGATTATCATTCTACAAAACCTCCCATTATACGTTCACAAGACTGAACTGCCCTGATCAAGAGAGAGAAGTGTTCTTCCATGTGTCAGCAGACAGCATGCATTCTTAATAGAATAACGCCTACTTCTTTCTTCTGTCAGTCTTGCATTCATTCACACACCTTCATTCTTTCTCTCCCTCTCTCTCTCTCTCTCTCTCTCTCTTTGAAGCCACTTGTCACAGGTGTATATAACAATAGGTGACTCTGCCTCTTACTTCCACTGACAAACATTTGTTGCATAAATTAACTTCAGTTTCCTTAAATTATTCCTTTACCTATGCTATCCTGCTTCTGACAACTATCCAGTGTGGTCTAGTGGTTAGGATTTCTGGCTTTCACCCAGGCGGCCCGGAACGATTCCAGGCACGGGAACTCAGCATTTTTTTTTTTACTTTTAAAAATCAAATGCTTATCACAGACTCGCATACACACAAACAGACGGATGACAAGGGCGGTAATAGGGTACGACTCCCTTCCAAACCCGACCATTAAATAGTTTACTTGAATTCCCGCAGGATTATCGCCAGCGACTTCAATTTCAGATCGTTTATTTTTTAATTTGTTTTTATGTATTTTACTTTCATCTTGTTTTCTTCCTCTTGTTTCCATTTGTTTATCCCAGACGTAGGTCTGGTGGCCGTAATGTAGGTCTGGTGGCCATAACGTAGGTCTGGTGGCCATAACGTAGGTCTGGTGGCCATAACGTAGGTCTGGTGGCCATAACGTAGGTCTGGTGGCCATAACGTAGGTCTGGTGGCCATAACGTAGGTCTGGTGGCCATAACGTAGGTCTGGTGGCCATAACGTAGGTCTGGTGGCCGTAACGTAGGTCTGGTGGCCGTAACGTAGGTCTGGTGGCCGTAACGTAGGTCTGGTGGCCATAACGTAGGTCTGGTGGCCATAACGTAGGTCTGGTGGCCATAACGTAGGTCTGGTGGCCATAACGTAGGTCTGGTGGCCATAAACGTAGGTCTGGTGGCCGTAAACGTAGGTCTGGTGGCCGTAAACGTAGGTCTGGTGGCCATAACGTAGGTCTGGTGGCCATAACGTAGGTCTGGTGGCCATAACGTAGGTCTGGTGGCCATAACGTAGGTCTGGTGGCCATAACGTAGGTCTGGTGGCCATAACGTAGGTCTGGTGGCCGTAACGTAGGTCTGGTGGCCATAACGTAGGTCTGGTGGCCATAACGTAGGTCTGGTGGCCATAACGTAGGTCTGGTGGCCATAACGTAGGTCTGGTGGCCATAACGTAGGTCTGGTGGCCATAACGTAGGTCTGGTGGCCATAACGTAGGTCTGGTGGCCATAACGTAGGTCTGGTGGCCATAACGTAGGCGATTCTCTTAGCCCTTTGTCCTAATAAGACGCATCACTTATTCCCCACTCCCCCACAGTGCAGTCATGAATCTAAGCAAATTTATACCAGCTGCACCTTTTCTTAAAAGTAACTTGCCAAAAAGTGCGGAGGGGAAAGGGATGGGGGGGGGGGGGTATAGTATAATGTGCTCTTACTGCTGGACGTTGTGACGAAATGTCTGTCCCTGTCCTTTTGTGTGATCTCTCACACCTTCGGCCCTCCGGCCGTAAACTTCTTTTCTTCATATTTCTTCATTCTTCTTCTTAGATCCTTAGCCGCCAACCGTCAAAGCAGTCAGTGGCCATCACGCCTGGTGGCGTCTTGTAGGGCAACAACAAATGGATTCCACTTTGCTCGGTCGGTGGCCATCCTTCGTACAGTGCCCCAACTCTAGTTCATTCTTTGCATCTCAGCCTCCACAGTCCTCCGCCAAGTTGTTTTTGGTCGGCCTCTCTTTCGTTTTCCTTCAGGGGTCCATAGCATAGCTGTTCTTGTGAGGCATCGGGGTCTCTTCTGAGGACATGGCCAACCCAGCTCCAGCGTCTGCCAGCTATGATGGTGTGCATGTCCTATTGCTTGCTCCGTGTAAGCAGATCTTGGCTGGTGATGGTATTCGGCCAAAAGATTCGGAATATTTTTCTTAGGCATGTTGTGTGAAAAGAGGACAATTTCGACATTTCCTTCTCTGTAACTCTCCAGCATTCCGCACCATAGAGAAGCACACAGCTCTGATATAATCTTAATTTTGTGATTGTGCTGTACTGAGAGGACTTCCAGATGTTGTTTAGACTAAAAAAGGCTGTCTTGCTTTGTTCATTCTCTTGTTGATGTCTTTGCTTGCTCCGCCGTCTGGTGTTACTATACATCCTAGGTATGTGAAGGTGTCTGTCTGTTCCAGTTGCTGATTCCTTACTGATATGGGCTCAGGGTTGCTGACACTGAGCGCCATGACCTCTGTCTTCTTTAGATTGATGTTCAAGCCCACCTGTTGGCTATACTTATTAAGTCTATCCGTTTATTCCTGGATGTATTGATGTGAATGTGCTAGTAGTGCAATGTCATCTGCATATTCCAGATCTCCCAATGTAGAAAATGTAGTCCATCTTATTCCTCTTGGACTGCCTCTGTTGTCTGGAGCATCACCCAGTCTATGACTGTTAAAAATAGAGTGGTTGATAAGGGGCATCCCTGTCGTACTCCTGTCTTCACCTCAAAGGTTAGGTTGCTCTGCCCAACGCTACACGTAAAGTTGGCATAGAGCCTTTTTATGATTGACACTATGCAGCTTGGAATTCTATAAGCCCTCAGTATTTTCCATAAACTGTCCCTATGTATACTGTCAAAAGCCTTTTCAAAATCAACGAAATTAATGTACAGCTGTCTTTGCCATTCTGAGCACTGCTCTATAATGTTCCTGAGGGTAAATATATGATCTACACATCTTCTGTTCTTTCTAAATCCTGCTTGTTCTTTCCTCAGTTTGTGGTCTACTGCTTTTTAAATTCTCTGTATAATTATCCTGCCAAGTATTTTGCTGGGAACTGAGAGAAGAGTTATTCCTCTCCAATTATTGCAGTCTGCAAGATCTCCCTTCTTGGACAATTTGACAATTATTCCTTTGTTCCACTCCGTTGTAGTTGTCCCTGTTTTCCAGACTAGTGCAAATAGTGGTTCTAATAGTTCTGCTGCTAGCTCAGGGTCTGTCTTAAATAGCTCTACATTTAAGTTATCATGGCAAGGAGCTTTTTCCATTCTTTAACCCTTTGATTGCTGTGATGATTTCTTCTTTTCGTGGAATGTCTGTATTAACATCTAGATTGTTTTCAGCATCAGGAACATTCAATTGTGTCTCTGGTGGTTTGTGGCAGTCAGGTTAAAGAGATTATTTGATTTGGGTTTTAGATGCACAAGTAATAATGACATTTTATTGTGTTACCCAAGTAAGTAATTATACTGGCTTAGAGTCCGCCAGAGATAGTATTTCCTTGGTTTACGTTAATTTGTACCCAGGTTGGTTCGTTCCTCTTGAGTTGGTGATATTTGTGAGTGACAGTGGTGATTATAGGTAATGCAATATAATGTTCAGTACATCCACAACATTTCTTCATTATTCGCTTGTTATTTGGCATGTTTTATTTTGCCCTTTCATTCATCTTACTCTTTATTTGGGACCTAAGACGCGTCAAAGGTGGAATGCTGTCAGCGACTCCTAGTTTGACTGCTTGCGTCAGGGTCAGCGAACCAGAGCTGACCAAGACCCTACTCCACCTCCAAGTGGTGGTCCTGGAAACAGGCTGCATCACTGCAGTCTGACTGAGAGAGTAGGGATCGAAGTGGGAAGGAAAACCCGGTCCAAAAATATGCCGTGCCGGATGTGTCGGGCCGAAAGGCGCAGATATCGCAGCTTTGCTGTTGTAGTGAATTGGACAGAGATACAACGGTAAAATATCTCCAAAGATAACATTTAAGGATAAAAACATACTGCGTAGGCTGCGAATAGTACATGATCGCCTAGACCGCGGGTCATCATCCTCCATAATAATTGACTTGCTAGACAGGAGGGGAACGGAGGATCAAAAAGGAAAAATATGACTGGAAAGATTGCGTGAGACTAGAAAGGCTAAGGAGACGCAATTGGGGGGGGGGGGGGGGGGGGGGGGGGGGAAACGGAGAAAAGTCACGTTTCCCAAGTTGACATAAAAAGTAAGCAACTCGACAGAAGGGACCATAGATATGTTACGCCACAGTCATTTATTGGACGCTTTTGCGATACCAAGCCCTTGATTTGAATTCAGCGGCTAAACGCAGATGTTAGGAATATTACAAAAATTAAAAAGTATTTTTTTCTTAATATTAATGTTAGGAATATAAAAATTAGCTGGCCGGATGGCCTATTCTGAGCAGTGAACTAATATGTTCTTAATTTTACAGACGGATAGATAATATTGAAGATAATGACAAAAGACAGTGTAGTTTACATCATCGACAGACTGTATTGAATCTAAAAGTGTCGCTAATTGCACAAAAAAAACACGACCTCGAGTCGCAGGTGTTCAAATCTACGTAGTATGGAAGAGAAGGGATATTTGTGGTGGCTGTGTCTAAAAATAACTTTTAACGACAAAATTTTGGAGGGGAGAGAAAGGTTGGTTCAAAAATCAAGTACATTTTGTAGAAACACAAGTAGAGACGGACAGACTAACAGATAAACATCCATACTTGACTGAAGCATGACTGAAATGACTTTAGTGTAGGAAATTTGAAATTTAAAATAAACCTAGGCAGTGATTGGCCACAGACAATCATATCATTAGCGCTCAGACGCGAAAGTGGGGCCATTCTTCAATAGTTGTTCAGTGATAGACACAGATTTTAAAGTGTGGTGATTTCCATATGAAAGAAAGTGTAATAAATTTAGGGACGCCATACTATAGCCAGCAGCTCAGCTGAGTTTTGCTAGCAATTCTGTGTTATTTATTCATAATCTGGTAAGATTGAAATTATTTCCTTATATATTTTGAATATTGTTTCATGTTCGAGTGATTTGATACTGCCATATCGAAATCTAGCCTCACAAACAAGTAGGGATTTGCTCTAGACCCCCCGCCCTAGTCAGGGTCTAGGGACCAACAATGTACATAAACTCCAGCAAGGATTATGCAAGATAGATCAAGTGTTGAGAATAATGAAACATATTACCTATCCTCTTTTAGGGCAGACAACTAATAAATATTTTTCAGAACCTATAGTCTGGGAGGATCTATCTGATGTAAAACCACCATGGTAAATGTGCTGTTTGGTCAGAGAGATCTGACCTGTCTGTATGATGTGGTTGTTGTGTCAGTGTTGTGTCCAGACGTGGGTAGAGAATAGATTTTGACACATGGCCCATACTTTGATTGCAGAGCTGTGAGTTTCTGTTGTCAACCAAGCAGTTTCTATTCAGTTGGTGACTTACTCGAGTGTATCTGTGCAGTACTTGTGACAGAGACCACCATTATTGCCCGCCAGCACGGAGAGGTGGGACCACCTGATTTCAGCACCAGAGCTACAACTACCAGATGAGTGAGCCTCTGGTCTGCTGGACATTCACCAACGCTGTGTAGTTACTAATACCCCCATAAAAATTCCCACCATTTTCTGGACACTGTGTAGTCAATATAGACAGGTGTGATGAGGCCACCCCAACAGCACAAACATTAATTATCCTCCCAAGTAGATGACTACTAGAACATTTTAATAAAACTAACTAGTATAGTACATATATATGTACACTATTGCATTTATGATATAATATTCCATGCATTTCTTTCATAATCTCTAAATCCTTTTAAGTTCTGGTCAATCTAAAAAATTGATCCAGAACAAAATAAATGTAATATAATTTTATCAAAAATTTTACACACGTGAGTTAGTTCAGTGTATTTTAATATTTATTAATATTATTAGTCTTGTTAAATATCTGTGGGTATATTTATAACCTATTACACCACACTACATATCATAACCCTAGACACTTTACGTAGCCACATTCATTAAGAAAAAAAATTAAGTGTGAGGTCGTAGTGGTAGCAAGAAAGGCCTTCTGACAATTCACAATTACATTTTATCTCAGGAGCCTTCACAGCTGGCCTCATACAATTACATTTAGTAATATCACCATCATACAATACCATCAAACACGACTACATAAATTGGGGTCTTGTCCAGGGATAATTAGCCCAACAGTAATATTAGGATCTCCTGGTGGGAGAAATAAAAGTAGGGAAATAAATTGTAAAATTCCCTTTAAGATTAAAAGTGTCCCTGCAGATAAAAGTTGGTGAATCTTCACAGCCAGTAATAATTAATTAGTTAACTGGTTGGTTAGAATTGGTTAGACTATAGTCATAAGAAGTACTTAGTGTATTTACTGGTTAGAGATTTATCTTGTATATTATTATATTGTCTAAAAAGTATGGCGGAGCTGGCAAAATTTAGATCAGCTGCTGTGCTCACCGCGAAGGAGATGGGAATGGATGGTCAAATTTTAATTCAATACGTAACGACTGAATGTGATAAATATATTGAAAGGGAAGATAGAAAGGTAGCTGAAGAGAAGAGGTTACAAAATGATGCTGATAGAGAAATTAAGAGGCTGCAGATTGAGGCAGAAGAAAAACGACAGCAAAGGGAGGCAGAAGAAAAAAGATTGACTGCCGAAAGGGAGGCAGAAGATAGAAGGTTGCAAGGGAGCACGAATTACGACTAAGGGAGCTGGAATTACAAGGCCAGGCTCCTGAAAATGGTGCCAGCCCTTTTGCCTCAGATGCTACGCCCAGTCTGGGAGCCTCAAACTCAGCTATGGGGTTTCATTTAGACCATTTTGTTGAAAAAGACGATGACATAGAGGGGTACCTAGGACGTTTTGAGTTATTAGCTACTACATATGGGTTAGAGAGAGAGAGGTGGAGCTTAAAGCTATCACAGGGATTGAGAGGTACTTCTTATGAAGTATTTGCTAAAATGAACAGGGAAGACCAAGACAATTATGACATGTTAAAGCAGGCTTTGTTATTAAGGTACGAGAAGAATGGTGAATTTTATCGTAAGAAATTTAGAAATGCCAAACTGTTGTCTGGGGAGACATACCACCAATTCTCTGCTAGACTAGAAACCTATTTGGAGAAATGGACGGCTCTGGGGAAGACCCAAGATCTTAAAGAAATGATCATGATTGAGCAATTGAGAGAGTCCATGGCTCCAGACATGAGAAAATTTCTCATGGAACAAGGTGCAGAGAAGTTGGGGGAAATTTTAAATGTTGCTGAGAGGTATCAGGCAGCCAGGCAGAGGTAAGTGGTGCTAAGAAGAAGCACATAGACAATTTTAAAGCTCCACAGCAATTTAATAAATTTGATAATAGAGAGCAGGGAAATAAAGGTAGGACAAACTTTGAGCGGCCAAGAAATGACTATCGCGACAGAAACTCACAGTTCAATGACCAAAAGTTCAATGAAAGAAAACCGTTGAACCAAGGAAAAAGATGGTGTAAATGGTGCAAGAAGGATAACCATAACACTGAATTTTGTAGAAGGAAACCTTCAAACATTGCTGCAATGAAGTCGGGGACGCAAAGATTAAAGGTTAATCCTAAGGGACAACAGGAACCTTATCACCCCCCAGTTTGTGAGGATGTTATTTGTAATGGGGTCACCATAAGGTGCCTTTATGATACAGGTTTGGATTATGATTCAGTTGTGAAGTCTAGCCTAGTGGACCCAAGTCAGTATACCACAGAAACAGTGGAAATACAAGGGGCGACTAAGGACATACCACTCATGACACTTCCCATCGCAAGGATAACGGTGAAAACTCGCTATGTGGAAGGAGAAATCAGAGCAGCAGTGATAGATGAACCAATCTACCCTCTGATATTGGGGTGTAGATACGTCTTCTTGGGGAATCCCGAGAAACCTGTGATCATGGCGACAGTGCAGACCAGGTCACAGAAGAAGGAGGAAGAAGGTGAACCTATAAATGCTCATCCAGAGGAGATGAGGAAGGCGCAGGCTGAGGATAGGACACTCAAGCCATGTTTTAAAAAATTGCCCAAATGCCACACACCTCCGAGCAAGGGGGAATATTTCATGAAGAACAAACTCTTATACAGGAAGACAGGAACTAGATCCACTGGTCACGGACAGTTAGTTCTTCCCAAGATATATAGGGCAAACTTAATAAGGAGCTTACATGTTGGAAAAGATGGTGACCATGAGAAAGTCGGTACCATCTGCCAAAAGATTGCTCGAAAATACTATTGGCCCGACGTAAATGTCGATGTTGAAAACTTTGTAGAAGCATGTGGCGTATTTCATGAGGGAACACCCACAAAGGGAAAATATGTGCAGGACCTAGAAACGCCACGGGGCAACTTTAGGCCTGAAAGAAAAACTAATTATACTCGGGTAGACAAAGTGGAATGGGAGCCCCCTTTTCACACCCAGTCTTCACTTGAATGGATTAACATGGCCACTATGCGAAGAGTACAAAGAAGAAATTTTACCCAGGATAGGATGACAATCCCTCGGTCAGACTTATATAAACTGGAAGAACAGACAAGAGAGCGAAGATCTCTCATAAACAATCTTAAGTGGGGAGACAAACCCCAGAGAAAAAATTGGTAGTGGTCGATTTGTGAGTGATGATTCTAGGAAGAAAAGTCCTCATTATAAAGCTTCTAAGGGACGGGACCAGACGGGTTCCAGGAAAAATACGTATGATAAATTAAAGATCCAGATGTAACTTTATTAAGGACCTGGACAGATGAGAAGGCGGAAGAGACTGTTACCTCATCTTATCAATATGTGAACGAACTGACCAATCGTTTGAAAGCTGGATGGAAACTGGCAAATGATAATTTGAAACAAGCCAGGAAGAAACATGCAGCATATTTTAATAGGAAGGCAAAGGACAGGAAACTGGCAGTCGGAGAGAAGGTGCTGCTTCTACTACCCGGAAGCCAGAATAAATTACAAATTGGTTGGCAAGGTCCATATACGGTTCTAGAGAAGGTGTCTAGAACAAACTATAAAATTGACAAAAAGGGGAAGGAAAAAGTTTATCATGTAAACCTGTTAAAGAAGTATCTGGACAGACCACTCCAGGAAAGCACCCCCTTATTGACCTTGGCTATTGCAACCCAGATGCAAAAAGAACCACTCACCTCACATGAATACCCATTACATCCTTGTGAAACCGCAGCACAGGTAAAAGTCAGTAAGCACCTGACTAAAAACCAGAGGGAGAGAGTTCAAAAGGTTCTGGAGGAACATACAGATGTATTAACAGATAAACCAGGCCATACAAATTTGCTACAGTATGACATGAAACTGGTAGACTCAAACCCAATCTGTATGAGAGCCTATTCTATTCCGTTCGCGAAGGAGAAGGCATTGAAGGAAGAAATAGAGTATTTGTTGAAGGAGGGGATTATTTCGCACAGTGAATCATCTTTTAGTTCTAGTGTCGTTTTGTTGAGAAAACCGTCTGGGGAACACAGACTGTGCATAGATTACAGGAAACTGAATGCTGTCACAGAAGGACAAGTGGATCCATTACCAGACACAAAACAGTTATTTGCCAGACTGAACAAGGCAAAATATTTTTCAAAAGTGGATCTTAGTAAAGGCTATTACCAGATCCCAGTGAAGCCTGAAGTGAGACCTTATTTGGCTTTTAGCACTTCGGATGGACATTATGAATTCAATATGCTACCATTCGGACTGAAAAATGCTCCGAGTGTGTTTTCAAGGATGATGCGCAAATTGTTGGATCCCCTGAATAACCCATGTATCACGAATTTCATGGATGATATTCTCGTCGCCACAGAGACATTTGAAGAACACATTGAAGCTCTGGAGATGTTGTTTGATAGACTTCGGGAGGCGAATTTGACTGCTAGGCCAACAAAATGTTGTATTGGATGCAAAGAGTTGGAATTCTTGGGACACACTGTATATCAGGGTAATATGACCCCTGATCCTAAGAACTTGGAAAAACTGCAGAGAGCACCTAGGCCGCAAACAAAAAAGGACGTGCGATCATTTGTGTCGTTATGCGGATTTTATCAGAAATACATCAAGAATTTTAACGCTATTTGTGCTCCTCTGACTGATCTGACTCGCAAGGGACTTCCAGATAAAATTATTTGGACTGCACAATGTGAACTAGCGTTCCAAGAGTTAAAGGAAAAACTCACTAGCAAGCCTATTCTCAAACTGCCTAATTAGAGTAGTGGCAGACGTGAGGAGCAATTTTACCTATGTGTATCGCTGGTGTTGGAACTTGCCATAGGCATGTTTTCAAGTGGGGAGATGTGTAGTGAATTGGACAGAGATACAACGGTAAAATATCTCCAAAGATAACATTTAAGGATAAAAACATACTGCGTAGGCTGCGAATAGTACATGATCGCCTAGACCGCGGGTCATCATCCTCCATAATAATTGACTTGCTAGACAGGAGGGGAACGGAGGATCAAAAAGGAAAAATATGACTGGAAAGATTGCGTGAGACTAGAAAGGCTAAGGAGACGCAATTGGGGGGGGAACGGAGAAAAGTCACGTTTCCCAAGTTGACATAAAAAGTAAGCAACTCGACAGAAGGGACCATAGATATGTTACGCCACAGTCATTTATTGGACGCTTTTGCGATACCAAGCCCTTGATTTGAATTCAGCGGCTAAAACGCAGATGTTAGGAATATTACAAAAATTAAAAAGTATTTTTTTCTTAATATTAATGTTAGGAATATAAAAATTAGCTGGCCGGATGGCCTATTCTGAGCAGTGAACTAATATGTTCTTAATTTTACAGACGGATAGATAATATTGAAGATAATGACAAAAGACAGTGTTGTTTACATCATCGACAGACTGTATTGAATCTAAAAGTGTCGCTAATTGCACAAAAAAAACACGACCTCGAGTCGCAGGTGTTCAAATCTACGTAGTATGGAAGAGAAGGGATATTTGTGGTGGCTGTGTCTAAAAATAACTTTTAACGACAAAATTTTGGAGGGGAGAGAAAGGTTGGTTCAAAAATCAAGTACATTTTGTAGAAACACAAGTAGAGACGGACAGACTAACAGATAAACATCCATACTTGACTGAAGCATGACTGAAATGACTTTAGTGTAGGAAATTTGAAATTTAAAATAAACCTAGGCAGTGATTGGCCACAGACAATCATATCATTAGCGCTCAGACGCGAAAGTGGGGCCATTCTTCAATAGTTGTTCAGTGATAGACACAGATTTTAAAGTGTGGTGATTTCCATATGAAAGAAAGTGTAATAAATTTAGGGACGCCATACTATAGCCAGCAGCTCAGCTGAGTTTTGCTAGCAATTCTGTGTTATTTATTCATAATCTGGTAAGATTGAAATTATTTCCTTATATATTTTGAATATTGTTTCATGTTCGAGTGATTTGATACTGCCATATCGAAATCTAGCCTTACAAACAAGTAGGGATTTGCTCTAGACCCCCCGCCCTAGTCAGGGTCTAGGGACCAACAATGTACATAAACTCCAGCAAGGATTATGCAAGACAGATCAAGTGTTGAGAATAATGATACATATTACCTATCCTCTTTTAGGGCAGACAACTAATAAATATTTTTCAGAACCTATAGTCTGGGAGGATCTATCTGATGTAAAACCACCATGGTAAATGTGCTGTTTGGTCAGAGAGATCTGACCTGTCTGTATGATGTGGTTGTTGTGTCAGTGTTGTGTCCAGACGTGGGTAGAGAATAGATTTTGACACATGGCCCATACTTTGATTGCAGAGCTGTGAGTTTCTGTTGTCAACCAAGCAGTGTCTATTCAGTTGGTGACTTACTCGAGTGTATCTGTGCAGTACTTGTGACAGAGACCACCATTATTGCCCGCCAGCACGGAGAGGTGGGACCACCTGATTTCAGCACCAGAGCTACAACTACCAGATGAGTGAGCCTCTGGTCTGCTGGACATTCACCAACGCTGTGTAGTTACTAATACCCCCATAAAAATTCCCACCATTTTCTGGACACTGTGTAGTCAATATAGACAGGTGTGATGAGGCCACCCCAACAGCACAAACATTAATTATCCTCCCAAGTAGATGACTACTAGAACATTTTAATAAAACTAACTAGTATAGTACATATATATGTACACTATTGCATTTATGATATAATATTCCATGCATTTCTTTCATAATCTCTAAATCCTTTTAAGTTCTGTCAATCTAAAAAATTGATCCAGAACAAAATAAATGTAATATAATTTTATCAAAAATTTTACACACGTGAGTTAGTTCAGTGTATTTTAATATTTATTAATATTATTAGTCTTGTTAAATATCTGTGGGTATATTTATAACCTATTACACCACACTACATATCATAACCCTAGACACTTTACGTAGCCACATTCATTAAGAAAAAAATTAAGTGTGAGGTCGTAGTGGTAGCAAGAAAGGCCTTCTGACAATTCACAATTACATTTTATCTCAGGAGCCTTCACAGCTGGCCTCATACAATTACATTTAGTAATATCACCATCATACAATACCATCAAACACCACTACAGCTGTAAACGGCGACACAACGCAACCAGCGTCCTTTTCAGGACGAACGCAGATGACGACGAAGAAGAAGAAGCTTGTTATTTGGCATTTCATTCATTTTACTCTTAATGCTGGACATAGCAGGGTGAAGTCTCTAACACGCCACTCCCCTATGGCAGTATTTGCTACGGGAGTAATTCGTATATTATTGTTTACCACTCCTCAGAAGTATTTACGTTCCGCCAGCTGAACTGTGGTATTATTGTAACAATACCCAATCATCCGACCGGTCACCCGCTTATCTCTTTGAATCCGTCTGACCACCTGTGGAAACGTGTCGGTCCAACATTTGACCCCATTGAAAAGCTGCTAATCGTGTTGACACAAGCTTGTATGAAAGAAGACAACACTGTCTGACCAGACATCTGTCTGGCGCAGGCACGCAGATAAAGGCGATAATGAGATAATCTGTCGGGGTAGACATATGGGCAGAAGACTTTACGTCAGAAACACACGGTCACAATAGTGTGATATACAGAGGTGCGGTCGGAAGTCTTATGTAACGATATGACATCGCTGTTGTAAGAGGTCACGCGTGTATATTAAATTTAATATTTTTCAAATACGCGTTGGATGAGTAATGATACACAAACCGACCCCTCTAAGTGCTAGAGAGCGATTGGTTCGCCAGAATCTACAATGCATCTGATTGGAACATTCAGCGGAAACCCATAACACATAAGGTAGGAAAACCACGAGGCCTGTAAACAGTAAATTAATATGAAACAAATATAAAGGTATGTTATAAGGCACTCGTAGGAAATAAAGAAGTAGAACACTAGACAACAGAAAAACAACAGACATGAGTGGCTTACCCAGGATTTGAACCCTGGACCTTCCGTGCGACAACACTGCCTAGCTATGCAAGCAAATCACACTGTCCTCCCTGCCATCTACGCATCCCCAAAAAGGATGTTTCAATGACAGGTCATTAGTGCGAACCTCTATACATAACACCGGAAGTTTACCATGGGCAGTTCAGCCTATTAATGACGCAATCACTTCTGTTGTTCCCTGTAAAGTTCTGTTGTTTGCGACTCCACTGTAAAGAATCGAGTGTGGTGTATAGAACCTCACTGTAAAGTATGATGGCTGGTAGTACTGTTGTATTCAAAGAGGTGCTGTCACCGTGAAGACAGACACAGGTCAACTCGACCTACACAGGGTAGTGTAAACATTGAAGTGAGAGTACATTGTACGCGAATGGTAGAATGGTTCTGAAGAGTTGACAACTTGGTAACAATATATTCATACTCTCACATGTAGAAGTCAAGGATTACTGGAACTACTGTGTTCTTTTTATAATATTTAATGAGACGCACACTGGAACAGTACGTGTATGGTTACAGGAACACATGACGACATAAACAGCATGGTGTTGATCAATGGTGTATCATCTTAAGTTAGCATACATGCTGGATAACCTCATACTGGAACATTTGTAGACAAGCATTCAGAGTTCTATAGTTAGTCCACATCTATATATATATATCAGGTTGTACTGACAGATCACGTCAGTTTATACATAATGTTCATAGTGACTCTTGTACAGAATCTCTCTTAGCATGAGTGTAGCTTGTACTCTAGCGTAGATTCTTTCAAATAGCATTCAGCACATATCTTCGGAGTAAATGCTAAATCTCCCATAATAGATCTTTCTTTCATAACTGTGATCTCTGGATCATTATCGGGTAGTAAGGGACAACCCTGTTCTCTGATGAATGATTGACAATAATTCGGATTCCAAGATGGCTTCCTTGGTCCTTAACATCGCTCACACAACGGTGAGATGACAAAACTTCTAGAAAGATTCACTTCATAAGGATATCAAAGTTTCCACCAATATCAGCATTATCTGTCCTCATAATTGCTGTGTAGAAACATTCTTAGTGCTGCTAAACGATATGTCGTTCTGACATCTGAACATAAGTAGATTCATGTAGGCCTAAACATAACCCATCGTAAGCCTAAGAACGAAGTCAGTAAAAGTACGTTTACCTTGGCCAAGAATCAATAGCAAGCACAAAAACACTTTTCTGGCGTAACAGAAACAATACTGGGGAACACATAGACTAAAACAGTCCTAGAAGACACAATCTTCTTCCCCATGATAACTTGAGATCACAAAACTTTGGACCGCCCGACATTGGCGTCCCGCCAGACTCCATAACCGAAGAACACACTCTCTTATCTTCATCCGCTCAGAGTGTAAGAAGAAATAATCCAGCCCAGACATACAAAGATAACATGATATAAGACCGAATCGTCTCAAACAGACAAACAGTAAACCTAGATTCAGACTTTCAATATTCCTGCAAAACCTTAAGCGAGAACAATCTGTTTCCAGCTATAATAGAAAATCTAGATTCCTCCGCTTGTTCAATCCACGGAAACAAAACAGGAACCGATCACTCAAAGAATAAAATACACATTTACTATTCTGAGTTATTCCCCTTTCTTAAAAGTTGTAAGTTCATAAATAAATATCCTTTTATCAAACAGATAGTTACATTTTCATTTGTAATCGTATCAACTGTAATCTGTGCGACATATAAAAAATATGTACGCAACAGACTACCGCAACCCCCGGGGAAAAAAAAGAAATTTTTTTTTTCTCTCTGAGAGCCACATAAAATAGGCCCCCCAACGCACATATGATGCGCAGATGAGAAGTATCAAGAATTTATAAAGCCAGATTAAGGCAAAGAATGAGAATATATATCTCAACAACTTAGGGAAAGTATTTCTCTAAGTGTAAACATTTCCAGGGAGTTGCCACCAATGCCTACTACCATATTGGCAATGACACAATGTATACAATAATTTCAATAACCATTTCATATTAGGTATCATAAGTTCACGATTGGCAAAAGAAACATCATCAAAGAATTAGCAGTGAATCAAAATAAGTGAACCGCTAAGTATTTATACAATCACCAAATCATATATTACAAATGTGTACACATTTTGATATAGAAGAAAAAGAATAACTGATGTAAAGTTATACATGTTAGGAAAGTCCAATATTTAACAGTTAAGTGGCATCACGTGGGCATCTCGACAGAATGTCCGCCATCACATTTTCTGAACCACGGATAGCTCGTACCGAAAAATGAAAAGGTTGAAGAGCGATCGCGTATCGAGTTGATCTCGAGCTCTTCAAGTTCTTACTTTGGATAGCAGTAAGAGCTTTCTGGTCAGTTTCCACTATAAAATGTGCACCAAGAAGGAATCTTTGAAGTTTGAGAATTGACCAAACCATCGCCAATAATTCCCGGTCTAAAACCGAGTAATTCCTTTCTGCAGCATTAAGTTTTCTGGATATGTACATTACAGGATGCAGAGTTCCAGAGTACTCTTGCATTAGTGCCGCTCCAATCCCAGTGGATGAAGCATCACTACGAAGAACAAATGTCTTATCTGTAGTAGGTAACACTAAAATAGGTGGTGTTGAAAACATAGTTTTGATCTTATCTAGTGATAATTGGCATTCCTGAGACCAGTGAACCATATTAGGCGACCCTTTCTTTAGTAGTGTCGAAAGAGGTGCCATGATAGAGGACAGATTCGGAATGAATCGTCCATAAAATTGTATGAGACCTAAAAGACTTCGCACTTGCTTTTTAGTCTTAGGGATAGAGATGTTAAGTATTTTAGTGATATTATGGTCCTCTGTCTTCAGGAAACCATGACCTACTCGATGGCCTAGGAAAGCAATTTCGCTAAAACCAATGCAAGCTTTCGATGGTTTTGCTGTCAGGTTATGCTCGCGTAGAGTTGATAACAATTCAACTAACCCTGAATAGTGATCTTCCCAAGTATCGCTAAAAAGACAGATGTCGTCTAGATAAGCAATGACATCTGACCGATACGATAGGATTCGACGCATCATGCGTACGAATGTAGCTGGTGCGTTCATAAGGCCGAAAGGCATAAAAATTCCATTGGAAAAGGCCTCTAGGAGTAGAAAAAGCGGTAAGAGGTTTGGCGCGTTCGGATAATGGAACTTGCCAATATCCTTTAGACAAATCAAGTTTAGTGAAAAAATGAGATTTAGAAAGTCGAGTAAGTAGCTCTTCTAGTAAAGGCATAGGTTCAGCATCAAACTTTGTCACTTGATTCAATTTGCGATAGTCAACGCAAAGACGTATGTTATTGTCTTTTTTTCGAACAATAACCATCGGCGAAGAATAAGCAGAAGTGGATGGTTCGATTATTTGTAAATCTATCATTTCATCTAACTCCTTTTCAACCTGTGCTTGAAAATGTATAGGGATAGGGTAAGGTCTAACCCTAATAGGAGTATGTTCAGTTAGAATAATGTCATGCTCAATGACATGAGTTTGCCCAGGGATGTCAGTGAGGACATCCTGAAATGTTTGTAACATAGCCGAAACCTGTCGCTGTTCTCCTAGAGACAAATCAGGAGAAACAGTAACGTCTTTCCATGATTCACTAGAATGAAGTGGGATCATTGGAAGCGGAAGATTAACATCCGAAAAACTTGTTTCCTCATCCTGTATAACGGACAGTGATGAGTACTGACCATGTTGAACTGGAGAATCGTCCGTTGCCTGGAAAATAGGCTGTAAATAGTCAGGACGTTCATGGAATTCCGTAAGCATATTGATGTGGAAGGTTTTATGCTTCCCGTTAATATCGACAATATAGTCAACATCTGAAATTTTCGATATTATATCGTACGGACCTTTCCAAGAAATAAGGAGTCTATTTTCCCTACAAGGTAGCAAAACAAATGCTTTGTCACCAGGACAAAGTTGTCGTAAAGTTCTTTTCTTATTAGCAAATTGCCTTGCCTTCTGTTTAGCAAATTCAGAAGAGGACGTTGCTAATTTGCATGCTTCGATAATTTTTTCTCTCAGCGTGATGACATATTCGTAAGAGGATTTTGTGTCATCGTCAATATTGTCCGCTGTTATGAGATCATGAAGCAAAGACATAGGGCCGCGCGGTCGCGCGCCAAAGACAAGTTCAAAAGGAGAAAATCCTGTATGTTCATTGGGGACCTCCCTGTAAGCGAAGAGGGCCGCGGGTAGAACCCTGTCCCAATCTTGAGGATGATCCTCAGTTATCTTTCCTAATAAGTTCTTAAGTGTTCTATTTAGCCGTTCTACCATCCCATTGGACATAGGATGATAGATGCTACTCAAAGATCTCTCTATCTGTAGAGTAGACATTACTTGAGACATGGTATCCGATATTAGTTGGGTGCCATGATCTGATACTATTTCTCCGGGGAATCCCAGGCGAGAAAATATAAGCCAAAGAGCATCTGCAATGTCAGCAGTAGTAATGCTCTTCAGAGGGATAGCCTCTGGCCAACGTGTGCACATGTCCACACACGTTAAGATAAATTGATGTCCTCTAGCAGATTTGATCTTAAATGGACCAATGATGTCTATCGCCATTTTCTGAAATGGCCGAATAGGAATGTCTGCAGCCTGAATGGGCGCAGCATGACGAGGACCTTTGGATTTGACTTCTTGACATACTTTACAAGATCGACAATAGATCCGTATGTCCTTATTCACGAAAGGCCAAAAGAAAGCCGCAAGAACTCTTGACTTTGTACGGAAAAAACCCATGTGTCCAGCACACTGAGAGTCGTGTGCATGTTGTAAAATTTTAACTCTCAATTTCTTGGGTACAAGAATCTGAGAATGACTTGAATTAGTGGAGTCTTGCACCATACGTACAAGTACACCATTCTTCATTGTAATCCAAGATTTACGCTTGGTATCTCTATTCGGATCACCTTTCGTTACAAGAGTGAAGAATTTCTTAAGAGTCGGATCCTCTTCTTGTTGTTTTATAAACGAGTCACGAGAAATTACCAAGGGATCATCTTGGTTATGCACTTCAATATCTTCAGTAGATGAAGTTTCAGGCATATTGAGAGCTTGAGCTCTAGTGACTACAACATTAGCAGTTTGCATATTTTGCTTTTCCCAAACGGAAATTTGTTGCGAAGTGCATTCTTTTACTCCGTGAATGCGACCGATGATAAGATCAGCGATCGGATTCGGCAAAAGACATGCGTGTACATCTCCTGTGAAGAAAGGAGTAGCAATCCTAATGATAGCGGTAGAGTATTTCTCTATGGTGCCGCCAAATGTTACGCATTTGACTACTTTGCCTGTAGAATGAGAAGGATCTATTAGTGACTGCCTAACACCAATTGTTGTGCATCCAGAATCAAAAAGTACTGAGACTGGATTGTCATTTACTAAACCTTTGTGTAAGACTAGAGAACCTCTTCCATCATGCGCGATTGACGCAGGAAGAGCGGGAAGAGGATGGCCACAGCTTAAAGTAGACACTGTGGTTGGCTCAAATAATGTTTTGCATTGGGGGCACTGAGATGCTCTCCCAAAATCAAAAGCGGCACATGCCATATTATTAGTCATCATTATCTTTATTTTGTTTATAGGCTTCGCGGGACTCTTGCTGAGCAGAGTTCGCCTGGTAATGAGATTTGTTTTTTGTATTGTGCTCTACCTCTGTTATTATTGCCTCTGTAATTATCCTTGTTTCCACTGTTATAACCCCTACTTGGGTTTGAGTCATAGTTCCTTTGGTTTTTATTATCATATTCATTATAATGAGTATCTCTGTAATTATGATCTTGTTGTCTCCATGAGGGAAAACTTGGATAATTTCTATAATGACTTCCTTTGCGAAAGTTTCTATAATTATGACCACCTCTGAATCGAGGGCTGTCGGCTCGTCTCCAGGTATTCGAAGAAGAACCCTGAAATGATTGGTTACCTTGGTTCTGATAACCGTTATGGCTACCTTTTTTATTAAACCTATTTTGAGGTTCTTGGAATCTGCGTGAGTGATTAGGGTTGTATGGTGTTGCTGAAGCAACTGGCATACCTTCCCTAACCTTAGTATTGCTAATAGCTACGTCTGGATGTGCAGTGACGTATTGGGTACAATACTGTTCCATTTCTTTTAGTGTCTTGGGTTTACGCTCATGTAAGAATTCAAGGAATGGTTTATTTATACTTGACATAATCTTATCTCTGAGTATCAAGTCCATAAGGGCTTCATATGTCTTTTCTGTTTTGGACAACTCAATCCAACGATCAAATGTAAGACGTGTCCTTGCAATGAATTCTGAGAATTCTACACCTGCCTCATGAACCATTGTCTTAAACAAATTCCGGTAACCTTCCTCAGACAACTGGTACTTCTTTAATAAGGCTGCCCTAATAACATCATAATTATCCTTGTCAGCCTCTTCAACCAAACTTAAACTAGTCAGAGAATCACCTTTCAAATTTTCTGACAACTGGTTAGCATATTGTGATTTGTCCACATTATGGGCTCGACAAGAGCGTTCAAATCTATTTAACCAGAATGTTATGTCATCGCTGGAAGGATTGAACGCTGGTACCTTGACCTTGTAAGTAAAGGGTTTACTATTACAACCAGATGCTTGATTAACATTACTTATGTTTGTTAATTTTAACTTTTCTAACTCAAATGCTAAAAGTTCTTTTTGGTGTTCATGTTCTCTCATTGCTTTTTTCTCTTCAGCAGCCGCAGCAGCTTCATCTTTTCTTTTTTCTTTTTCCATTTCCATCTGGAATCTTTTTTCCTCAGTCTGTATCTGCAATTTCTTTTGTTCAAATTCTCTTTCTAATCTTTTCTCTTCAGCCAGAGCTTTTCTCTCTTCTGCAGCAGCTTTTCTCTCTTCAGCAGCTAATGCTTTGTCATATTGAGCAACTGCCCATTGTTCTAAGTCTGTACCAGTCTTATCAAGGGATCTCCCTTGTGCAATAAAGTATTCTAATGTAGACATGATGTCTGACAATGATACTACTCACTTGAAACAATAATAATAAAATATATTCAAGGTAATATAGCAAAAAGTTCTTAATCACTGTATTAATCAGCACACACAATCACAATGTCTGTGTGAGAACAAGCCTTATCAAGGTCTTGTATATTTCTTTGAAAAATAACAATTATTATAAATTGCGGCAACACTCTATAACATAAGTGCAATGCACAAGAAATAGTGTCATATCTAATCAACATTAATCATCAGTTGATTCTTTCACATAAATCCATATGATCAACTATATTTTAAATAGTGTATGTCGATCAAGAACATAAAAAACAATTATACAAGACAACATGAAAACATTTGCGGAAATCAAATAAATCAAATGGAAAAAATAATAAAAAATAAACTGCAAGAGGATAACAAATACAAATAACGCCACAGTATATAAATATAAATGTTGTATGAAACTGAAAGATAGCAAAGGGTAGACCAACAAATTACAAACAAATCAAAACAAAACTAAAGAATGTGAAGAAACTTCCGAAAACAACACTGACCATATCGTCACAACTAACCAAAAAAAAATAGCAACAGCAGTCGCTTTGCAAATTCCAGTATCGGAAATTTGCTCACCCTATAGAAAACGCTCACAATAGACGACCTCTATCACGTGGTATGATCTAAGGGAGACTCCGCCCAACCGAAACAACAACCCGCAGAATACAAAGAAATATCACATATAAACATGTAAACATAAATGTACATATAGCATAAATATTCATAATGTAATGTAATGTAATGTGTTGCAGATAGAATGTGTTGCGAAGAAGGCACAGTTATACGCAATAATGCTACAGTACTATGGTACTTTATTAAATAATCAAATCTGGCCTCAATCATAAAAGTTCAACACAAACTATGGCAGTGCAGGAGAATCCACTGTTTACAGTTCCTCAGAATCACAAGTAAGACTTCTCGCTTCAGTTGCACTGTACATTTTGCAAACACTGTCAAATATATGTTCCAACTCTGATGTGTAATGCTGTCTGTTCCAAACAAACTTGCTGTGTAACGCTGTCTGTTCTATGGCAAATGTCCATCAACAAAAAATGTCAACAAACGCTGACCTAGTTACTGTATACCTCGATAGGACAGGTCGCGCTGACATCGACTGTAAAGTTGTATTGCTGGTGTTTACGTGTGTCGTAACAGGCCCCAAGGAATGGTCTGGTCTCAGTAGCTGACTTCTCAAATATGTCCACTGTGCAGGTTGACCCAGGAAGCTGGCACACCACTGTAAAGAATGGTGTCAGACTGTTCACAGCTAACTCACTCCAATCACAGGTGGAAGTTAAGGATGTAAGGTAGTACTGTGGTCTTTTTATAATATTTAATGAGACGCACACTGGAACAGTACGTGTATGGTTACAGGAACACATGACGACATAAACAGCATGGTGTTGATCAATGGTGTATCATCTTAAGTTAGCATACATGCTGGATAACCTCATACTGGAACATTTGTAGACAAGCATTCAGAGTTCTATAGTTAGTCCACATCTATATATATATATATATCAGGTTGTACTGACAGATCACGTCAGTTTATACATAATGTTCATAGTGACTCTTGTACAGAATCTCTCTTAGCATGAGTGTAGCTTGTACTCTAGCGTAGATTCTTTCAAATAGCATTCAGCACATATCTTCGGAGTAAATGCTAAATCTCCCATAATAGATCTTTCTTTCATAACTGTGATCTCTGGATCATTATCGGGTAGTAAGGGACAACCCTGTTCTCTGATGAATGATTGACAATAATTCGGATTCCAAGATGGCTTCCTTGGTCCTTAACATCGCTCACACAACGGTGAGATGACAAAACTTCTAGAAAGATTCACTTCATAAGGATATCAAAGTTTCCACCAATATCAGCATTATCTGTCCTCATAATTGCTGTGTAGAAACATTCTTAGTGCTGCTAAACGATATGTCGTTCTGACATCTGAACATAAGTAGATTCATGTAGGCCTAAACATAACCCATCGTAAGCCTAGGAACGAAGTCAGTAAAAGTACGTTTACCTTGGCCAAGAATCAATAGCAAGCACAAAAACACTTTTCTGGCGTAATAGAAACAATACTGGGGAACACATAGACTAAAACAGTCCTAGAAGACACAATCTTCTTCCCCATGATAACTTGAGATCACAAAACTTTGGACCGCCCGACATTGGCGTCCCGCCAGACTCCATAACCGAAGAACACACTCTCTTATCTTCATCCGCTCAGAGTGTAAGAAGAAATAATCCAGCCCAGACATACAAAGATAACATGATATAAGACCGAATCGTCTCAAACAGACAAACAGTAAACCTAGATTCAGACTTTCAATATTCCTGCAAAACCTTAAGCGAGAACAATCTGTTTCCAGCTATAATAGAAAATCTAGATTCCTCCGCTTGTTCAATCCACGGAAACAAAACAGGAACTGATCACTCAAAGAATAAAATACACATTTACTATTCTGAGTTATTCCCCTTTCTTAAAAGTTGTAAGTTCATAAATAAATATCCTTTTATCAAACAGATAGTTACATTTTCATTTGTAATCGTATCAACTGTAATCTGTGCGACATATAAAAAATATGTACGCAACATTCCCCTATATATCAGTATTGGTCAGTCCAACAAGACAAAGACCTTAATGCTGTGTCCAGCATGATAGTAGACTTAGAACAGTAAGAACAGGACAGAGGGTAGGTTTGGTATTGTATAAACATTTATAACACATAAGGTAGGGAAACCACGAGGCCTGTAAACAGTAAATTAATATGAAACAAATATAAAGGTATGTTATAAGGCGGAAACCCAGCTGGATTTGAACTGGAAGGTTTGGTATTGTATAAACATTTATAACACATAAGGTAGGGAAACCACGAGGCCTGTAAACAGTAAATTAATATGAAACAAATATAAAGGTATGTTATAAGGCGGAAACCCAGCTGGATTTGAACTGGAAACTGTACAATATAATGAAGTGAAATCCCAGACATAGAACACACAGAGAGATCGCATTGTACAGCGAACAACTCCCAAGAAGCCAGAGATATTGGACTTAGTATTCCATACTTATAAGTGACAGTTCAACGTATTTGGGCAACTCTGAAAACTTAAGAGTAAACCCGCATATTTAAATAAATAGACTGTAAAAAACTTATGGGACCAGGACTTTAATATAACAAGACTGGAAACCTAGGAATCAGATTCACCAGTCATAAGAGGACTTTAACTCAAGTTTTCCCTGGTAGTGATTTCGCAGAGACACTCGTCGTCGGAGGAATTAACTCTAATTTCCCAGACCCAGTAGTAAGAGGAATTTAACTCAAGTTTTCCCAGCAAGTGATTTCGCAGAGACACCCGCCGTCAGAGGAATTAACTCTAATTTCCCAGATCAAAGTGATTAAAACAGCATCTAACTAAAGGGCTGTGTGTCCATTCTAATCTGTGCAGGAGATTGCGTATACCCATTATTTGGGTTCGTGGTTACAAGCCATCAGACGATTTGTGATACTAACGCAGCTAGTGTGAGAGAAAAGCATCCATCCTAACCGCCGACAGTGGAAGAGAGTGTGGAGAAGGCTTTCGTCATCACAGAATTGATGAACCATAGCTGCAGGACCCACTCATACAAGCTAAGTGCTAACTAAATGGCACCAGCAAAAAAGGGACAATTCCAGTTAAACTTTAAGTATTTATTTTAAGTTTAAACTATTTCACCTGTTGTTTTAAAACAAAACTACGATTCTCGATGAAAGCAAACGAGTATTATTAACCTTCTATCTACATCTCTGCCAAGAGTAATCTTGCGCGCAAGTAGATACCTTGGTCGCCAATATTAAATACTCTTGAGTTTTGGTCACTGTTGGACCACTACTGCAAAGCAGGGGAGGCAATCCGTGACAGACGTCCTGACGACGGCACTAATTCTCCTGTAGTCATTCCATTCCAATTTAACTTTACTGGATCTTTGTACTCTAATCTATCCTGACATATGGTCAATGCACCATGAAAAATTGCAAGGCATGCGTGTCCTTTTATTGCGTTTCGCGGCGCAATGCACGCCGTTTCAGTATTTTCATCACACAAAAATTGCAAGGCCTGTGTGTTCTTTTAATAGGTGTTAAATTTAACTTTCACTGTGCAGTGCGTGTCTTTTCCATATTTTTTCCGAAAAGTTGCCAAGATTTCTTTTTATTGTTCGTAATAGGACGCTTTACTTAGACAGTGAGCATAAAGGGGATTGTGTGTAGTTTTCTCTTGTGCCCTCGTGGCAATTCTGACTGGGATTAACTCACGGTAGCAACAACAATTCGTACTGACGACTCGTATCGTTTTTTTAAACGCAGTTGTATTAGTTCTAACGTTCTTTTCTACACTGTTTTTGTCTGTTTGTCCTTGACAAAGACGTTATGTTCGTTACGTTGGTCACTTCTTTATCATTTGTTCAAGACTTACCACCTATTATCGTCCACCGCACTGTTTCTCTATGTAACACATTTACACTTTTTTTATAGTAACTCTTCCTTCATTTCGTTTGTTTGGGGGTTTGTTTGTTTGTTTTTTTTTTTCTTCTTTTCTTTCAGTTTTCTATCCTTGGTGTCTTAGTACTTAGTCAATCCTCTTCTACCTTGAGGTGTAGAGGTTCGTCGCCGTTAAGATCAGTCCAGTTTTCTCTTCGTAGTTTCTTGTAGTCGAAAGGACAAACAGGTGATTGGCCTATTGTGTCTTTGCAAGGTGGAGGGGCTGCCTCCTTACGGCTTCCATGTAAGCCGCCTGGCTGGTTCACGGTTTTTATCTGCTACTTCTTTAGACGCATGAAGCACTCAGGTCCAGTCACTTAGGGTATCTGCTATCAGTAAATTATCAACGCGCAGTGTCACACATTACAAGAACAACATCAAGTACACAAGTTATTTACTTTCATGAATGGACGCTTGCTGAAAACTTAAGGACTGAAATAGCATTACATGATCCCTAATGTGGACGGATGTCCAGCAATGAAGAGGCCGACAGATTGGCAAAGGAAGGTAGAAAGCTTCCTCAACCTGACACAAGTATAACTTTCGAAAAGGCAAAGAGTTTTATCAGAACCAGATACAGAAACAAATGGGATTGATAGCATCCAGAACACAAATATAATGATGCATATTACCAGCTCAGCAGAAGAGTAAAAGTGAAAATTTTCAGACTCCAAATGGGGCACAACAGACTGGGATATCATCTATTCAACAAGTTAAAGATAGGAACAACTCATTAACTGCTGAACATCAGCTTCAAAGATGCTCAACATATGAGCAACAGAGAACGCATATATGGCTGTCACCAACAGCATTCCTGGAGAAACTCTATGGAGATATGCATAGCCTCAAGCTGACTACTGCTTTCATTGAAAATATCAAAGTAGACGTTTAAGAGTGTACGAAGAAGAAGAAGAAATGACGATGAGAAGCAGACAAGTGTCATTGGAACAGTATATGAGAAGAAGACGATGGAGATGGATAGGATACACACTGAAGTGCCGTATCCGGTTGGAGCCCCATAGATGCCGGTTTCGGAAGGAAACAAATGGTTAAAAAAAAATCTTCCGGATATACCGCGCACATATATAGGTCAGCGTTCTCGCTTATTTCCAGGAAAACAACTTAATTGGAATAAACATATAGATAATTTAGTAGAAAGCTGGGTTCTTGTGTGTTAATTCACCGCTAAAATCAAATTGTGGAAATTTATTACCCAAACTGAGAACCGTACTTTTTCTTGACTGCAAAAGGTTGATTTCACATTGTGGTTTGGGAGGGCAAGTTAAAAAAAAAACGTTCCTCCTTCATTCATAGTTGACACGCTTACGACAGACCCGCCCTCAACACCCCCCCCCCCCCGTATTTTAAGTTTATAAACCAATAAAACGGTATTGAATCAGTTCTACAAGTTAACGGTACACAGGAAACAAGGGAAGTCGCTGCCGTTGCCTTCTCTAACTCAAGATCAGTCAGGTACCCATTTACAGCTGGTTAGACTGATGCGTGACACTACCAAGCTCGAGAGGTGGGGCCTACCTAGCTATAAATGCGTGACACCTGTTCCCTTCCTCGCTGCCGTTGCCTTCTCTAACTCAAGATCAGAGTCAGGTACCCATTTACAGCTGGTTAGACTGATGCGTGGCACTACCAAGCTTTGAACCCGAAACCCGGTAACTTATTGTGGTAGTGGAGCGTTAGAGACTTCACTATACTAGGTCCAGCATCGAGAGGTAGGGCTTACCTAGCTATAAATGGGTACTTAACTTTGAGTTAGGGAAGGAAAAGACAGCGAGGAAGGAAACTGGTCTCCCCACCTCTCGATGCTGGACCTAGTGTAGTGAAGTCTCTAACGCTCCACTACCGCAATAAGTTACCGGGTTTTGGGTTCAAAGCTTGGTAGTGTCACGCATCAGTCTAACCAGCTGTAAATGGGTACCTGACTCTGATCTTGAGTTAGAGAAGGCAACGGCGGCGAGGAAGGGAACAGGTGTCACGCATCAGTCTAACCAGCTGTAAATGGGTACCTGACTCTGATAGGGACTTGAAAGCTGATGATGATGATTATGATGACTAACAATTCCCTAGACTTAAGGGTCTTTTATATTTGGACATGCACCCTAATATAACCGACTAGGTTGAACGGGACGCGCCTCACCAAAAAGAGACAAAAAGTGTTAAAAAAAAAAGAAGAAAGGACGGACTGGGTAAATGTCACAACTCCACGGCCTAGACTGCGATTGGATTAAGGCGAGAAAAAAAGAAAAAAATTGTAAGAAAACAAATGTAAGAAATAGTACGGTTCTCGGTTTGGGTAATAAATTGCCAAAATATTAATTTGACGGTGAATTAACGCACAAGTACCGAAAGCTGTAGGGGACCCCTAAATATACTAAGGATAGTAAAAGGTAATGGATGGGGGGCCAGCAATAAAATAATGCTTATGTTCTACAAGTCTTTCATCAGGGGGAAACTAGATTATGCCAGCATAGTCTATGACTCAGCTGCAGCTTCTAACAAAGCAAAACTAGACAAAATTCAAAATGCAGCCATGAGAACCATTACAGGTGCATTTATATCAATACCAGTAGAAGCGCTAGAAGTAGCTCTTGGCAAACCACCCCTTGGTCTAAGACGGAAAGAACTAAGATTAAATTATTGGAGTAAAGTAACACCAGAAGTGACCCACCCAGCACATAAAGCATTTGTCAAAAACCAACCAAGTGTATGGGACGTCCCCTTAAATAAAGAAAGATATCCAACAGGGTGGAGAACTATAGAAGATCTAACACAGTTCAAAGAACTGTCAAACACAATTAATAATAGTAATAAATATAGAAGCACAATACCACTCTGGGAACTAAAAATACCAATCATAGACTACTCACTTACTGATAAGATCAAACAAAACATAGAAGATAAGGAAGCCAAAACGATAAGTAGAAAGTTCATAAATCAACTAACCAAACAAAGTCTGACCGTCTACACTGATGGATCCAAGGGTGATAGTGGGCAACTAGGTGCAGGAGTAGTAATACCACAGTGGGGAATTAAGAAGAGCTACAGTGTAACTGAAGGGGCTTCGATTTTTACCGCAGAGATGGTAGCAATTCTAAAAAGTTTAGAAATAATCGAAGATAACCCACCAGAAGCTGTTACGACATTTACAGACTCACTATCATCACTACAAGCACTAGAACACCCAGGTAAATGTAGCCGGCCAGACATAAAGGAAGAAATTCTTGCAATTAATACATCACTAGGGAACAGCGGATGTAGTGTGAGGCTATTGTGGGTTCCAGCACACATAGGTATAGCTGGTAACGAGTTGGCAGACCAGAATGCCAAGTATGGAAGAATAAGTAAAAAAGATCAAGAGCCAAGTGAAGCTAACTATAAACGAGGAATGGAAGACAACATGGAAGAACAGTAGAAGCCCAATCAATACTTAAACGATTTATACATAAAACAAAGGAAAATATAAGGTTAGTACTTCAGAAAAGACATTAAACTAAATAGAAATTAAGCAACAAAAACTAACAAATCAATTTTTTTTAATTTAAAAAAAAAAAACAGAAAAATTAGCAAACTTACTAACTATTTGATAGGACAAGAAAAGACAACGAGGTTTAAAAAAAAAAAAAAAAACCAACTCAAAAAAGAACAAATACTAATACAAATTAAAACCAAGTGTAAAGAACAATAGTTATCTATAAACAATACAAAACTGAAAATAAAATGACAAATAGTAATATAAATTAAAACCAGCAACTGCAAAAGACAATAGTTATTTAAATTTAATACACAATTAGTAAATAAAATGACACTAAATACCCGAATTATAACCAATTTTCAGGTTGAACAGGGTAGACCAAGATGGAACAAGAAGAGGCAATAACGGGCAGCTGTTAAGTGCCCGCTCTCCACCCATCACCTTTTCAAAACAACAACAACTTATCTCCAGGATTGCGATATTAAAGCTTCAGAATCCTGAATCTTTATTAAAGTCCGACATTTTGCTTATGAAATTTCGCGACCTCTTTGCGCAAAAGGTTAATGTTATCCGCACTGAAGAACTGGACACGTTAGCAGCTAACGTCCTCTGGTCACAAGCATGAATGGAAATATGAAACACGAATAAAATGCTTCCTCGTATTTTGATGGAAATGTCCGAACGCTGCTTGTAATCTGATTAATGTAGGTGAATGTGAAGTTTCCCATTCTTGAAGAAGTTGTGCTTGCAGCTATAGCTTCTTACATCCAGATGCTGAATCTAAAAGAGCTTTCTCCACGATAAACCTGAATCAAACACCAATAACCAACATAATGACAACTCTAACAGATTATGGACGAGTCTTGACGTCTCAGTTTTTAAGAAAGAGACAATGTATATGTATTAAATGCGGTCGAATGCATATCCTTCTCGGATTAGGGCGAAAAAATAGGAGTTCCCGTGTGCAAGTTGCGCACGTTAAATCCCTCGGCAGTTGGAAATCGTAAAGAGTATGCCATACGGACGCTGCCCTGGCACAATGTATACAATTAGGAAAACCTACTCGCCACCAAAAAAAAAAAAAATATTTATAGAATGTGCGATTCCCGTAAACACACATTGGGACCCTCGGCCGGTGCTACGGAGTTTGTGCATGTGCTGATATCCTCCTTCTGTGATCTCAGGGAGGAGATCGGAGCACTGATGGAGTTGTCCGTATGCAATGAAGATGTTCCTTAAAAACCACAACCAAACCACAACCAAACCACAGCCACAACCAACCCAAACCGAAATTCAGAACAGAACTGTTTCCGCTGTCATTTCTGGAGAATGCTACTAGTAATTTTCAGATGCAAAGAAGCAGGGAAGATACAAAAATAGCGAGAGGCAGAGAGATATACATGAACAAGACGACAATCTTCTACTGGTTTCTGCTGAAGTGGAAATACAAGCCCTGGGGTGGCGATACCGGCAAGCGATTACTGAAATGGAAATAATGCATTATTTGTTGCTGTTGTTTTTGTCTTTTTAAATGCCACGTCAACAAGTCTTTAAATTGATTGCAGAAAAATAATTTACTCCATATATAGAATATTTCATTGCGAATGATTTTATTTTGCAGCTGAAAAAAGAAATTACTGCAAAATCACGGTTTTAGGTACAGTAGCCCTGTCCATGAAGCTATTGTTTACCCGTCCCGTCCCTCCTTTCCTTATATTGAATTCTTCCCTGCCCCTCTTTCGTTTTCAATGACCGACAAGCGGAATTTGGTGGCGCTTCTCACAACTCGGCGCCAGAAACGACCGCCGAGTTCTAATACTGGCACTGCTCACATACAACCAAACAAACAAACATGATTTATCACACCGTGTAAGGTTTCCTCTTTATCATTCTTCCTTACAATTCCTCCTCACACGATTTTGATGACAGAAACGAGAGGATTTGTACTCAGGTCGCGATATTGACTTCACAAACACCAGCATGGCGCCTTTCCCCCTCCACACCTCATTACAGTTTTCATCCCGGCTAGCGACACGTCAATCAATCGTTGCCATGACGACAATGACGTCGAGGAAGCCTTGCCACCTTTTACACGGCTCTCCAACATTGGAAACGGTAACAGTTGAGTCCAAACAGGGCCGTGCTGGGATGTGGCGGATGAATGAAACTGAGAATCGATCATTTGGATTCGACTTTGCGGCTACCATTAGTTGCTGTTGCATCTTCTTGTCCTGTTGATAGTTTCTCTCAAAGTATATTTCATTTTCTTGTTACTAGTTCTCCGTGCTTTCATTAACTATGCTGCTAGTTCTTCACAGCGTAATCATGAATTTTCTTAAAGTAGTCGTGTATCCAGCCACTTATTTTCTCAGCATGTTTATTCATCTTGTCATTAGTTCTTGCTATCAAATTTATGTATTCCTCCACTAGTTCTTCCTAGTGTACGCATGTATCCTATAGATTGTTCTTCATTATATTCATATATGAAAAAGAAAATTATGAAATGATGCATGCGAAAGGAAACTTCAACTAGTTCACTGTATACTGGTGCAAATAGTAATCATACATGCTGCCATGAGATATTGTCAATAAGTCTAGTGTCTACTTCCGAAAGGGGCTATGCAGAGGTCCCTGATAAGGATTGACATATCATACCTACAACTCAGCCTTATTATGACGCAAATATATCGTCGTCTACTACAGTCCTCACGTTTCAAAATTAAAAAAGGGGAAAATCCGATGTCGCCTAGACCGCGGGTCATCATCCTCTATAATAATTGACTTGCTAGACAGGAGGGGAACGGCGGATCAAAAAGAAAAAAAAAATATGACTGGAAAGGCTAAGGAGACGCAATTGGGGGGGAAACGGAGAAAAGTCACGTTTCCCAAGTTGACATAAAAAGTAAGCAACTCCACAGAAGGGACCCTAGATATGTTACGCCACAGTCATTTATTGGACGCTTTTGCGATACCAAGCTTTTGATTTGAATGGAGCGGTAAAACGCAGATGTTAGGAATATTACAAAAATTAAAAAGTAATTTTTTCTTAATATTAATGTTAGGAATATAAAAATTAGCTGGCCGGATGGCCTATTCTGAGCAGTGAACTAAGATGGTCTTAATTTTACAAACGGATAGATAATATTGAAGATAATGACAAAAGACAGTGTAGTTCACATCATCGACAGACTGTGTTGAATAAAAAAGTGTCGCAATTTGCACACAAAAAAACACGACCTTGGACGCAGGTGTTCAAATTTACTTAGTATGGAGGAGAGGGTTTTTGAGCGGTAGCTGTGTCTAAATATAACTTTTAACGACAAAATTTTGGAGGGGAGAGAAAGGTTGGTTCAAAAACCAAGCACATTTTTTTAGAAACACAAGTAGAGACGGACAGACTAACAGATAAACATCCATACTTGACTGAAGCATGACTGAAATGACTTTAGTGTAGAAATTTTGAAATTCAAATAACCTAGGCAGTGATTGGCCACAGACAATCATATCATTAGCGCTCAGACGCGAAAGTGGGGCCATTCTTCAATAGTTGTTCAGTGATAGACACAGATTTTAAAGTGTGGTGATTCCATATGAAAGCAAGTGAAATAAATTTAGGGACGCCATACTATAGCCAGCAGCTCAGCTGAGTTTTGCTAGAAATTCTGTGTTATTTATTCATAATCTGGTAAGATTGAAATTATTTCCTTATATATTTTGAATATTGTTTCATGTTCGAGTGATTTGATACTGCCATATCGAAATCTAGCCTTACAAACAAGTAGGGATTTGCTCTAGACCCCCCGCCCTAGTCAGGGTCTAGGGACCAACAATGTACATAAACTCCAGCAAGGATTATGCAAGACAGATCAAGTGTTGAGAATAATGATACATATTACCTATCCTCTTTTAGGGCCGAAAACTAATAAACATTTTTCAGGATCTATAGTCTGGGAGGATCTATCTGATGTAAAACCACCATGGTAAATGTGCTGTTTGGTCAGAGAGATCTGACCTGTCTGTATGATGTGGTTGTTGTGTCACTGTTGTGTCCAGACGTGGGTAGAGAATAGATTTTGACACATGGCCCATACTTTGATTGCAGAGCTGCGAGTTTCTGTCGTCAACAAAGCAGGGTCTATTCAGTTGGTGACTTTACTCGAGTGTATCTGTGCAGTATTTGTGACAGAGACCACCATTATTGCCCGCCAGCACGGAGAGGTGGGACCACCTGATTTCAGCACCAGAGCGACAACTACCAGATGAGTGAGCCTCTGGTCTGCTGGACTTTCACCAACGCCCTTTAGTTACTAAGAACCCCATAAAGATTCCCACCATTTTCTGGACACTGTGTAGTCAATATAGACAGGTGTGATGAGGCCACCCCAACAGCACAAACAGTACTATCCTCCCAAGTAGATGAATACTAGAACATTTTAATAAAACTAACTAGTATAGTACATATATATGTACACTATTGCATTTATGATATAATATTCTATGCATTTCTTTTCATAATCTCTAAATCCTTTTAAGTTCTGGTCAACCTAAAAAATTGACACAGAACAAAATAAATGTAATATACTTATATCAAAAAAATTTTACACACGTGAGTTAGTTCAGTGTATTTTAACATTTATTAATATTATTAGTCTTGTTAATATCTGTGGGTATATTTATAATCCATTACACCACACTACATATCATAACCCTAGACACTTTACGTAGCCACATTCATTAAAAAAAAATTAAGTGTGAGGTCGTAGTGGTAGCAAGAAAGGCCTTCTGACAATTCACCACTACATTTTATCTCAGGAGCCTTCACAGCTGGCCTCATACAATTTACATTTAGTAATAACACCATCATACAATACCATCAAACACCACTACAATATTGGGGTCTTGTCCAGGGATAATTAGCCCAACAGTAATATTAGGATCTCCTGGTGGGAGAAATAAAAGTAGGGAAATAAATTGTAAAATTTCCCTTAAAATTAAAAGTGTCCCTGCAGATAAAAGTTGGTGAATCTTCACAGCCAGTAATAATTAATTAGTTAACTGGTTAGTTAGAATTAGTTAGACTATAGTCATAAGAAATACTTAGTGTATTTACTGGTTAGAGATTTATCTTGTATATTATTATATTGTCTAAAAAGTATGGCGGAGCTGGCAAAATTTAGATCAGCTGCTGTGCTCACCGCGAAGGAGATGGGAATGGATGGTCAAATTTTAATTCAATACGTAACGACTGAATGTGATAAATATATTGAACGGGAAGATAGAAAGGTAGCTGAAGAGAAGAGGTTACAAATTGAGGCTGATAGAGAAATTAAGAGGCTGCAGATTGAGGCAGAAGAAAAAAGGTTGACTGCCGAAAGGGAGGCAGAAGAAAAACGACAGCAAAGGGAGGCAGAAGAAAAACGACAGCAAAGGGAGGCAGAAGAAAAAAGGTTGACTGCCGAAAGGGAGGCAGAAGATAGAAGGTTGCAGAGGGAGCACGAATTACGACTAAGGGAGCTGGAATTACAAGGCCCGGCCCCTGAAAATGGTGCCAGCCCTTTTGCCTCAGAGGCTACGCCCAGTCTGGGAGCCTCAAACTCAGCTATGGGGTTTCATTTAGACCATTTTGTTGAGAAAGACGATGACATAGAGGGGTACCTAGGACGTTTTGAGTTATTAGCTACTACATATGGGTTAGAGAGAGAGAGGTGGAGTTTAAAGCTATCACAGGGATTGAGGGGTACTTCTTATGAAGTATTTGCTAAAATGAACAGGGAAGACCAAGACAATTATGACATGTTAAAGCAGGCTTTGTTATTAAGGTACGAGAAGAATGGTGAATTTTATCGTAAGAAATTTAGAAATGCTAAACTGTTGTCTGGGGAGACATACCACCAATTCTCTGCTAGACTAGAAACCTATTTGGAGAAATGGACGGCTCTGGGGAAGACCCAAGATCTTAAAGAAATGATCATGATTGAGCAATTGAGAGAGTCCATGGCTCCAGACATGAGAAAATTTCTCATGGAACAAGGTGCAGAGAAGTTGGGGGAAATTTTAAATGTTGCTGAGAGGTATCAGGCAGCTCAGGCAGAGGTAAGTGGTGCTAAGAAGAAGCACATAGACAATTTTAAAGCTCCACAGCAATTTAATAAATTTGATACTAGAGAGCAGGGAAATAAAGGTAGGACAAACTTTGAGCGGCCAAGAAATGACTATCGCGACAGAAACTCACAGTTCAATGACCAAAAGTTCAATGAAAGAAAACCGTTGAACCAAGGAAAAAGATGGTGTAAATGGTGCAAGAAGGATAACCATAACACCGAATTTTGTAGAAGGAAACCTTCAAACATTGCTGCAATGAAGTCGGGGACGCAAAGATTAAAGGTTAATCCTAAGGGACAACAGGAACCTTATCACCCCCCAGTTTGTGAGGATGTTATTTGTAATGGGGTCACCATAAGGTGCCTTTATGATACAGGTTTGGATTATGATTCAGTTGTGAAGTCTAGCCTAGTGGACCCAAGTCAGTATACCACAGAAACAGTGGAAATACAAGGGGCGACTAAGGACATACCACTCATGACACTTCCCATCGCAAGGATAACGGTGAAAACTCGCTATGTGGAAGGAGAAATCAGAGCAGCAGTGATAGATGAACCAATCTACCCTCTGATATTGGGGTGTAGATACGTCTTCTTGGGGAATCCCGAGAAACCTGTGATCATGGCGACAGTGCAGACCAGGTCACAGAAGAAGGAGGAAGAAGGTGAACCTATAAATGCTCATCCAGAGGAGATGAGGAAGGCGCAGGCTGAGGATAGGACACTCAAGCCCTGTTTTAAAAAATTGCCCAAATGCCACACACCTCCGAGCAAGGGGGAATATTTCATGAAGAACAAACTCTTATACAGGAAGGCCGGAACTGGAACAAATGGTCACAACCAGCTGGTTCTTCCCACTTCATATAGAGATAAAGTGATGGAACTCGGGCATGCGATTCCCTTCAGTGGTCACATGGGGATCAGCGCCACAGGACAGCGTATAGCTTGTCATTACTTCTGGCCAGGGATAACGGAGGATATAAAAAGATATGTCAAATCCTGCCCAGAATGTCAAAGGGTAGCTCCAAAGCACTGGACTGCTCCTGCAACTCTAGGGGAAATGCCCATAGTGGGAACACCTTTTGAGAGGGTTGCAGTGGATATTGTAGGACCTCTCACTCGGACCAAGAGGAGGAACAGTTACATCCTTACTCTGGTGGACACTTGTTCTATGTGGGGAGAGGCGGTAGCCCTGCCATCAATTGATTCAAAACATGTAGCAGAGGCACTACTTACAATATTTACCCGATTAGGATTCCCACATCAAATCTTGACGGATAATGGATCTCAGTTCAAGGGGAAACTAACGGAAGAAGTTTTTAAGCTATTTCAAGCCAGGCACTTTCATTGTAGTCCGTACCATCCACAAGGGAACGGCCAGGTAGAGAGGTTCAATGGGACTCTCATTTCTATCCTGAGAAAGCTGGCACACGAAAAACCGGATCTGTGGGATCAATTCCTGCCCGCCGCATTGTTTGCGTATCGGGAGGTACCACATAGTTCAACCGGGATGGCTCCCGCAACTCTGCTATTTGGGAGGCCAATAAAAGGTCCATTAGAAGCGTTATTAAGGACCTGGACAGATGAGAAGGCGGAAGAGACTGTTACCTCATCGTATCAATATGTGAACGAACTGACCACTCGTTTGAAAGCTGGATGGAAACTGGCAAATGATAATTTGAAACAAGCCAGGAAGAAACATGCAGCATATTTTAATAGGAAGGCAAAGGACAGGGAACTGGCAGTCGGAGAGAAGGTGCTGCTTCTACTACCCGGAAGCCAGAATAAATTACAAATTGGTTGGCAAGGTCCATATACGGTTCTAGAGAAGGTGTCTAGAACAAACTATAAAATTGACAAAAAGGGGAAGGAAAAAGTTTATCATGTAAACCTGTTAAAGAAGTATCTGGACAGACCACTCCAGGAAAGCACCCCTTTATTGACCTTGGCTATTGCAACCCAGATGCAAAAGGAACCACTCACCTCACATGAATACCCATTACATCCTTGTGAAACAGCAGCACAGGTAAAAGTCAGTAAGCACCTGACTAAAAACCAGAGGGAGAGAGTTCAACAGGTTCTGGAGGAACATACAGATGTATTAACAGATAAACCAGGCCATACAAATTTGCTACAGTATGACATGAAACTGGTAGACTCAAACCCAATCTGTATGAGAGCCTATTCTATTCCGTTCGCGAAGGAGAAGGCATTGAAGGAAGAAATAGAGTATTTGTTGAAGGAGGGGATTATTTCGCACAGTGAATCATCTTTTAGTTCTAGTGTCGTTTTGTTGAGAAAACCGTCTGGGGAACACAGACTGTGCATAGATTACAGGAAACTGAATGCTGTCACAGAAGGACAAGTGGATCCATTACCAGACACAAAACAGTTATTTGCCAGACTGAACAAGGCAAAATATTTTTCAAAAGTGGATCTTAGTAAAGGCTATTACCAGATCCCAGTGAAGCCTGAAGTGAGACCTTATTTGGCTTTTAGCACTTCGGATGGACATTATGAATTCAATATGCTACCATTCGGACTGAAAAATGCTCCGAGTGTGTTTTCAAGGATGATGCGAAAATTGTTGGATCCCCTGAATAACCCCTGTATCACAAATTTCATGGATGATATTCTCGTCGCCACCGAGACATTTGCAGAACACATTGAAGCTCTGGAGATGTTGTTTGATAGACTTCGGGAGGCAAACTTAACTGCTAGGCCCACAAAATGTTGTATTGGATGCAAAGAGTTGGAATTCTTGGGACACACTGTATATATCAGGGTAATATGACCCCTGATCCTAAGAACTTGGAAAAACTGCAGAGAGCACCTAGGCCGCAAACAAAAAAGGACGTGCGATCATTTGTGTCGTTATGCGGATTTTATCAGAAATACATCAAGAATTTTAACGCTATATGTGCTCCTCTGACTGATTTGACTCGCAAGGGACTTCCAGATAAAATTATTTGGACTGCACAATGTGAACTAGCGTTCCAAGAGTTAAAGGAAAAACTCACTAGCAAGCCTATTCTCAAACTGCCTGATTTGACACAGGACTTTGTCTTAAGAACCGATGCAAGTAATGTAGGACTCGGAGGGGCTTTGTTGCAAAGATCATCTTCACCTGATGGGGAACTGAAACCAGTCGCTTATGCAAGCCGCAAATTGAATAAGGCGGAACAAGGATACTCCACAAGCGAAAAAGAATGTTTAGCATTAATCTGGGCAATAAAGAAGTTTCAAATCTATCTGTATGGTAGGACATTTGTGGTGGAGACGGACCATCAGCCTCTCGTGTTCTTGTCTCAGGCTAAGCATGAAAACGCAAGATTGCTGAGGTGGTCTTTATTGCTTCAACCTTATCAGTTTAGTATCCAATATATCCCAGGCAAATTGAATGTCGGTGCAGATTTCCTCAGTCGGCACCCCTGTGATCAAAATTAGAGTAGTGGCAGACGTGAGGAGTAATTTTACCTATGTGTATCGCTGGTTTTGGAACTTGCCATAGGCATGTTTTCAAGTGGGGAGATGTGTAGTGAAATTGACAGAGATACAACGGTAAAATCCCTCCAAAGATAACATTTAAGGATAAAAACATAATGCGTAGGCTGCTGATGTACATGATCGCCTAGACCGCGGGTCATCATCCTCCATAATAATTGACTTGCTAGACAGGAGGGGAACGGCGGATCAAAAAGAAAAAAAAATATGACTGGAAAGGCTAAGGAGACGCAATTGGGGGGGAAACGGAGAAAAGTCACGTTTCCCAAGTTGACATAAAAAGTAAGCAACTCCACAGAAGGGACCCTAGATATGTTACGCCACAGTCATTTATTGGACGCTTTTGCGATACCAAGCTTTTGATTTGAATGGAGCGGTAAAACGCAGATGTTAGGAATATTACAAAAATTAAAAAGTAATTTTTTCTTAATATTAATGTTAGGAATATAAAAATTAGCTGGCCGGATGGCCTATTCTGAGCAGTGAACTAAGATGGTCTTAATTTTACAAACGGATAGATAATATTGAAGATAATGACAAAAGACAGTGTAGTTCACATCATCGACAGACTGTGTTGAATAAAAAAGTGTCGCAATTTGCACACAAAAACACGACCTTGGACGCAGGTGTTCAAATTTACTTAGTATGGAGGAGAGGGTTTTTGAGCGGTAGCTGTGTCTAAATATAACTTTTAACGACAAAATTTTGGAGGGGAGAGAAAGGTTGGTTCAAAAACCAAGCACATTTTTTTAGAAACACAAGTAGAGACGGACAGACTAACAGATAAACATCCATACTTGACTGAAGCATGACTGAAATGACTTTAGTGTAGAAATTTTGAAATTCAAATAACCTAGGCAGTGATTGGCCACAGACAATCATATCATTAGCGCTCAGACGCGAAAGTGGGGCCATTCTTCAATAGTTGTTCAGTGATAGACACAGATTTTAAAGTGTGGTGATTCCATATGAAAGCAAGTGAAATAAATTTAGGGACGCCATACTATAGCCAGCAGCTCAGCTGAGTTTTGCTAGAAATTCTGTGTTATTTATTCATAATCTGGTAAGATTGAAATTATTTCCTTATATATTTTGAATATTGTTTCATGTTCGAGTGATTTGATACTGCCATATCGAAATCTAGCCTTACAAACAAGTAGGGATTTGCTCTAGACCCCCCGCCCTAGTCAGGGTCTAGGGACCAACAATGTACATAAACTCCAGCAAGGATTATGCAAGACAGATCAAGTGTTGAGAATAATGATACATATTACCTATCCTCTTTTAGGGCCGAAAACTAATAAACATTTTTCAGGATCTATAGTCTGGGAGGATCTATCTGATGTAAAACCACCATGGTAAATGTGCTGTTTGGTCAGAGAGATCTGACCTGTCTGTATGATGTGGTTGTTGTGTCACTGTTGTGTCCAGACGTGGGTAGAGAATAGATTTTGACACATGGCCCATACTTTGATTGCAGAGCTGCGAGTTTCTGTCGTCAACAAAGCAGGGTCTATTCAGTTGGTGACTTTACTCGAGTGTATCTGTGCAGTATTTGTGACAGAGACCACCATTATTGCCCGCCAGCACGGAGAGGTGGGACCACCTGATTTCAGCACCAGAGCGACAACTACCAGATGAGTGAGCCTCTGGTCTGCTGGACTTTCACCAACGCCCTTTAGTTACTAAGAACCCCATAAAGATTCCCACCATTTTCTGGACACTGTGTAGTCAATATAGACAGGTGTGATGAGGCCACCCCAACAGCACAAACAGTACTATCCTCCCAAGTAGATGAATACTAGAACATTTTAATAAAACTAACTAGTATAGTACATATATATGTACACTATTGCATTTATGATATAATATTCTATGCATTTCTTTTCATAATCTCTAAATCCTTTTAAGTTCTGGTCAACCTAAAAAATTGACACAGAACAAAATAAATGTAATATACTTATATCAAAAAATTTTACACACGTGAGTTAGTTCAGTGTATTTTAACATTTATTAATATTATTAGTCTTGTTAATATCTGTGGGTATATTTATAATCCATTACACCACACTACATATCATAACCCTAGACACTTTACGTAGCCACATTCATTAAAAAAAAATTAAGTGTGAGGTCGTAGTGGTAGCAAGAAAGGCCTTCTGACAATTCACCACTACATTTTATCTCAGGAGCCTTCACAGCTGGCCTCATACAATTTACATTTAGTAATAACACCATCATACAATACCATCTAACACCACTACACCCGCAACACATAACACGTGCAATTTACCATGGGCAGTCCAGCCTATTAATGACGTAATCACTTCTGTTGTTCCCCTATTATACAGTATAGGTCATAACTAGTTCACTGTATACTGGTGCAAAAAAAAAAACCCGAGGCCTGTAGACAGTAAATAAATAAATATTACACACATAAAGCTATGCTATAGGCGCTCGTAAGAAATAAAGAGGTAGAAAACTAGACAACAGAAAAACAACAGAAGTGAGTGGCTTACCGCATAATCTAACCCATGACCTTCCAAACGGCACCCCCGCCTAACTATAGAAGCGAATCACACTATCCTCCCTGCCTTAGGCGGGGGTGCCGTTTGGAAGGTCCTGGGTTCGATTCTCCAGTAAGCCACCCACTTCTGTTGTTTTTCTGTTGTCTAGTTTTCTACTTCTTTATTTCACACGAGCGCCTGAAGCATACCTTTATGTGTGTAATATTTATTTAGGCCTACTCTCAGTATGGAAGGTGTTGCAAGAACAATGGTAATAAACATGGCGATACAACTCAGTATTATATACGGTAGCAGTTACAACAAGTAGCAATGTAGAAGACAAAAAGTAACACCGCAACATTAATACAACTATTTGCTTTTTTGTAGGAGCTAAGCAGCCGACAAACTTAAAAACAACAAACATTTTCTTACCAACAATTCTTGACGGTGTAAAATGCTGGAAAACCTGCGGTAAAAACGAAAGGAAACGTACCAGACCCAGCCAAAAGGAAAACAGCAGTAGACCTATCAGACGACTTGAACACGATAGCAAACCTAACATACGATTATAAAACTGCAGAATATCTATTAGACCTATATAATGATCTCGATAGCAAACTTATTATAAAACTGCAGAAGACCTATATAATGATCACGATAGCAAACTTATTATAAAACTGCAGAAGATCTATTAGACCTATATATTGATCATGATAGCAAACTTAACATACGATTATAAAACTGCAGAAGACCTATTAGACCTATATAATGATCACGATAGCAAACTTAACTTACGATTATAAAACTGCAGAAGATCTATTAGACCTATATATTGATCACGATAGCAAACTTAACATACGATTATAAAACTGCAGAAGACCTATTAGACCTATATAATGAACACGATAGCAAACTTATTATAAAACGGCAGAAGACCTTTCAGACCTATATATTTATCACGATAGCAAACCTAATATACGATTATAAAACGACAGAAGACCTTTCGGACCTATACATTGTGCACGATAGCAAACCTAACACACGATTATAAAACGGCAGTAGATCAAATAGACGACAGAAAAACGGCAGTAGACCTAAGAGATGATTAGAAAACGACTTTCGACGTAACAGACGATTAGAAAACGACATGAGACCTAACAGACGATTGGGAAGCGAAATTAGACCTAACAGACGATTAGAAAACGGCAGTAGATCTACCAGGCAACTTGAAAACGATAGTAGATGCAAGGGACGACTGGAAAGTGGCAGTAACCCTACAGGGAAGTTCAACGTACTACGTACCTCACTAGAGAGTCTCAAACGAGACAGACTTAATGTCACATATTCGCTATCACATTAGATTAAGGGTCCCCAAAGTGGTCGATATCTACATCCAAGGAATCGACAAACCCCAGAGGTTTGATCCGGGGTCAATTACCTGTTTGGGGTCGAAAGTTGACAATTTTACAATAAATAAGAATGCCTGCCGTAACTCAATTTAAAAAAAAAGCAAGTACTGCTACAATATAGCCCAAGCCTTGTGCGGCGCTTGAGCCGTTTCTATTTACATTACCAAGTTGGTACATGTTTGAAGGTGAGTTAGCATATGTAGTTTTATCAAAACACAAGAACTGACTGAACCTGCAACAACGTGGTAAAAATGACTAAAACTCACAAATCTCCATCAGAATTAATGCTCATCGCCCACATCCTTACCATGAATACAAGTTCAATACAAAAAAGGTAATGCTAATTTATTGAGCCTCTACAATCACGTTCTTTTTGTTATTATTATTATTATTATTTTTTGTTGTTGCCTGGGAGTCGATTAAGGATCAAGGATTCCGGACTCAAAAAAAGTTTGGTGTCATAGAACGTCTGAACATGCTCTTTTGTGTGATCTCTCACACCTTCAGCCCTACGGCAGTATCATTTATTTTTCTTCCTTTTTCTCAGCAATCGTTTTCATTTGTCTTAAATCCTGCATTTTCATTCATTATTTTGCTCCTTATGCTGGACCTAGTAGGGTGAAGTCTATAAGACTCCACTCCCCTACGGAAGTATCTGCTATGAGACTATCTTTGTCTTTTATTGTATTCTGAAGCTGATCCCAGACTGGTTACGTTCCGCCAGGGTAATTACTGACCTCATCGGGTGATACGCTTATCAACTGAATCAGTCTGACCACCTGGCGAGACGCCCGTTCGACACAAAGGAAGGCCAGATTTGATGCCTGAGAAATCAGTCTGGGTGATTCACACCCACAGGTGATAATTAGATTACCGCATCCGCTGGCCCCTGTCTGTCTGGGTAGTCAATCTTGGCGGAAGGTATTAGCCAGGATAGTTCACATATTTGTGTGTGAAGTTGCATAAAGATGCCGGCGGAAATATTACCGCATGATTTGAAAGAGGTCACGCATTGGAATATTAAATGTAATATTTTAAAACACGTGGGGGATATTTTGAAATTAGACACCCCAACACAATGCTAAAGAGATTCGATTGGTTTGATTTGAGGGCCGGAAGAAACAATGAATTTCATTGGAAAATTCGGCGGAAACACAATCTGTGATTTGAACTGAGAAGTGGGAAATATAATCTAGCGAAATCAGAGACACATAACTCAGAGACTGCATCGCATCGTCAAGCGAACAACTCCCAGAAGCTAGTGAGACATCGGACTTAGAATTCCTATATTATAAGTGACAGATCGAAGTATTTGGGAAACTTAAAACCTTAAAAGTAAGCCTGCCTTTACAAATACAAAACTATGAAAACTTAAGGGACCAGGACTTTAAATATTAGGACTGGATACCTAAGGAATTGGATCACCCGTCATAAGAGAAACTTTCTCAGGCCAAGTGTTTCACAGATTCACCCGTCATAAGAGGGATTCAAAATTTCCAGACCAAGTGATTCGAGAGCATATAACCTAAATTGCTCGTGTCCATTCCAACCTATGCGAGGAGATTGTGTATTCCCAAAACTTTGTGGTAAGTGTAACAATTATTTTACAAATGTGAATCTGACATGTTTTTCTTGCTAAGTGCTTAATAATGAGGCTGGCAACCTCAGCATACGAAAATAGTATTTTCATAAACCACAAAAGCAAGCGCTTGTGATTTCTTCTGGCTAGTCGTGCGGAAAACCGACACCAGAGGTGACACAAGACTCCGAATGGAGCAGTGATGACTGATAATTACATTACATGTGCCTAAAGTGTATACTATTTTGTGAGATATAAGCACTTTGTTAATTGTAACTCGGGCAACTCATTATTCACGCCGTCCAGACAAATTTTCCCAATTTAATACCCGGAAGAATATTGGTGATTTTTAATCATCTTCTCTGAGCTACACTGTGTACTCAGGAATTTAATTTTTCTGAGAGATTAACGTTGGTGGGTGGACAGCGAGAATGCGCCTGTTAATTGGCAGCCAACAAATGTACTTAGCAGAGGCATTTGTTTTTCTATTTTGTCTAAAAAGTTTGTGGAACGAAGCCAGTTGTGAGTAAAAAGCAGGGAATCCAAACCAACCGCCTAAATCAGACAAGTTGTGTGAAGAAGTGCCCTCTTCACCAAGAAGTGACGAAAACCACAGCTGCAGGACCCCCTTATAGCAGTTAAGTGCTTATAAAAAGACACCAGCAACCAGACATAATTTTCTGAACTATATCCTCACCCTAAATCTCTGTGAAGAGAAAATTTGATTCCAATATAAAATTCACTAGCATTTGATTTATTTTAAACTGTTAATACTAATTGATTATTAAATTTGTTACATGTTGTTTTAAAACTAAACAATAGTTGTTTATTCATTTATTACATGTATGAAAGTAAACGTTTGAGCCAGAATATTTAATATACATATATACAGCTTGACATATATTTACCTCTAAACAGAGCTATACCATTATAAGAGGAAATTCGCTGAATTAACTCAGCTGGGGGCTTGAACGGGCTAAAAAACCAGTGCTTAAATCCTTCACAAAAGGCGACGGACAGATATAAGTTAACAAATGTTCAGCGCTAAGCAGCATTGTTCTTGACTTCTGAATTATCTTGTGAAATTTCCAGTAAGGTAGAAGCGTCATTACCCTTCTATCTTCATCTCTGCCAAGAGTAATTTTGTGCGAACGTAGACACCTTTGACGACCCATTTAGATACTCTTTTTCCCACTGTTGGACCACTACTGCAAAGCAGGGGAGGCAATCCGTGACGTTTAGAGACTCCTTGCACTAGATTATAGTATACTGACTGAACTGACAGTGACATCTGGAATCCCGATTTGACGAGCAACATACTTTCAAAATAGCCAAGTACAACATCCTGGTCACGGATTTGAAAATTAGGGCGGGCTCATAGAAAATTCTACGGTGTACAAGTGTGTGAATAATGTATCATCATCATTATCAGGCCGCTTGGTCTTCGATAATTGAACACGCGCCCTAATATAACAGATGAACGTGGTTTCTAGGTTGAACAGAGCGTGCTTAGTCAAAACAAGGCAAAACTTAACAATAATAAAGTATGTAAAGAGATCTTGATGTCATACGATCTACTGAACCAGTTAAGCTTTAAAACAGACAATTTTGAAAGCGCTTTGAATGGTTTACTGAAACTACCATAAAAATATGCTGCTTGCCGTGGAACAACCGTAATGGAAAGTGGAAATATATATAGCGCAGGTCAGTAAGTGTATACACAACTAAACAACTAGTTTCATGATTGCGTTAAGATGACAGGGAGGTGGTGTCATATAATGGATTGGGGCGACCCCTTCTTATTCCTAATCTCTGTTTCACTACGGCAGTAATCGGTAAATTTGTGGTACGGATTTTATTGCATGCTTACAATTGTCGCACTTTCTTTCTGTTTGCTATGTAGCAGAGAGTTTGTTTGTTCAAACATCTGACACCCCTTGTTGGTGATAATACATCGCGTTTGCCAGGGTGCGGCAAAGCTTTGCTAAAATTAGGCCCGGGTGCGCGACAGATAAGAGATTAATCGTCTGTGCGTCACATTCTGGACAGTCAAGCATGACATAATCGTTTCCGATACACCTTGTTACAAAGAGATTACTTTCTGATCCAAATCCATAATTCTCGCCGTTTGTACGTCGGTCACATCTAAGGGATGCAGCTGTGGTTGAAAGTTAGACATTACTTGAATTGTTTCCCTTATATGTACTCTCCCGAAAATAGTAACACCCAATGAAGAAAAGTCGGTGTAGAACCCAGTTTCATTCCGGAAACCGATTTAACTCATCATTTTGTTAAAAATAACCTTAAAATGTAAGGTTTTGATTGTTTCTTCTAATGATAAGATTACTTCCAATTATAATGATAGTTATAGTTTCTAATGATAAGATTACTTCCAGTTATAATGATAGTTATAGTTTCTAATGATAAGATAGCTTCCAGTTATAATGATAGTTATAGTTTCTAATGATAAGATTACTTCCGGTTATAATGATAGTTATAGTTTCTAATGATAAGATTACTCCCAGTTATAATGATAGTTATAGTTTCTAATAATAAGATTACTTCCAGTTATAATGATAGTTATAGTTTCCTATCGTATGTATCATGTCACTATTTTTTTAATTGATAGATGTATCTTGTTGCTATTTTGTCTATGTCAATCGTGTATCCTACCACTAGTTCCTACTCTTGTATCAGTGAATCCTTTCAAAATGTTTTCCTCAGTATATGTAAGAATCCTGTCGCCATTTCTTCTCTCATTAGTTCTACTCAAGGTAATCTAATATCATGCGACACATTCCATGTAATCCTATACCACAGTATTAGTATCACTAAAGTAATAACTGCCCTGTGTGATTGTTGTAGGCCTTAGTTAAAACAAAGAAAGATGAGCACTGCATCTGTCTCAGGCATGTCGTAAAAGGCAACTAACCAGGTTGTGCATGAGTGTGGCAATCTCATCATGTAACATACCTTGCTACAGAAACCACGGCTGTAAGAGTTTGTGCTTTACGACAGGCTTCCTTCAAGGTGGCCGCCATTTGCAATGGTGGCTTTATACTCGATAATGAATGAAACAGGAGGCGATGTTGATGATGAATGTAATAACTGCAGCGGCGTATTATGAAGACGGCTGTCGGGGGTTTCAGCAGCTTTCCACTCCCACATAAAATATGTTTTTCTAATATGTGCTGCGCGGTTCATAAGTTGTTTTTATGCCGCACTCATAAATGTTAGATTACATATTTATATTGAACTAAGTTTATTTCATTTTGAACGTACAAAACAAAACGGCTTATCAGCGATGGGGGAAAGGCTACCAAGGTTGAGCGCTCACCTAAATACGCGACTTCCACCCGAAAAGTTCACCGCAAAGGGGGAAAAACAAAAACAAAACCTCCTACATAAAATACTGATTAATTGATCCTGTCGGGCCATTTTCCGGTCTTACCTCTTTAGGCTGAATGACGTCAGATATCGTGTAGGTTTGATTTTGTCTTGTGCTCGTAGTCAGTTCTACCAGTCTCTTGTTCTGTCCATTAATTTCGCCCGTTCTTGTCGTAAAGTGTCTACATTGTTGGCTTATCTGATTGGCTCTCTCAGGAGAGAGGGGAAGAAAAGAATACCCAATACTCTCTTCAACATGTCGTAAATGGAGAATTTAATGAATCTGTTCAGCAAGCAGCTTCATCATGTAAAACAAACTGGTAGAGAAAACAACACTACAAGAACTCCTGACATATTCCGGCAAATGGTACGTTCAAGAGGGCTGGGTACATGGTGGCCCATGCTCCTCCGGAAACGAAGATGGAGCAACACGAAGGTTTGTTTAGCAGTATTTCATCATGTTCCTTTATACGGTACTCCTCATAGGCCATTCTTCTTCTTCTTCCGTCCTTAGCCACCGACCGTCAAAGCAGTCAGTGGCCATTACGCCTAGTGGCGTCTTAGGGCAACAGCAGATAGGTTTTCTTTGCCATTGTTTCCCATCACGCCTAGTGGCGTCTTTAGGGCAACGGCAAATCAACCCATTTGCTGTTGTTTCCGTAATCGAAGTGACTGGCAAACGGGTGATCAGCCCGTTCCTCATAGGCCATGGAGCCAGCACCAAACATTGACATGCTGTTGTAGCTGTGGTTTCTGTGGCTATTTATTTTACACGATGAGGTTGTCAGCCTCATGCATTAGCAGTATTTACTATAAACAAATTCTTTGATGTCGTTAGTAGAATATTAGGAAAATGGGCTTCAGGGCTCCCCATTTCCTTTTCATCAACCAAAATATTCCTGTAGCCCAAAACTTTTGTTGTGTCGACATTGGCGTCCTAAAGGGTGAGAGGGGACGCCCCTGTGTGTCGCGCATTTGATTGTATAGTTTAAAAAACAATTATTTCTTATACTAAATATATTTTACAAAGTAATGTATAACAAAGTTCATATTTTGCAAGTCAATTTCCTTTATCATTAACTTAACAGAACAAACTGCGAATCTACTAGAAAACCAACCAGACGTGGAATGTTGATGATTCCCCAGTGATTATTATTGTGTTTTTTACATCGTGATCTGTCAGTATATTGACTGAAAAGTACATCTTTATTATTTTTCTCTTTGTATCCAAAACAGCATCTGCATAATTAATGTGCTGTATTTCGATTGTAAAGCTAATCATGCGAAAAAAATCCAACACGAGGGTGACGCTTAAAAGTCATGAATAGAGTGGGTCCTTGTGCTTCTTCCAGCCGAATGTCAACAAACTTCTCTCCCAGTGGGTTCTAGCTGACGGCATAACTGGTTATATTGATTAATTGTGTCATGGGGTTGTCACCAATCCGATTTCACTTCCTTGTATCCCCATCTGTGCAGTATTCCAGACATACACCTGGAGGGTGAGCCCCACCCTCGTACTCATGCCTCTGACGTTTTTGTGATTATTTCTGCAGAATAAAGAACACCGTGTACCCAGATTAGAACCCACACAGGGTTGAACCGGATATTCCTTGCGCAGAATAAACATTATATTTCCTGTGCATGGGCCAAACATCAATCACAACTAATCTCTGTATTCAGAGCCGCACCGATGACCATCTTCATGGGACGCCAACATAAAATAAAATAAATAAATAAATAAAATAATGCGTAAATTATCGTGTGATTCAATTTAGTTGTATGATACTGACCCTCACAACAGAACTATAATGTAGGGGGTGGGGAGCGCCAAATATGACCTAGTACCACGTTGAAAAATCTCGATGTCCTGCTCTGCCTGTAATGCTCTTGAAGAGTTTTATTTATAGAACATCTAGTAGCGAGTTTTATTTGGCAATTCTATATGCCCAAAATGCCGTTTATCGCTTGCCTGGTATGTGACCTACTACTTAGCTCTAAAGCAGTGATTCCCAAACTTTTTCGGCTCACCGCCCCCTTGACTCCAAGAGCACACATCCAGTGCCCCCCCCCCCCCCCTCCTTTTCCAGTTTCCTGCATTACATACACACTGTAAAGAGTGGACGAGCGAATGCTAATCCAGCAACAACAGCATTGAATTAACCTAATAATATTTCATACAGTATACAGCTATTTAATAGAATTATTATATAATAATACACTTTTGTAGATAGGCCTTCAGCTTATAGACTGAGAGCCAGTGGAGTAACTTCAATGTAAGGAGCCCCTTGGGCACAAATTAAAAGGGGGTAATATAATGGACTGAACAACCATATTCAGTATACGGCAAATCACATATATCACTAGCCCACCTAAATACTGAGACAATCAAATCCGCAACAAAGCAAAGACGGTCCTTTCTGAAACACCTGCAGATATGTAATTTCTTTAGCTGCCAGCGAAAAGTACAATCGGACACACCTTGACGATGGACACTAACCGATATTAAACTCGTAAACACTATTTAGCACTGTTTTTCACCTTCCAGAAGATTCTGATTAAATCTTAGTGAACTGATCTGGTTAATTCTGATTAAATCTTAGTGAACTGATCTGGTTATTAGTTTATATTTCTTCTGGGTTGACAGAGTAAACAATAAGAGCTTCATTATCTTTCACACCTGCTTTCGTAGCAGACGATCACGGTTAGAATGTATGATCAGCGATGGTTACTTGAGCTCAGGATGGCACATATAGACAAAACTATGCCTTGCTTTATGATCCTAGTAATACTACTACTCCGCTACCCATCTTTCCTATCTCGTCTCCCGCCTCATTGATGGTGTCTATCAAACTCACAACCCCCCCCCCCCCCCCACTGCTACGAATAATCTGAGTAGTATAATGCATTTAATTACCAATAATCCCAGTATCCCTTGGCAAGATTATCGTACCCTGTGGTACGCGTACTGCTATTGAGTGTATGAGAAACTGGGAGTGGCAAAATTAGGGAGAAGTTACGGTTTGTTTCAGGCTACGTTCTCCTTTTAAGCGCTGACATCAGGGTCCTGTATAATCAAAAAACTTTTACATGTAAGCGTTATATTAGGTAATATTGCTGAATTTAACCTGACAAATCCTCAACCACCTCATTATTACTGAAAGCCCCCCCCCCCCCCCCCCGTCGCTCCCTTTTCTCTTATAGTCCCCTTGGATCCTCCCAACGCCCCCCGGGGGGGGGGGGGGGGTTAACCACCTACTTTGGGAATCACAGTTCTAAAATGTGGTGCTGATCGTCGATGGTACAGTATGTGAATATATATATATATATATATATATATATAATAATAATAGCCCCTTCAGTCATAACTGACTATGGGAATGCGCCCCTGAGGTGACAGCCCTCAGCTGCTTATTTTCCTGGTGCTCCTTTCGACGTTTTCTCCTCACCTCTGCTTCTTGTGTGAGCCTCTCTTCGCCCAATCTGAGGTGGCGCCGTAAATAGCATCGCCACTTAGTGCGATCGGCAGCTTCATCCTCCCATGTTGCTGGATCCATGTCCAGTGCCCTCATATCTCTCTTGCACACATCTTTGAACCTCAGCTGTGGTCGCCCAACTGTTCTCTTGCCATCTGCTAATTGTCCGTAGAAGATATCTTTTGGGATGCGACCATCTTCCATGCGGCGAACATGGCCAAGCCAGCGAAGTCTGCGTTGTCTAAGAAGCATATATATATATATATATATATATAATAGCCCCTTCAGTCATAACTGACGATGGGAATGCGCCTCTGAGGTGACAGCCCTCAACTGCTTATTTTCCTGGTGCTCCTTTCGACGTTTTCTCCTCACCTCTGCTTCTTGTGTGAGCCTCTCTTCTCCCAATCTGAGGTGGTGCCGTAAATAGCATCGCCACTTTGTGCGATCGGCAGCTTCATCCTCCCATGTTGCTGGATCCATGTCCAGTGCCCTCATATCTCTCTTGCACACATCTTTGAACCTCAGCTGTGGTCGCCCAACTGTTCTCCTGCCATCTGCTAGTTGTCCGTAGAAGATATCTTTTGGGATGCGACCATCTTCCATGCGGCGAACATGACCAAGCCAGCGAAGTCTGCGCTGTCTAAGAAGTGTATACATACTTTGAAGGCCTGCACGTGACAACACCGACATTAGTCACTTTATCTTTCCACGAGATGCCGAGGATGCGGCGTAGACACCGTAAATGGAAGGTATTGAGCCTTCTTTCCTGCTTAGCATAGGTCGTCCAGGTCTCGCTGCCATATAGGAGTGTGCTGGTGACGCAGGCATTATATACCGCAGCTTTGGTCTTCATTGTGAGTTTGGAGTTTCCCCAAACACGTGATGTGAGGCGGGCAAAGGTAGCTGCAGCTTTGCCAATGCGGCTGTCGATTTCTGTATCCAGTGAGAGTTTGTCATTGATGGTAGACTCTAGGTATGTGAAGTGATGCACCACTGCCAATTCATAGTTATCGATAGTGACAACTGGTGCAGCACCCGCATCCTGACTCAGCACATTCGTTTTCTTTAGACTTATTGTGAGGCCAAAGTCCTTGCATGCTTCAGTGAAGCGATTCATCAAGTTCTGAAGCTCCTGTTGGCTTTGAGTGACGACTGCAGCATCATCAGCGAACAACAAGTCTCTTATAGTGACCCTTCTGATTTTTGTTTTTGCCTTCAGCCTTGAAAGATTAAACAGACGGCCATCTGACCTAGTGTGAAGGCATATTCCTTCAGTTGCATCTCTGAATGCATGTTTCAAGAGTAAGGCAAAGAAGATTCCGAAGAGGGTCGGAGCCAGAACACAGCCTTGTTTAACGCCACTTCGTATATCAAAGGGCTGTGACGTGCTTCCAGCATATTGGACTGTTCCCTTCATGCCGTCATGGAATGACTTTATCATTTCCAGCATTTTAGAAGGGCAGCCTATTTTCAGGAGGATTTTAAAGAGTCCATCCCTACTAACCAGGTCGAATGCTTTTGTGAGGTCTATAAAGGCGATATATAATGGTCTTTTCTGCTCTCTTGATTTTTCCTGAAGCTGGCGGAGAGAGAAGATCATGTCTGTTGTTGATCTGCCAGCTCGGAATCTACACTGTGACTCTGGATATATGCGCTCAGCTAACTTGTGTAGTCGCATTAAGATGACTTTGGCAAAAACCTTACCAACAATACTAAGAAGAGAGATGCCTCTGTAGTTATTGCAATCACTTCTGTCTCCTTTATTTTTATACAGTGTTACAATCTTGGCATCTCGCATGTCTTGAGGAATAGTTGTCTCTTCCCAGCACTGGCACAGCATCCTATGCAGGGGATGTAATAACGTGCTCTTACAGCATTTGATTAAATCAGGAGGAATCCCATCACTGCCTGGTGCTTTGCCAGAGGCCAAGCTATCAATGGCCTTGCTGAGTTCCTCTAATGTTGGTTCGGCATCCAGCTCCTCCATAGTTGGCAGACTGTTGACACCATCAAGGGCTGCAGGCGTAACGGTATTGTCTCTAGCGTAAAGCTCAGAGTAGTGCTCGACCCACCTCTCCATCTGCTTACCCTTATCGGTTAGCTTCTCTCCGCTGATGGTTTTTAGCGGTGCCGTCTTACTTTTTTGTGCTTACTTGTATATATATATTCCTTTCTGGCAATTGTGGCCCAGATGAGAAAAGTTAAAGGTGTGGAATCGCATGTTAAGTTCTTTTTCCTTCTTCCTCGTTCGTCCTGAAAAGGACGTTGGTTGCATTGTGTCTGTTTACACCGGAGCTGCGATATCTGCGCCTTTCGGCCGACACATCTGACTTAAACACGGCATTTTATGGGACCGGGTTTGCCTTCCCTGTTCGATCCCTACTCTCTCAGTCAGACTGCAGTGTTGCAGCCCGTTTCCAGGACCACTACGTGGAGATGGAGTAGGGTCTTGGTCAGCTCTGGTTCACTGACCCTGACGCAAGCAGTCAAACTATGGGTCGCTGACTGCATTATCTATTGCTGCAACTTTGGGTCCTACGTGTTAAGTAAATATAAAGCTTGCAATAGTAAATACTGAAAGTCTTCTTCTTCTTCCGTCCTTAGCCACCGACCGTCAAAGCAGTCAGTGGCCATTACGCCTAGTGGCGTCTTAGGGCAACAGCAGATAGGTTTTCTTTGCCATTGTTTCCCATCACGCCTATTGGCGTCTTTAGGGCAACGGCAAATCAATCCATTTGCTGTTGTTTCCATAATCGAAGTGACTGGCAAACGGGTGATCAGCCCGTTGGTAAATACTGAAAGTATATGACCCAAAATAAAAAATTACAAAACAATGTCTTGAGATAGTGTCTAAATGTACTAAAATGTATAACATTTATTTTATTTTTAATTTCATTTGTCCCCGAATTTCCTGGTTGTTCATAAGAATCGATATCACTGCACTCAGGGCAAACCCACAGGGTGCTCAGTCTCCCCAGTAAAGGTCGAATTGTATGAATTATATTTCTATTGCACGGTGGTTGCATACACACCTGTTGCATCATCTCATACATCCATCTGTGCTAGTCTAACGCTTGATGCCAAATTCCAGCAATCTTAGCCTTGTTAATTCATCGACTACAGTGTCGTTCTTTAATCGGCGATCATTAACTTTCCTATAGTATCTCTCCCTTATCCATTTCCAATGTTCCCACTATAAGTGCTCTCGAAGCTAGTCTGTCAGCACTCATTGCAACGTACCCCTGTATGACCAGGACAGTAGATCCACATCAGTTCCTGAAGATTCGATGCTTCTGTGGATGTTTTCCATTCATGCCGTAGCCATCTATTTTGCACCTTCCGAAACATGGACTGAGGGTCTGACACAATAACTGCCCTGTTTAACGAAGTCTGCCAAGCACTCGATGATGTTAGGAAAATGCTCCTTCCTCTGAGGAGTGGAACACCTTGTACGAAGAAACAAAACAACTTGCAAAACCATGCAGATATGACTACATGGCATTGGGCCGAAGGGTGAGAGCACAAGCGCCGCTGGATCAATAACGAGTTTCAGACAGCAACCGTTATAAATATCGAAGAAGCAAAAGTAATTTGACATAACTTACTTCATTTTATAAATAATCATATGCGTGTGCGCGTGAGAGAGTGTGATTAAGACATAACAGACTGCTAACGATTGGGCTACAACAGCTCTGGATACAAACTATCGTTGCTATTAAAATTATGCCATTCAATTATATTGATTGCCATGATGACACCAAGAGACATACAAGAGCTTGATATTTCTGTTGATACGAACATACCCTAGACTACATTTTCGAGCGCGAGAGGAGCACCCAAACTGAAATTAATTTTCATAATTTATTACCAGAAGACAGAGAAGAACCAAGAGCTTTCAGATTTGATGCAAGACAATGATCAACATGAGACATTCAAAAGGTCTACCTACCTCGACCAGCCAGTTGTGCTTGTTGTTTCCGTAAAGAAATAGGTGTATCGATGGAAAGATGTTGTATCTAGACCCTCCGTTGTCAATACATTCATCTAAACAATTTGGATAATGCCTACTACCATCTGATGTCGCTGTTGCTTGGTAGGCCTATTATTATTGATTAACTTTCAGGCAAGCGCACAATTCAATCCCTCCCCGCTTCCTACTTTCGCTTTCCGTTTAGTTTATATCAATGTATTCTCCATTGATGAAGTTACCATTGGCCTTAACAGCCAAACATAAACTTAAAGATCGTTTCCTGTTGCACGCGCACACTCCGCGCGTCGACTCATACAGTTCAGCGAATCAAATAAACCCTGATGTGAACTGTGCGCATGCCCCGTGCCCCGGTCAGATTTAAGCCGATTGTGGTCTGCTCGGTTTCGAAGTAACTTACTGTGTCACCGATTGCTAATTTTTACCACATATCATCATGTCAGATGTTGTGATTTTGTCTGCTGCAAGAACACCAATTGGTAACTGTTGTTAATTAATATTTTTTATTATAATTAGCCTAAGCTATTTACACAAAAGTTCAACCCTGATTGATATAGCCTAACTTTCTACTCAGCCTACAGTAGGCCTATATGGTTAAATATACATGTACAGTAGAACTCCATTTATCCGAACCCCAATTATCCGAACATCCAATTATCCGAACACTTTTTCCAGAAAAAAAAAAAATCAGTCTCCACCAGTCACGTTAGACTACAGTTCTGAATCTTTTGATGCGGCAAGCTTCAAATGTGTGCGAACAATTTGTAGACAATGAGATGGGCTAATGGACGGTCGCTTACGTACATGAAGTCAGTTAGATCATAAAGTCCGTTAATATCTGGTTTACCAATCCAGTGTACGTGTGAGTTCTAGGCAGAACACTGGCTAAACAGACAGTTCAACTTAAAATAATTGTGTCTGCTACTACAGCAGAATAATTTTGGTGTACACGTATTTCTCTGTGCGACCTGGCATCTTCCAGTAGGCCTAAAGCATATAAAAGGAACCGCAATGTTTTGTCAATTGAAACGAAAACAGAAATTATCAAGAGACTAGGAAAAGGTGAAACTGTGTCTTCATTTGCGAGGATTTTCAATGTTGAGAAAGCTACCGTCTCTGACATCAAAAGTAACAAGGATAAAATTATGAGTTTTGCATCGAAATTGGATAGTGAAAATGGGTCGAAGAAACATAAAACCATGAGAAATGCGAAAGATTTGAAATTGGAAGAGGCTTTGTATATATGGTTTGTGCAAAGAAGAAGCAAAGGGGAACCTATCTCTGGCTCTCTATTGTGTGAAAAGGCACTTCAGTTCAACAGTCAACTTGACGGTCCTCCTGACTTTAAGGCTAGCCAGGGATGGTTAAGAAACTTTAAATCTCGTCATGGCATACGAGAATTGGAGATTCAAGGGGAATCTTCATCTAGCGATGCAACTGCCGCTGAAAATTTTAAAGAAACATTCTTGGCTTTTTTGGAAGAAGAAGGTTATTTACTCGATGATGTGTATAATGCCGATGAGACTGGCTTATACTGGAAATCATTGCCTCAAAAATCACTTGCATCTCAGCGCGAAGCAGCTGCCCCTGGGTTTAAAAAGTGCAAAGAGAGAGTAACAATTTTGGTAGCCGCGAATGCCAGTGGAAGTCATCGTTTACCGGTGCTAGTGATCGGCAAAGCCAAAAAAACACGTTGTTTAAAGAATGTGACATGTCTCCCATTGTGCTACAAAGCACAGAAGAGTGCTTGGATGAATAGTGAAATATTTCTTGATTGGTATACAAATCAGTTCATCCCAAATGTGAAGAGGTTGAAAGAACAAGAAAAGAAAACTGGAAAAGTAATTCTTCTACTGGACAATGCACCATCTCATCCAGAGACGGATACATTGAATGCAGTTGATGCAAATGTTAAAGTAATTTTTCTGCTTCCCAATGTAACAGCACTGATTCAACCAATGGATCAGGGTGTTATAGCAAAGCTTAAAAAGATGTACAAGAAGGAAGTCCTGCGTCGTTTATTGTAGGCTGAAGATGAAGAAAGTGGTGGCGTTTTCAAAAAAAGCTTAATCTCAAAGACTGCTGCTATATGTAAGCTGATGCTTGGACCACCCTGTCACAAGATAATCTCAACAAGGCTTGGAATAGATTGCTTGGGAAAAAAGGAGGAAATGAAACTACTGCAGTGGACACAAATGATGATTGTATAAATGAAGTTGTGGAACTGTTTCAAGCAATGCCCGGATTTTCGGACTATTTTAAATAGTGGGCTATCTGTGCAAGTACATGTAACGTAACATTGTTTTCTGTTTTTTAACTTAACAAAAATAATTAATACAAGTAGTACATGCACTGCAGTGTCATGAAAGATTTTGGTGATACAGTGATCTAATACAGTGTGGGTATTATTATTACAGTACAAGTAAATATGTTTTATAGTGTATTTTCCTTGTGATTGTTAATTATTTTTAGAAATATGTGTACATGTACTCGATACATCATGTATTCCAATTATCCGAACATTTGATTATCCGAACGATGCTCGGTCCCATGGGGTTCGGATAAATGGAGTTCTACTGTATATGTATAATGGTTAGGGCCTAAAGGTCGACTGATATCAAGTTTTTATGTAGATCGTTGTTGCATGTCCATTTTTTCTTGGTTTGTTTGTGCATTGTTATGTACATTATTAAAGTTCTTCTGGTCGTATTTTGACAATGATTGAATGAAAAAAAAAAACAGCGGCGTACTGTATGTGGTCTGATAATTTCCGATGACAATGTAGAACCACCACCTCTTCAGGAATCATAAACGGCCACAAATGTGAGGTTGCGTTGATGCTTACAGTCTCATACTGTAAAACAAACTAAAGCAGAAGAAGCCGCCGCAAAATCACGTCTCCTGTAAAGCGGCCATGGTGATTGATGACCCCCATACTGTTGACAAGAAGATTCTGCCTTTTCATAAACCAAAGCACCTGTAAAGGGCCTCTACTTTTTAAAAAAATGAATTATCAGGAGACTCCAGACTTGACCACAAATGTGCTGAGCTCATGCAGAAGCTATAGGGCTGCCGCATAGACCTGGAAAAGACTGGACTTTGTCCTGGGTAAAGGCCTGCATATTTAGCATGACTACCAACTGAACACAGTAGAATGACAGGAGCAGTTAAACACATTACTAGCCACCATACAAACATTATTTTGTCATCAAGCACAAACTGAAGCCTGAACTTACCCAATACAAAATCACAGTTGAATCACGGAATGGGCAGGATCTCGCCCAAAGGTTATCGATATGAAGTCAAGTTTGTGCATGCCTGCTCTTTTTTTTTTTTTTGTCTGCAGTAAGAACCCAAGAGAAACAGTGTAAAGGTAAGCAGGTAACTGTTAGGATTTAATGTTACACTTTTTCTCATCATACAAAAAAAAGAAAAAAAAAACAACTTCCTAACCAAACCCTAACCCAGTTTCGACCTTTTTCACAAATAATATGGGACACATATTAAAGCTTTACGTTAGTAAAAACAGTATACCAACTTACCCTTTATTACTGCATCTCAGATTCTTTAGTTTAGGGTCTGTATACTTTTTAGCAGATGTAAAGCACATGCATGCAAAAAACCTAGTTTTTCTGATGATGAGGTCACAGTGTGTGTCCCTGTATCGTACATGCAAACCTCCAGAGATGAAAAACCTGTACCATACAAAGACTGAAAAAAAAACATGGAAAGAGTTTTCATTTGTGTAAATATACTTTCAATCTGAGTAAGCTGCATTGTAATTGATACATGCATTCTTTGCCTTTTTAAGTAAATCTTCACGTGTTTTAAAACCTAAACAAGTGTCTGAATTTATGTCACATTATAAAACGCAAGTTCTGACATCAATCGAAAAAGTCTGTTTGATTTTATTGGTTGATTTTTTATTCACGTAACTTTTAATCTCATGACGTGAATATTGGTTAAGGTGTGGTGTGTGTGGCAATCAAAAAAAAAAAAATATATATATATATATATATATATATATATATATATATATATATATATATATATATATATATATATATATATATATATATATATATGTAGTAAGATCCCTGATACCCCGATCAAATAGATAAAATATTATCGATTATAAATCCAAATACTATAGAGATAAAATAGGGAGCTGTGCTCAACTGTCATCGCCCACGCCGGGAGACGCGCTGGATTTAAAAAACAGTAACGCCAAAGTGAACGATACCAAAACTACTAGCTTTGTAGTGCAAATTACCCCGAGCAATGGACGCCGTTTGGCAGACGAAAATACATAGTTAGTTTCAAAATGAGTGATAGAAAAACGGAGGAGTGAAAGAGATAGGGAAGTATGCAACCTTGACTAAAGCGTTGTTTTTTAATCTAGTAATAGAACGACATGAGACAGCTGACGTCAAGGACTTGCTTAGGTAACACTAAACGCGAATGAGAGGTTGGAAGTTTGAAAAAAAAAAAAACTACTAGGCCATGGAAACCGGTTGCTAGGGCACATTTTTTTCTCTAAAAGTTAAAGTTTGAATAAAGCATTGGACTTTGCTACTGCATGCGATGAAAACCCCACCGCCTTGTCTCCACCCTGTAGTGACAATTTAAATATAATGAAACCGCGATTTGCGTTAGGCAAAACGCGTGTTTCATTTCTTAGAACAAGCGAGAGAGAGATAAAAATTTAAGTAAAAAGGGGGATTAACATGGAGGGAAACCCTACGCTAGAGTATGCATTGCGATACTGAAACTAAGTAACCTAAATTGAGAAGGGTAATAAAGGCAAAGAAAGGACAGTGACAATTAAATGATAATACTTGTTTATTAGAATATCATATTATACAGTATGATATATTATCTTACCGTAGAGAAAAGTGTGTTATTTGAAGAACTGAAGAGGAAAAATGCAAAGATGAAAATTATGATAAGGAGAGAAATAAAAATATGACAGCTAGATGACAGACAGTCGTCTGGTCAATAATTGCCTTTCCTCATTAAAATCGTTTAGATATTAACAGAATTATCGTAGGAAATAAAAATGAACGACAGAAAAGACAGACTCAGAGATATCCTCATTCAACTTTGCCATTCTTTGGAGGGGGAAGGTGTTACAATTTTTGAAAGAGTATTTTTGAAAAAGAGGCAAATCAGCGTGCCCAGAGCTGATTGGTGTAGATGCGCATAACTAAAGAAGGGGATATAACGAACGTTTGCTAACGCTTAGTTGCCACTTGATATAAAAAATTCTAGCAGGAGGGTTAAGATCAGATTCAAAGCAGTATGACCCAATGCCTTTGCAGTTCTGGAACTGGGGCGATCTCAGCTTGACCATTGATTGCCGGTTAACCTTCTAGTTGTGTAATTATTCATTGATGCGGGTTCGATCCTAAAACACTCAGTGTGCCACAAAAGTAATATTGAAACTGCAGAGTTCTAGGCACAATTATTTAGTTGCCTAATTCCTGAAGAGTACGGAAGCAGCATCCATTCTTCACTGTCGTGAGGAATATTCTGGTGTGAGAAAGACATCACAGTGCTCAAGGAATTCCAGATAAGCCATACCATCCATGGGCTTATGAAAGTTCACCTAACCTAAACTCTCCATTATTAAATTAACAACAGTTTCTAGATATGATGAAACAATTCGTTCCTCAGAAGCGTGACCAGTCATAAGATTTAGTGCTTCACCAGGACATTCCAAGTTAGGAACAATTTCATAGTATCATTAACAGACAAGTTGTCTTAAAGTTAATTTACTGTAAATACCTTGCCATTCTATTTGAGTTTTAAACATTCCTGTGCCCAAGCAATTGAGGTACAGAAAATTAAAATTGTAAAAAAAGTATTATCCTAAACTAAACCACTGACTTGTTTGATCAATTTGCTTTGAATTATAGTTGTGGTTGTTGTCATTAACTCAACAACCAGACACCAGTACTTAAACATAGACTCAAAATATATCGCAGATTGAGGTCATAGGGTGGTAGCAGTCAGGAACCCTGAGAACATCTCTATCAAATAATAGATTCAGGGACTTGCATAGCTGACCTCACTCTGTAGACAAGTAATATTTATTTCAGTAACATCTAAACCCACCACAATATATATATATATATATATATATATATATATATATATATATATATATATATATATATATATATATATATATATATATATATATATAATTAGGGTAAAGACCTGTACAGAAAGTATGTACAGCTGTACAAATCTGAAAACAAAAAAAAACTTACAGAATATGGGTAACCTGTACTAGTTGGCATGTATGCCCTGTATTCACTGATTTAGCCGGCTTAAGATACAGATGTAGTCAGACATTTTTTCCCGATAACCTTAATGCCAACCTCACTTCTATCTTTTTCAAAAAATAATTACATGTGATAAACATCGAGCCTGTATGTTAACTGATTCCGTACGCAAGATCTTTTAAAAGACGCAATGGCTGACCGCTGGGACCGCTAGATCTTTTAAAAGACGCTGATTTATTTTGTTGTTTCTTTCTATTCTGATATTTTATACTGCCCGGAATTTATCTTGAATGGAAGTAAACACAAAACTGGGCAAATTTCAACAAGCTTCAACATCTTTTATTTGCGTTTGAAGGGATTTTTTCACATTTATCTTCATCTGCGTGTTTTGTCGTATCGCCATAATGGCCGAAAAACACACAGGATATGTTACTAATATGTGAACAGTGAACAAACTGTGTGATCAACCATAACTTTCTTACTTTTTCTGTGTTTCTAAATGGATTACCTGCACAAAGAGAGCAGTGAAACTGTATTGTGATAACAATTTATGTTACAAGCCTTACGTAAGTTGAAAATTTTTATTCAAAATTTCAAGTTATCTTTTTTCCGTGTACATGTTATCTGTTATAACATAAACATAACATAAAATTAGCTAGAAAGGCATATGGATTTATATTGTTCATCCAATGTACTTTAATTTGATATATAATATGTTATTCTTAACTCATGATTAGACGCACATTGTCAGTAAACGTAAATTATGTATGTGTAAATGTTTGGGGCTTAAAAATAATTCTGTCCAGAGCTGAAAATAATTACGTACGGAAAGAGTTAAACAAAACAAGAAAATACCAACTTACCAATTATTACTGCGTCTCCAAATCACTATATTAGAGTGTACCAACTTGGGAGATTTCTTCGGCCGCCGTAATGATATCTTATTGGGCAAAATCTGGCATATGTGCTACTATTCTGTGAATTAAATGAATCATGTTCCATCTTAACTATAGGAAAATTATGCAAGGATGAAAAGGTTGCAAGCTTCAAAGAATTCAAACAGTTGACTTCCACGTTGGAAATTCATAACATCTTTATCTTCTTAAATGATTATCATACTAAGTTTCATCCACATATTACTCCATCATTCAACAGGTATCTAGTGCCATCAATTGTACCTCTATATTATTTATGATCCTTCCCACTCTCAGTAATAATTATATTCCATGCGATCACGTAGAATCCAACATAATTCATAACATCTTGATCTTCTTAAATGATTATCATACTAAGTTTCATCCACATATTACTCCATCATTCAACAGGTATCTAGTGCCATCAATTGTACCTCTATATTATTTATGATCCTTCCCACTCTCAGTAATAATTATATTCCATGCGATCACGTAGAATCCAACATATTCCTATTGACATATTATATCTTACGTATATTAATACACTCTTGAGACCAATTATACTTCTTCTCAGCACACTCCAAAAGTGGACATGTAAATACATTTTGAACGTCCTATCAGACACTGTTCCTTCATTGACACATGGCACAATAATGTTTTTTGTTGCTACTGCAAACACTCGTATGTCATGTCGTAACCACGCATACCAAATTGCATCAGACTCTTTATGCGCACCACTAAGTTTTCAAATGTAAGATCCTAAGTGATGCGCAGAAAGAGTCGTAACAGTTTACCTGTCCCACTGCAGCAAAAAAACGAGAAGTTTTTTTTTGAAGCAGATAGGTCCGCAAACCTCATGCATAGATTGGAAATTCCATAAAACACCAATATTAATAATGGTATTAATAATACCACTAATAGTAAATCACTAATTGCGTAAATGAAAAATTATGTACTGGCAATTAAAATACTATCAATAGAGTCCTTCCACAAACTCTGTGAACATAATGTATATCCGTTAGGAAATAATGTTCATTATACTTATTACTAAAGTTCTTACACAAAATCTGTGAACATAATGTATGTCCGTTGGGAAATAATGTTCAGTATACTTACTACTAAAGTTGTTCCACAAAATCTGTGGAAATTCTCACTGTCAACATTCTCCTCAGTACAGATATGTTTTCGATCATCTCAGAAAAGATTGCATGTTCATGAATCTTGAGTTACCCTGAAAAAGCTTAAGTACACCTTGACAGAATGTTGGCAGGGACATTCTCCTTGCCATCGATAGGTAATATGGTGTAATTATAGGGCTATAATAAGAGCGCATAACGAGCGATTTTTGCGTTGTGTCTGCACATATGACATTGTATTTCTCAATCATGCCAACCACTGGCAAAACAGAATAATTTTCTTTTTCAACTCTTTGATACATCTGCACATGCACTTTAATTTTGGTGTAGGATTTTTAAATAAATATATAATGTCATTAATGTTTAATTAATATTTAATTAAATATTAAAATTATTTGTAACTTGCAATAGACAACAAGGTTTTAACTTACTAATACTAAACCTAGTACCATGTTAAGCATCAGCTTTAGTAATTTCTGTGCCAGATTTGGGCCATTCTACTGGGGGCCCCTGGAGTTAGATTTGTTTTGGTGTAATGTGTTTGTCAACATGTGATGAAAAACAGATATTATTTTATTTTTTAGACATTGTTATTGCTTGTATTTTTATACCTAATGTGAGATAATCTTCGTTCCTGAAAATTGTTTTTTTTTCTAAGCTGGAGGTGGGAACCCAAATGCAGAGCACCCTGTGAGAGCGAAGCCCAATGGGTTAAATAGGTCAAGACAGCCTAAGGCGGGCCGTGACCCTTTTATTATTCAAAGTGGGATTTTTGTAAGAGAGGACGAGAAACTTACATAGTGATAACTACAAAATCTAAGTTAAAGTATGATGATAATCTATGTAAACGATCCACCTACATACTATTTTCCGGGGTTGTTGATAATTATTTACTTGATTCAGTGGCATCTTGCACATATTTTAGTCTATTGCATAAAGGCCGAATTTTTCGCTGTTTTAAAAAAATCTGGCCGGACACATTTCGAGGATGAAAAACCGGACAAATCCAACCAAATCCAGATGTCTGGTAACCCTACTTCATACGAACAAACAAACAAAAAAATGAGGAAAATAATGATGAAGAGGAGTCAGAAATACAATCTGTTATAATGTGGCAGCCTCAGCAGTTGTTAATTGATCATGAGATTCTTATTTTTGTTCTGCAATGCCATTTTTATGTGACTTCCAGTCATATCATTTTTTATTGATTATCCATGATTCACTTCCATATGGCAGGATTGGCTCTATGTAACACTGAAGAACTGACTTATACCGCTGTATTATATTTCAAACAACCGTGTAATTTATTATTGATTTAAATAGCTGATATGAAAAAAATTAAACCAGTGGAAAGTAGTGAAATGAGATTAAGTTTCAGTCAAAATTTCTCTAAATTAGCTGACATTCAGTGAAGCTTGTAGTAGGCCACTACTGTCACCACAAAATCTCTCCTTGGTAGTCCTGATGACTTACTTAGTCGTTCCCCTTCTACCGTGAGGTGTAGAGGTTTGGAAGAGAGAGCGCCAGACTATCCTATCGACTGTCTTCCTCCTAGCCTGGTTCCATTCTAGTCCTCGGTCCTTCAAAGACTGTCTAATGTTGTCCTCCCAGCGGACTCTGGGTTGTCCTGGGGGTCTGGATCCCTGGCTCTTTGTTTCCCATGCTTGTCATGGTAGCTGATCTTCTCCCATTCTGCAGACATGGCCAAACCATCTTAGTTGGGACTGTTCTACTTGGGTCTGCAGGGGGTGGGATTTTAGGCCTTGACGTATCTTCTGGTTGCGGACCATGTCTCTTCTTGTTACTTCAATCACCTTTCTCAGATACCTCATTTCTGAGGTTTGGATCTGACTTTTGTGGGTTGTAGTCATTGCCCATGACTCGCATCCATATGTCAAGACTGGGACATAGGTGGAGCGGTATACAGCCATCTTCGTTTTCTTACCATCCTCTCTCTTGCTGAGGAATTCTTTGATTTATGGCCTGAAAAAGTCTCCCAGCTGCTGCTTTTCGAGTCGCCAACTCTTATTTGATGCCTCCCTTTCAGTCTATAATAGCTCCGAGGTATTTAAAGTGATCAACCTGCTCCAGGATCTGTTCTCCCAGCTTAATCTGATGTCTTCTTTCTTCTCGTGATATCACCATGGATTTTGTTTTAGAGCTGCTTATGACCATCCCTCTCTTCTCCAGCTCTTCCTTCCAGACTTGCAGGTTGGATTGGAGATGTGCCTCTGATTTAGCAATCAGGGCAACATCATCAGCAAATGCCAGCTCTGAAATACATACCTGTCTCATCTTCCAGTACCCCACTGAATACTTTCTTGTTCTCTCCTTACATGCCTTGATAACATTGTCCATGAGGAGTATGAAAAATAAGGTGACAGGATATCACCTTATCTTACACCAGTGGTGGTCCTGAACTCTTCTGACTTATGGTTTGCTGTCCTCACATAATTTCTGCAAGACTTGTAGAAGATCTGTATAGCATGAATCAGAGGTGCTGGAATGTTCTTCCTTGCCAAACAGTCCCAAAGTTTGCTCCAGGGGACCCTGTCAAACGCCTTTTCCAGATCTATGAAACAAAGATGGATCTCACTCTTATACTCAAGAGCCTTTTCACTCAGCTGTCTGAGTGTGAAGATTAGTTCTTGAGTACTTCCGTTTGCTCAGAATCCGCACTGGATCTCATCCAATTGTGGCTCAGCTAGGCATCGGAGTCTCTGCTCTAAGATTCTTGAGTAGATTTTACCAGGAACACTGAGAAGGGATATGCCTCTATGGTTTCCACATTGTCGATTGTCACCCTTTTTGAAAATTGGTGTTATGATGGCAATCTCCCAATCCTTTGGTATGGTCTTGTTGCACCACACTGCCTGTAGGACCCTTAAGAGTAATAGGTCGCCTGATGCTCCCATGTACTTAACCATTTATGGTGTTAAACCATCATGCCCTGCTGCTTTGCCCATCTTGATTTTCTCCAGTGCTGCCTTCAGTTTTTCCATCTTTATGTCATCTTCACCATCATTGGTTTTCTCTTCTGTGCTAGTGGTTATCATTTCTGATGCTTCACCATGCTCACCATCCAGGAGTTCTGAGAAATATTCTTTCCATTACTTCCTTCAGGGCAGTAAGCGATTTGCCTTGCTTGTCCTTTATAAACTTGAGAGGGCATTGTTTTTCCTTCCTCATGTTCCCGAACAATTTCTGGTTTTCTTGCGCATCTTTTTCTAGCTTTTCTCCAAATTCTTCCCAGGAAGAATCTAAGGAGTCGCTTTCCATTGTCATTGAGAGTATGTTCTCCATATCTTCCGATAACTCCACCCCATCTAGCATGGTCATTTCCAACTCTGGCATTGAAATCTCTGAGCATGATAATTTCATCTAGGCAGTCATCCACTGTCCTTTGAAGCAGCTCGAAGAGTTCCTCCTTGACCTCTACTCTCTCATCCTCATTTGACTATGGTTTCTCCTTTTTTTAGTTTTACAACCATAATGCGCTCCGAGACAAAGTTCCATCCCTTGATACTATCTTTTTGGTTTTTGGCCACAATGCAACCCATGCCCCCTTTAGCTCTTTTAGATGTGGGTACACCACTGTAGAGCAGCGTGTTGCCATCGAGATCCATGACTCCTTGTCCTTTTTTCTTTGTTTCTGTTATAGCCAGGATTTCTAGTTTTGCTTTCCTCATCTCTTCCACCAGCTCCTCTTCTTTCCCATTTATACTTCTTGTGTTCCAAGTTCCATAAGTCGTAGTTCGTTCGAGGTCGTCGCCTTTAGAATCAGTCCGGTTTTCTCTCTTGTAGTTCTCATAATCAAAAGTTTAAAGCAAACAGGTGATTGGCCTGTTGTGCCTTTGCATGGTGGAGGGGCTGCCTCCTTACGGCCTCCATGCAGGCCGCCCTCCTCCTTTTTTAGCCGGGCTTGGGACCGGCCTAGGCGTAGTTTCTGTCAGTAGTATTCACACTAGAAATGCCAGGCCAGTGAAAAGACAACAAGGAAAAGGTAAAGCTCCCATGAAGAAAAGATTAAGAGAAGATACATATAGATCACCAACGGGCTGATCACCCGTTTGCCAGTCACTTCGATTACGGAAACAACAGCAGATGGATTGATTTGCCGTTGCCCTAAAGACGCCAATAGGCGTGATGGGAAACAATGGCAAAGAAAACCTATCTGCTGTTGCCCTAAGACGCCACTAGGCGTAATGGCCACTGACTGCTTTGACGGCCGGTGGCTAAGGACGGAAGAAAAAGAAGACATATAGATCACCCCATAGAGAAGCAGAACCCACAAGTGCTGATGGTAATACAAGTGCAGTGAATGAGGAAATTAGGTGGAATGAAGTTGATGCTGGCTCAACACAAAATGCTTTCCGCTTTGTACTGTCTCATGCTAGGATTACTGGTGTGAATCCAAATATTATACCTGATAATTCTTCTGCATTTTATTGTCTCAAAGCTCTTTTAACTAATGAGATTATAGATGAGATTACTGTTTCTATAAATGAATATGCTGAGCTACTCTGTCAGTCAAAATCAGAAACGGCGACAAAAAGATCTGTCTATCAAAACTGGTATACAGTTACATCTCCAGAACTGTGCAAGTTTTTTGCTGTGATAATAGCAATGGGGATTGTAAAAAAAACAAAAAACCAGCCATTAGTGATTATTGGTCTAATGAAGGCTTTATGCAAACTCCATGGTACAGACAGATGTTTACACGGGATAGGTTTCAGATGTTATATCACACGATGTTTCATGTGAGTGATGTAGACGCACAAGGTAAAGCAAAGATCAAACCATTTCTACAGACAATGTTATCTAGATTCCAGGAAGCATTTTACCCTTACAAGGAGCTGTCTTAGGAGGAAATGGGAATTGGGTGGAAAGGCAGATGGGCTCACAAAATGTTCAATGCCTCTAAACCCAAAAAATATCATGTGAAGACAATCGGTCTTTACGACAGTAGCACTGGATATGTACTAAATTTGTTGATATACTTCGGGGCCAATCTTCTTACAGTCCAGAAGTTGATGTAAATAGCCAGGAAGCCATCAAAGTTTTTGACACTTTGCTACTACCATGTGGAAAAGGTCATCACATCTATGCTGATCAATACTGTATTACACAAGTGTGCCGTTGCTTCAGTATCTGAATAACAGGAGTCATTATTTCACTGGGACTGTCAACATTAATCGAAAGAACTTCCCAAAAGAGCTGAAAACTACACAGCTAATGCATATGGAAATGAAATGGTATATGGAGCAAGAAAAAAGATTTTTATGTGTAATGTTTAGGGACAAAAAAACCATGCATTCTTGTATCAAGCTGCGCAATCGCTTTGGTGAAATAAAAAATAAACCATTGATGATTACAATCAACACATGAATGGATGTGACAGAGTAGACCAAAGCATTGTAACATATGGCACACTTAGCAGAACAACAAGAAAGTGGTGAAAAAAAATTTTCTTCTGGATTTTTGAAATAGCTCAGCTCAATGCGTACAAATTATTTGCACTGTCAAGAACAACAAATGCCAAAAAACAGAGCCTTCTTCAATTTAAACGGCAACTTGTCAATGAGCTCTCTCTTGTTGCTGCTGTGGATTTCCAGCAAATTCCTCCCAGGATTGGACATGGCAATCAAGTGAACAATCCAGTCAACAGACTAGGAGGAACAAACCATATTATTAAAAAATCAAAATTTCACCACAACTGTGTCGTTTGCAGCTTACTCAAGTAAGGGTCAGAATATCCTTTTATTGAGAAGGATGCACAAATAATCCTCATCTACATCCAAATAACTGTTTTGCTGCTTATCATGAAAGGAAATAGTTTGTGGTAAATGTAAATATCAGTTGTGTATAAAGTTGTGATATAACACTTTATGTTATCATTATAAATAAATTATTTAACACAAAATCAGTAACGGTAGTCATGTATGTAAATATAGGCTTAAAATATTTGTGCACTTTGCCTAAATATACCCAAAAAATTCAAATTGTGATAAAAACTTTATTTGTGCTCAGAAACAACTGCAACTTTCCTACATTATGTGAAAATGGATGTACTTTAAAATGAAAGTAGGTTTAGGGGTTGAAGTTTACCAGAATTAATTATACATATTGATAGGTACAATTTGTTTTTCAATTGTAAAATTTTTCTGCATTCGTTACTGCATTTGTTGCATGCATGTTTAACACCACTTAACAATTAAGTTAAGTGCATGTCGTAGATGTTTCATTTCTCCACATTTTGATATATAACACTTTATGTTATCATTATAAATAAATTATTTAATGCAAAATCAGTAAAGGCAGTCATGTCTAAAAATGTACTCTCTGAAATCAGCTCATAAAAACACGGTTTTTGAGCCACGTATACTAAGAGTTAAGTCTATCTTCAGTTCTTTTCTTTATGTGTTTTTTTTTGGTCTCCCACTGTTTATTTCACCTTAATAATTCCAGAATAAGACTACCTTCTAATGCAACCACTGACTTTGTTGCTTGAAATAATTTATCTGAAAATAACTTAAGCAATTTTTAAAACTTTTCCTAGGTTCATTTAATGGCTCTCTATCTAGTATTGCTGCCCATGAGTTGGGAGGCATTGCCATCAAAGAGGCCTTAAGTCGAGCAGGTGTTAAAGGAGAAGAAGTGTCAGAGGTCATCATGGGCCAGGTGCTTGTGGCAGGTAAGTGGAAGCTGATCCTGTGTCGAGGGTGATTTTGTTGACTGATTCTATTCATCATTGGCTTTCAGATGGCTGTGGAGCATAACCATCTCCAGCATGATTTTTCTCTCCAAGCAGTCCTGTTTTTGGCAGTCTGTCATGTATCCATTGTCGTATATTTTTAGATATGTTAGAAGATAGTTATGGTCCCCTCTGAGCAGAGGTGATAGTTGTAAATAGGTGAGAATAAAGGTGTAAGAAATAGATTTCACGAGTGAATAATTAAGGAGAAGAGTTGTCTCTGGACTGAATAGTTTCTCTAGTCCAGCCTATCTATATGACTATATTTTCTTGTAAGACACTCTTTCAACCCCTTATCTCTAGAAAGATAAGTTTAACTAAACACACCCACACACACAATTATGTGACAGCAAGACACACAAAACGTGAAAACTATGGTTAATTTGGTATGGGTCTGACCAACACACAAATGTTCTTTTTGTTGTTTATTATCATTAAACTTTTTACAACATCAAACATATAGAGAAATCAATAAAATCAGGTTTACAGATATATGAAAATAACCGAATAAGTGCCCTCCCCTTGTTGAGAAAAGATCCCAAAAGAAGTTAATAACCCAAAGGTCAAAGATAAGCACTAAGTTACAGAATAGGATATGAAGAACAAGTTCCCCACTAAATTACTACTCAGTAAAGTACTCAGTTTAGCAAAATAACAAAAAAAAAAAAAAAAAAAAAAAGTTAGTACAATGATTATAACAAAGGAAAATATTCACTCTCTATCTCTCACTGTCATCTGTGGCCACAAACAATCTCACTTACCTACTAGTTGTGTTGGTATCCATTGAAAAAAAATGCAATAGTCCCTGAGCATATACTGTCAGGTGGGTTGCCCAAAGATATCCACACACTGCTCTCTATTCTCAGCAATGCGTACAAGTGTGGAGAAACCGTGTCCATAAATCTCATCCCATCTCATCTTTGATGTTAGGGTCATGGTGGAAGCATCCAGACAGGTCCTCCACTGCTCTTTTCTTTGTTACAAGTGTGGAGAAACCTTCCTCTTTGATTCTCAGCCCGTTTGCCTTCCTCTTCTCCGTTTACCTTCGACTGTTCCCTGGAGGATCGTTTTCGAAAGGGAGTCATGACGAGTTACATGCCCAAACCAGGCAAGCTTTCGACGTTTCACTATTGACAAAAGGGGTTCTTGATGGCCTGCATAGGTGTTTATCTTCTCTCTAACATAGACATTTGTTTTGTGCTCTTTATAGCAAATGCGCAAAATTCTTCTATAACATTTATGCTCGAAAGCCTGAATCCTTCGCTCCGTATCTGCAGTGAGTGTCCAGCCCTCACACCCATACAAGAGAATAGATAATACAAGTGATTTGTATAATTTGATCTTCACAGGAAAACTGATGTTACTTTTCCAGATCACATTCAACCTTGTCATGGCAGCTGAGGCCATCTCAAGTCTTGTCTTGATTTCTTTATTTGATCTTCCATCACTACATATAGTGGACCCGAGATATTTAAAGGTGTTAACTTCTTCTAACGTTTGCCCATTTAACGTAATGTTGGTCGGAACATGTTTCTTATGGCTATTCACCAATATCTTGCTTTTTTCTATATTAATTTCCATCCCATATGTTCTTGTTACTTTCTCCAGTCTAGAGGTAAGGTCTTGAAGTTCTGATTCTGTTCCAGCTATCAGATCAATATCATCAGCAAAACGTAGATTACACAGAGGTCGGCCTCCAATCGATATGGTTGATTTATAATCGTAGAGAGCCTCCTGCATAATATGTTCTAGATAAATGTTAAAGAGCACTGGTGACAGGATACATCCCTGGCGAACTCCTACAGTTGTTTTGAAAAATTCTCCAATGTCATTGCTTGCAAAAACAGCACTGCTTGCGTCCTTGTATAGTGCTTCAATGATATCTATGATGTTGGTATCAAAATTGAATTTTCTCATTATTTGCCATAAACCTTCATGCCAGACTCGATCGAAGGCTTTTGTGAAATCGATGAAGTTATGGTATAAATCATGTTGATGCTGGAGATGTTTTTCGATCAGTAATCTAATATTGAAGATTTGTTCTGAGGTACTTCTTTTTGGTCTAAAGCCAGCCTGTTCCTCTGACAAGATTTCTTCTGATTTCTGTTTTATTCTGTTCAAAAGTATCCTTAACATCACCTTACTTGGATGACTAATAAGGCTAATGGTTCTGTAGTTCTTGCACATTTTTAGATTTCCTTTCTTTGGAAGCGGTATTACTAATGACTGCGTCCATTCTTTTGGCCATTTTTTTGTACTCCATATCTTCTGGCAAATTGTTGTCATGATTTTTACTATATCTGGTCCTCCATATTTCAAGAGCTCTGCTGGTATATTATCCACACCCGGTGACTTCCCTCCTTTCATCGAACATATAGCCTCTTCCACTTCTTCCCGTAGTATTGCTGCATTTCCGAGTTCTCTGTTTTCGCACTTAATGTTGTTTAATATGCCTAAGTCAGTGTCAAGTTTACAGTTATATAATTCTTTACAATATTCTGTCCACCTTCTCATTACAGCTGTTTTTTCATTGAGCAGAGCCCCATTGCTATCTTCTATGACAGTTACCCTGGGCTGTTGGGGTTTTGATAGTCTTCTTAATGTGTCAAAAACTGCCTTGCTGTTACCTTTTATTAGCCCCGTATTAATGGACTCACATTGATCAGCTACCCATTTTTCTTTGGCCTGTTTCATTTTCTTTCTAATATTTTTATTCACCATACTGTATTGCCATGCTGCTTCAGGAACCTCTTTCTTAACCTTTTTCATTTCTCGCCGTGTATCACATAACTTCAGAATTTCATCTGTAACCCATGGTTTGTTTATTTTCTTTCTTTTACCAAGTATTTCTGTTGCTGATTCAATGAGCACGTCTTTCATGTTCTCTGTGATTGAGTTGATATCATCCTCCAAAAAGTTGAGAGCTGCGAATTTTCCTCCAACAGTTGCCTCAAAGATTCCCGCGATTTCTGGATCTTTCAATTTGTCTAAATTGAATCTTAACTGAGAACATCTGTTTTGATTATAGTTCTTTTTGAGTTTAAGCTTGAGCGTCATCAATACCATGTCGTGATCACTACCAATGTCGGCGCCAGGAAAAGTCCTAGTCTTGGCTTTATTAATGCTGGACTTGAATCTTTTGGATACAAGAATAAAATCAATTTGGTTATGTATCTCAGTTTTTTGGCATGCCACGTTGTTCTTCTTGATAACTTATGAGGAAATAGTGTATTTGCAAGGGTTAGTTTATAGTTGCTGGCAAATTCTAGTAGCCTTAGTCCTCGATCGTTGGTTTCTCCAGTCCCAAATTTCCCCACTGTGCCAGCCCAGTGACCGTATGCATCTGGCCCTATTTTAGCATTCCAATCACCTAGAACGATGAGAAGATCTTTCTTTGGAATTTTCTTAATTGCTTCATCCAGATTGTCATAAAATGTATCAATTGCCTCATCCTCATAGTCAGTAGTGGGGGCATATACCTGTATGATGGAGATGTTCTTTGGATGTGCTGCAATACGAATGGTGATAAGCCTGCTATTTATTGGGGTGCAGCTGATGACAGAGTTCAGTCTATCTTTATGTACGATAAAACCTACTCCATGCTGATGTTTAGACTCATCTCCACTAAACCAAATTTTGTGACCATCATCCGTTATTGATTCACCTAATCCTGTCCATCTGACTTCTGCTAGGCCCAGGATGTCCCACGAGTATCTAACAAGTTCATGTGTTAGTTCTTTGACTTTTCCACACGCATATAGCGTGCGTACATTCCAAGTTCCAACAACAAAATTTTCTCTTGGAAGTTTCAAAACAGGTGTTTGTACCCCATTCGTTGACTTATCACTCTCAAGGGGCAATGAGAGCGCGGTCGTTGTTAATCCGGGCATCGGCCGATCCGGCAAATTATTACTGAGTTGACTTTCCATCATAACATTTCAGTGGGCAAGAGGTTTGCTTGGTGGTGCCCATCTCCTCTCCAAGTATCCTTGCAGGTACATACAAAAATGTACCTGGAGCAGTAACAATAGCCCTCAATAAATCTGTAATGTTTTGAAACACTGTCCGGTTGACACATCACAAAAACCGCCATCTTGTTCACTCGGTAAACACAAACAGCGAACTCACATGACAGGCAAACTTGATGTTTTCATCTTTAAAATACTTATCAACACAATCCAGAAAATGAGCCAAACACACTACAAACTCATACAGCATTAATGAGGGCTGCTACCACAGATGCAGACTCCAAAACGACGACATGAAATGCACAACACAAAAAGTGCGGCCTACCACGCCGCCATCTTGTATCCGTACTGAAGACTATAATCAAGACAAAAACCGCTGCCCGCCCTGTCAGGTCTGCGAGAAATAAACAAGACATTATGAAAAGAAATGCAACTATTCTATAAATACACGGACGGGTCGAGACGGTCTCTCTCCCACTCCGGCAGTCCTGCTTAAAGTTAAAAGGCACACAGTGACTTTATTTACAACTATACGGTCAGTTTTTTTTTCTTGCCTGCGCTGCACTTGAGATTCGGACCAAGGTATGCACTTTCCCGCTCCTCTGCGCGCGCTTTAGCAATCATCTCCCACTGTCAACTATTGTTTATTCATTCCTACACGCAATTACAAATATCGTCTGTCGTTAATAGTTATTTTATTGTCGGCGTCTGTTAGTTTAGTCATAAGGTATAACAATAGTCACTTACTATACAACACAGAAATGAAAAGTTCTCTGACGGCCACCGTTTTCCTCGTCGAGCGCTGCTTTGCCCGACATCAAAGACCTCGTCCCGCTAACGGAGTTTCTTTCAATATCGCTCACGTTCTCGAGATGAAATGCAAAACCGGCGTCAGAGTTCAAATGTATCTGAAGATCAAAGTGTTAAGTGTTTATCCCACTTGCGATCAGACTGATGTCCGGTGATTGGCAGATCAACTTGCGTGAGAAACTAGGTAAACAAATCAGGGCTCGCTGCCTGTTATGGTGGCAGGTCACAGAAATTGGTAAACGTCTGTTTGTTTACATCTCAAGAGAAAAAGGGCGTGGATTAGATATGAGTAATGCAGTCAGAAAACTGTGTGGTTTGGCTTAGCAAATGGTAGACACTAAATGGGAAAGCAAAGGCTGTCAGATTACTGTATCAATATTTACATTCTACGTCACATCCATGCTGCAGAACATAGACTGCCTTTTGGTGTTATTAAAGGCTTCCTCACCCTCAATTTGAGTGGTGTAAATTTTCTTCTACAGCTCAAATATTTTAATATTTGTGGTATTTTATGTCTCCTCAGTATATTTTCTTGTTCATTAGTTGGTTGATCCTTTCATACCATTTTAGGCTTGCTGTTCTGCACAAATACTCAGATAAAAATTGTTTGTGGTTTCTGGATTATTGCTTTTGCTGCCCTGCATTTATCTAAACCAAGTTCATTTACCTGAAACTTACAGTGAGCATTCTTAATTCTGTATAGGCTTTGATCATTGTACATTTCTGACACAACTACGCCCTAGGCTGGTCACAAGCCCGGTTAAAAAAAGGAGGGTGGCCTGCATTGAGGCCGCAAGGAGGCAACCCCTTCATGATGCAAAGGCACAACAGGCCAATCACCTGTTTGCCTTAACTCTTAGTATACGAGCTGCCTTTCATGACTACCATTACAGATTTTGCAATAAATAATTTATTTATAAAGGTAACATAAGTGTTATATATCAAAATGTGAAGAAATGAAACCCCTACATCATGCACGTAACTAAATTGATCAGTGGTTTGAAACATGCATTTAGCTATAAATTTTCGCTATTGACGGGGATCGATCATCGGCCTCTCTAGAAGGCCGCTTGTATACTAAGAGTTAAAACCTGAATACACGAAATGCAAGAGAGAAAACCGGATTCATCCTAAAGGCGACGAACTGGAACAGACTACAACTTATGAAATATAAGGTGTATAAATGGTAAAGAAGAACAGCTGGCGGAGGAGATGAGGAAAGCGAAACTAGAAATCCTGGCTTTAACGGAAATGAAGAAAAAGGGACACGGAGTTATGGATCTTGATGGCGACACGCTAATCTACAATGGAGTCCCCCACATCTGAAAGAGCTAAAGGGGACATGGGTTGTATTGTGGCTAAAAACCAAAAGGATATCATCATGGGATGGAACTTTGTCTCGGAGCTCATTATGGTGCTAAAGCTAAAAGGAGGAGAAACCTTGTCATTGTGTATGGGCCAAATGAAGATGAGAGAGCAGAGGTCAAGGAGGAATTCTTCGAGCTGCTTCAAAAGACAGTGGATGACTGCCTGGATGAAGTTATCCTGCCAGAGATTTCAATGCCAGAGTTGGAAATGACCATACTAGATGGGGTGGAGTTATTGGAAGAAATGGAGAAGATATACTTAATGACAATGGAAAGCGACTCCTTAGATTCTGCACTGAGCAAAACCTGATCATTACAAACACAAAGTTCCCCCATAAGCGCATACAGGCATACACTAGATGTGGGCCAACAAAGAATGTGAAATCGGTGATCGACTGTGCCATAGTTAAGAAGAGCTCATTCAAGTATGTCTGGGATGCTAGAGTCTGGAGATGGCAAGAGACTGGACATGATCACTATCTGCTAACAATTAAAAGAACAACTGAAAGAGCTGCTCGGCCTACCATCACGCAAGAAGCTAAATATACGAACAGGAGAAATTAGCATTAAGACCTACAAGCTGAGAGAGCCAGAAGTTAAGACCAGATGTCAAGGAGCTTATTGCTACAGCAGTGAGAAACACAGAAGAACTACCGAATGACTTGGAAACCTTCTGGCTTAAATTCAAGGACATCATAAAAGCAGCTGCAGCAGAAGCATGTGGTGAAGTCCAACTTGGGACGAAGGAAAAGATGACACCTTGGTGTTGGACAGAAGTTAAAGAGAAAAGAAAAAGTCATGGAAACAATATTTAGAAGCTAAAAACACAGCAGGAAAAACAGAAATATAGAAATACTAAGAACAGAAGCAAAGAACAAGGTGCTAGCAACAAAACAGAAATACTGGGAAGAATTTGGAGAAAAGCTAGAAAAAGATGCTGAAGAAAACCAGAAATTGTTCTACAAGACCCTAAAGAACATGAGGAAGGAAAAACAGTGCCCTCTTAAATTTATAAAGAACAAGCAAGGCAAATTGATTACTGTCCCCAAAGGAAGTAATGGAAAGATGATTTCTCAGAACTCCTTGAAGGTGAGCAAGATCAAACATCAGAAATGATAACCACTAACACAGAAGAAGAAACCAGTGGTGGTGAAGATGGAAGAACTGAAGGCAGCACTGGAGAAAATCAAGATGGGCAAAACAGCAGGGCATGGTATATTACCAGAAATGGTTGCGTTCATGGGAGCAGCAGGTGACCTATTACTCCTGAGGGTCCTACAGGCAGCCTGGTGCAACAATACCATACCAAAGGATTGGGAGATCATAACACCCATTTTCAAAAAGGGTGGCAACTGATAATGTGGAAATCATAGAGGCATATCTCTTCACAGCAGAGACTCAGGCGCCTAGCTGAGCCACAAATGGATGAGGTTCAGAGTGGCTTCCGAGTAAACTTAAGTACTCAAGACCTGATCTTCACACTCAGCTGTCTAGCTGAGTGAAAAGGCCCTTGAGTATAAAGGTGAGATGCATCTGTTTCTTGGACCAGGAAAAGGCATTTGACAAGATTCCCTGAAGTAAATTTTGGGACTGCTTGGCAAGGAAGAACATTCCAGCACCTCTGATTTATGCTTTACGGAGCTTCTACAATTCTTGCAGAAATTATGTGAGGACGGCAAACCATAAGTCAGAAGAGTTCAGGACCACCACTGATGTAAGACAAGGTGATATCCTGTCACCATATCCGTTAATACTCCTCATGGACGATGTCATCAAGGCATGTAAGAAGAGGACAAGAAAGTATTCAGTGGGGTACTGGAAGATGAGACAGGTCTATATTTCAGAGCTGGCATTTGGTGATGATGTTGCACTGATTGCAAAATCAGAGGCACATCTTCAGTCCAACCTGCAAGTCTGGAAGGAAGAGCTGGAGAAGAGAGAGATGGTCATCAGCAGCTCCAAAATAAAAACCATGGTGATATCATGAGAGGAAAGAAGGCATCATATTAAGCTGGGAGAACAAATCCTGGAGCAGGTCAACCACTTTAAATACTTCGGAGCTGTCATAGACTGTAAGGGAGGCATCAAAGAAGATTTGGCTACCCGAAGAGCAGCAGCTGGGAGACTTTTTCAGGCCATAAATCGAGGATTCCTCAGCAAATGAGAAGTTGGCAAGAAAACAAAGATGGCTTTATACCGCTCCACCTATGTCCCAGTCGACTTATGGATGCTAGTCATGGGCAATGACTTCAACCCACGAAAGTCAGATCCACACCTCAGAAATGAGGTATCTGAGAAAGGTGATTGAAGCAACAAGAGAAATGGTCCGCAACCAGACGATTCATCATGGCCTAAAAACCCAACCCCGGCAGACTCAAGTAGAACAGTCCCAACTAAGATAGTTTGTCCATGTCTGCAGAGTGGGAGAGGATCGGCTACCACAACAAGTATGGGAAACTAAGAGCCAGGGATCCAGACCTCCTGGACGACCTAGAGTCCGCTATGAGGACGTCATTAGACAATCTCTGAAGGACTGAGGACTAGAATGGAACCAGGCCAGGAGGAAGACAGCCGATAGGAAAGTATGGCGCTCTGTCTTCCAAGTATCTATACCTCACGGTAGAAGAAGAATGACTAAGTAAGTAAGTACATTTCTGACACAATGTATCTTTTTTTTTTCCTTTAACTCATCTTTTTTTTTTTAAATTTTATATCAATGACCACCTGGATTATGGGACTAAGGAAATTATAATGCAGATGAAAATGTAGATAAATTAAAGGTGTTTTCAGAAGTTGGACAGAGCTGGTTTATTTTGCATCTTTTTGTGGATTTTATCTTTAAAATAATCATATGTATCAAGTTATTTTATGGTCAACTTACCTGAGTGGTAGACTACTAGCTGAAATTAGATTTATCTAAATATGAAGATTGAAGGTAGCTCACAGAGAAATATGCTCATTCTGTCATAGGAATACTGTCATACGTTGGTATCTGTTTATAGAAATTCACTTTGTTCTGCATAAATTAAGTGCATCTTTAAGTCCCATAACATTTCGTAAAATCTGGTGAATTAGTCCATTTTTTTAAAAGGGATATTTCCGACGGCACAATTTTAATCCATCTCAGCACATTGTATCTAAACCAAAATTTGCTGTCTTTGAAAATGGTGAACTAATTGGACAGAAACTTTCCAAAAAGAGTAATTTGGCAAGAAGTTATCTGAGATGTAACCTGTAGAGTGTTACACTTGTGTGTACACAGCGTGATTTTTACTCTTCCTTTCCCAACTCTTAGGTCAAGGCCAGAACCCCGCACGTCAGGCAGCTGTGAAAGGAGGTATTCCATACTCTGCCCCTGCCTGTGGTGTGAGTATGCTGTGTGGCTCAGGTCTCAGGTCTGTTGTATTAGCTTACCAGGCTATTAAAACAGGAGATGCTTCCATTGTTGTTGCTGGTGGTCAGGAAAGCATGAGCAAGGTAATTTGTATGGTTTATTGGTATGTCCGTGAAGCAGTGAGAGTCTGATAAGTTCAGCGGTTATAGCGCTTGCCTCTCATGGCAAAGTTACCTGGTTCCGAGATTGAAACCAGGTTGTGCCACGTTCCAGTCTACCTAGTTGTAAATAGGTACCCAACTGAGCTCTTGAGTTAGGGAAGGCAAAGGCAGCAAGGAAGAAAACTGGTCACCTCCACCTCATAAAGCTAGATTTAGTATAGTGAAATTGTGAACACTTTGTCCCCCTACGATTGTGTCTGCTATGGGACCTGTGAAATGGTGAGCTGCATCATCATCATTTTCTTGTTCGTTCCTTTTAGAGCTGCTGCTGCATAAACGTGTTCTTGCTGTGATGGTTTATGTAGCAGTTTTACGTGATGAGATTGCCTGCCCCATGCACAACTTCGTATTAGTTACCTCTTATGGCATAGTGAGCGGTGTGGTCGTATGACTACAACAGTACATTTGTTTGTATTATATGGGTACTAAATACATTTAACATGTGGCTAGATATGGGCCTGTCATATTTATCATCCCTGGCATACAGAGGTATTGTCTCACACTTCCATGTCTTGAAATTACGAATGGGTGTGCATTTTAGTGTCCAGTGTTATTTCTTTTACTTGGAACATAAGAGACATCTATGAACTACATTATTTTTTTTTTTTTTTTAATAACCTGGGCATTTTTTATGCACTCAGTGGCATAGATGAGACACCAGCAGGCCCCCACGTTGGGGGAGGGAGGAGAGTGTGTTTTTTGAAATTTTTTCATTAATAACTGTTGTGGGGCCCGGACCGGTTATCTGTACTTCTGTTTGCACTAATAATTTTATTGTGTGTGTTAGAAAGTTATTTACTTTGTTTTCCAGCTTATGTTTGTATTGATGGAGGATTTGTTTCCAAAGTTCCTGAAGTGAACTACATGGTGGAGTTCTTGTGTGTGTAATTTAATTATGGAAGGAGGGAGGATGGCAAGAATTATAGCATTTAGTTGTGAGAAAGAAGACGGTAGATATTTATGTTAATCATTTTGTTGTACAGGAGGGTAAGATAGACAAGTATTGGTAATGTTATATTGTTCTGGGAATTGAGAGGGAAGCGTTTTTTTTAAACATTGGAATGTTTCTTTCTGTCCCACCAACACCTCCACCAATTCCTTTTCTAACCCTTCCCATAATTTCCTGTTGTAGGCCCAGCACTCCCTTCACATCCGAGCTGGTACCAAATTTGGCAACACCACTCTTGCAGATACACTGATGTCTGACGGACTCACCTGTGTTTTCAGTAACTGTCACATGGCTGTCACAGGTAAAGCACTGCATACTTAGAAACGGAACAAGATGACATGAAAATATTAGTGTTAGAAATCTGTACTTGTTATAAGTGTTCAGCAGCAGTAATACTAACACAGTTGCTAAGGAAAAGGACAGAAATAGATTTGTTAGAAGTCTTCTCTAACATCAGTCTACAGTAATCTTTTTTTTTTTCTCTTCAGATTCAACTATTTTGTCATTACTTTTTATCACATTAGGTGTCCCTTTTACCATATTGACATGAAATCTTTTTTTCTCTCTCATTGTTTATTTATTATTTTCAACCTTTGCACACTCTCATTTTTAACTTGCATTTTGATGTTGTCTCATCTTGGTATTTATTTCATCTTCTGTATTTATTTTTCAGTCGTGTGCATGTACTTCACCATCTTGTGTTTTTTCATCATCATCTTGTTTTATCCTCAATGTGCATTTTCTTCATCTTGTTTATTTTCCTCAAAATGTTGACGTATTTTCTTCATAATATTGTGTGTTTATTTCACCATCTTTTGTATTCACTACATCATCATATGTATTTATTTCTGTGACAGAGGTAATTTCTGCCAATAAGGAATTCCAAGTATTAGAGTTTCCAGTGATCCAAGGTTTAACTTGACACCTTAAAAATGTTCAAATTAAGATGCCACTGACAGGCAAGGTTACAAATTGAGTCCAGATCTTGATGGTCAGTTTTCATGAATAATCAACTTTAATACATGATTTCTCTATATATTCACTTTATACACTGAAATATCAGTACAGATCATGTTCCCTGTTGGAAACTTGGGTTGTTCTTGATGTTTCCTTTGGGTTCTCGCAGACTATTATTATTATTACCGTTATCATTGTTCATTAAAGAGTCTATTCTTGATTTCTTCAAGTTCTGGTGTTGTGTTATTATATGTTCATGATTATTATTATAATTATTATAGTCTTTTTATGATCTTGCACCAAATGATACTAGGGGTTTGTTCTACTTAGATAACGTGCATTGTCGAATGTCAAACACCAACACCAAAGTCAAGGAATAACGGTAAAAATCCATCAAGGCTTGCAATGAATAAACTTCACCAAGAAGAAAATGCCATCATAGATGACTGCTAACATTTATTGTCGAATATAGTTCTTTGCAACAAATGTTATAACTTCACACTGTTACTTTGTCATTAGACTTTGATCATATTCATAAGACTCGCACAGACCATTGTTCATTAATTACAATTATCAGACTTCATGGTTTCTATATCTCTTATACCACCGCGTTGAACATTATTCCATTATATCATTACACATTTTATTTACGTCTGCATAATCATTCTAGCTTTGCTAGCTTAACTCGATTCTGAGTTCATATTTTATTTTCATTTGGCTTACCACGCCATTTTTATTACTAACGCATCAATTATTGATTATTCTGGCATGATGGCCATCACAAATGTCATTCGACGACTATCAAATTATTTATTCTCTTTTACACTATATATTTAATCTCTTTGGACACTCAGATCCTGAAATACACTTCTTATCAATAAATCTAAGTGGCAACGGCCACACTTTGCTATACACTGTAGGGTGGTTAAAACCACATTAATTAAAAGCACTTCCGATTGGCCCCAAGGGCATAACGCAGACTGTTTGTAACTATGTATTTCGCATCATCTTTCTATACGTGATACGTCTTAGTGTGTCTCTAGTTGGGATGCTAAATGGTGCAATCATCCTGTCCAAAAATAAACCAGACAAGATGATTACCCACCATGAACCATGAAGCAGTCCTCAACATTACCTTTGCTCATATATTTCATTTCTTGATAGTTGATTAACTGTAAACGCTTAGTTGTTGGTTATCCTAGCAAAAGTATGGAAAGTAGCTATGATATTACCCATCCTAAAACTCAATAAAGAAGCCCAACATGTAAGTTCATATAGACCTATCTCCTTAACATCACAACTAGGCAAAATACTAGAAACTGTTGTTAACAAAAGAGTTAAATTCTACATGGAAAAAAATCAGTTATATAGCCCAACCCAGTCAGGGTTTAGAGCAGACAGAAGTACAGTAGACCAGCTTGTAAGATTAGAACACGATGTAAAGCTAGGATTCAAGAGGAAAGAGAAAACAGTGGCAGTCATTTTGGATGTCGCTAGAGCATATGATGAATGCTGGAGAGATGGAGCTCTTTACAAGATGAAAAAGATTGGCATTACTGGTAAAATCTATAAGTATCTAGAAAACTTTTTACAGGACATGTATTTTGCTGTACAGGTGAACAAGGATAAGTCAGATATATATGAATAAAATGAACAAAATTATGAAATAAATATATCAGATGACAAAGCAAATACATAAGAAGATAAGATGTGGCAGTACTATATCCCAGGAGGTTAAAACATAGACTGTAAGTACAGGGGAGATGAATAACAAGATATAATTTTGTTCATTTTATTCATCTTGTGTGTATTTGTCATCATCCCATGCATTTATATCATTATCTTGTGTATTTATTTAATCATCATCAAGTATTTATTTCATTATCTTTTGTATTTGCATCATCATCTTGTGTATTTATTTCATCTTCATGTGAATTTATTTCATGTACTTGCTTCTTCATCTCATGTATTTGGTTCATCATATTTGTGTATTTGATTCACAGTCTTGTGTATTTATTTCATCATCTCATGCATTTACTTCACCATTTTATGTATTTCTTTGATCATCTCTTTTTTTTTTTTTTCATTATCTTGTGTATTAATTTAACAATCTCATGTATTAGCATCATCATCTTGTGTATTTATTTCATCTTTTGTACTCGTTTCATCATCTTGTGTATTTGCTTCATCATCTTGTGTATTTAATCCATCATCGTTTGTACTTCTTTCATTGTCTCATGTGCTTGCTTCATTAAAATTGTGTATTTGCTTCACCACCACCTTGTGTATTTACTTCACCATCTTGTGTGTGTATTTCACCAGCTGAGAATGTTGCCAAGCAGTGGAACATTTCCAGAGAAGAGCAGGATAAATTTTCTCTGAGGTCACAGGGAAAATGTGAATACGCACAGAAAAACGGATACTTTGATGCTGAAATAGTTCCTGTGAGCGTACAATCAAGGACAGGTAAGTGTAGCTGTCTGTTTTCTCAACTGTTTGTAATTTGTGATGTTCATGGCAGGGTGGCAGTGGCCTACGTTTGTCAGCAGACATATAACTGAAATTCTGAATATCAGAGACTAAGGCTTTTCACAGCATGAAAAACATTCTTATGAAAACAAAATAAAACTATCAGTAACAGTGGTAAGGAGAGTTATACAAAGCTGTGACGAAGCGTGCATACTTTCTCCTGAAAAACAGTATATATGCAAATGCATACAACATTATAACCAGCACATTGTGGTTCTTAAGGTTGCAGAATCAGAAAGCCACCAACACAGGATGACTACCAAGCTATGAACAGATCAGAACAAATTGTCATTCTGCGCCTCAGAACAAGACACAACCGCCTCCGCAGCCACATGTATACAAAATTCAAGATTGGCAATTCAGCCATGTGTACATGTGGACAGGCACCCCAGACTACGGAGCACGTACTTCAAGATTGCCCCGAATATGATATATTGAGGCAAACCCACTGGCCCAGAGAAACAACACTGGAAGCAAAACTATACGGACGTCTGTATGAACTACAAAAGACAGTGAAGTTTATACAAGAAACAACATTGCAGATATAGACAATATATTTCAAGCGAACGAAAGAAGAAGAAGAAGAAGGTTGCAGAATACTTTGGACAGTCAGAATCAAAGGAAGAAATACTCATAGAAACAGAAGACCATAATCTTATCATTAAGGTAAAGCACAAAGTTCTTTGACATGTCTTAGGATTAGCAGCATGACAGCTCAATAACAGCTATTAAAAAAGTTATTGAACATGTATGTTCTGACAAACAGGCATGATAGGGAATGCAAATGGACAGAACAGTGGAAATACACAACACAAAGTAACTTATCTGATGTAAATGCAGTAGACGAGGACTGACGCTTCACAGTGGAGAAGGTTGCTTTCAGCAGAAGATTACTGCAGACATGCAGTACCTTATCCAAGAACAATGCAGACATTGACAATAAACACATGATAATGGACCCAATAAATCAGGCCTAGCAAATAGCTTCAATAGGTTGTATCCCAGGCACAGGTGACTGATAGTAGTACAAGTGTCCAGTGGCGTGGTGTAGACCAATCCATGAAGAGCCAGACCAACAAATCTATAAGAACAACGATGATAGCACACTTCGTATATTGGAAACAACAGCCAGCTCCGTTGACTGGTAACGACTGCATGTTACAACTAGCTGAAGACAATCTGGGAGCAAAGCAAATCTCAGACTGAAGCAAATGGCAACAAGTTATAGGTTACTGGAGCAACTGGGATCAAAGTCAACAATTCAGACGCATCTTAGATGATGATCGTTGACTAGTCAAGGTTGGATGAAGAAGGTGACATGCTCCACATACATTGACATCATGGGTGTCATGGTAATAGCAATCTTGAAATAATGATTATAATAGTGGAACAACGATCTTTAAATAATGGCTGTGTTAGTGGAACAATGATCTTGAAATGATGGTTATAAAAGTCCCGACATTCAAAACATGAAGAATTGAACTGGTTCATCCTGTATAGACGAGCCTCCTGGATGTTGGGGACCCTGTCATTGTTACTGCTGCTAGAGGTAAACGTTATTAAATACAAGCGTTGGCTTACAACATTTAGCAAAATGAGAATGACATGTGTGAACACTAATCTGCAATGCTGTCAATAAATGCTTCATGAATGATTCATACAGTTATGTTAATGAACTTCATGGAGAATAATATAATCGAACAGTTGACATCAGTACTCAAGTAGTATTCTTGTCTTTCCTCACAGTGCAAATCATTCAGACATAATCGTGACAGAAACTCGACCAGTATAAACGACAACATCTCCATGCTGGTGCAGTAAAGTCATATTCAGTATAAAGGTGTGCACATTCTAACCGCATACAGTTCTTTATCATAAGTCCAGATCAAGGATGTATCAGTATTTTCCAGCATATAATCTCGTACGTAAATGTGGACACTGCTGTACAATGCAGTCAGTAAGACACGATCCAATACACTATCTGACTTCCTCACGATTGTACACAAAACAAGTAAAACATCAACATCCTAACAATGTGCACACCAAATACAGCTGAGATGTGCGATGATGTCTGAACTCTACATGTCCGTGTAATCCCAGCATTTCAACCACTGTCTGAACTCTACACGTCCGTGTAATCCCAACATTTCAATCACTGTATGAACTCTACACATCCGTGTAATCCCAGCATTTCAATCACTGTATGAACTCTACACGTCCATGTAATACCAGCATTTCAACCACTGTGTGCAACTCTTACCAGTGATAAACTAGACACTGGACATGAGAAGAAACAGATTCAGTTGTTCGTGACACCAGAACTGTAAGATATTATCACTACGCCTGTTAACAGTGACTTACAAGGTTGCGTTTAGATAAACGTTCTACAAATCCCTTTGTGCTATCTGCACTTCACTAAGGCATGTGCTAACCATTTGAACAAGCCTGTGGAGCTGCCAGATTGGTGCTGGCTAACACTGTTAAGCAATTAGTGATTTTCCGTTTACTCAATAATGGCCTGCAAATACTGCAGAAATATTAATTAATACACCCGTGTGTTACCGGGGCCAGAAAGGGGAGCAAAGAATAGTAACACTGTCCCCTGCCAAGCAAGTCGTAGAAAGCGACTAAGGAGGGTTGGGCATGGGGCCGGTTACCCCATCCTGTAAAAAAAAATTTAAACCACAAAAAACTTCAACAAATATGGACAAGTCAAATAAAGAAAATAAAACACAGCCATCCAAGACAGGGGAAGGTCCTCTCATGGGGAGGCGTATGATGCAACACAGAGAAAGCCGAAAGGAGTCTGTGTTGCTGACTAACCTTCTTTCTTCTAGGAGAACTTCCAGATTTGGCACCTGGAATGTTCGGACATTAAACGAACAAGGGAAAGTGGCGCAAGTAGCAGCAGAAATGAGGGAATACAAAATTGAGGTTCTGGGAATGTGTGAAACAAAGTGGAAGGGGGTAGACAGGAAGAAACTCATCACAGGTGAATTGGTGCTGTCCTCAGGACATGAAGACGAAAGTTCACACCACAGTGAAGGGGTAGCTCTTATGTTATCTAAAGAAGCACAGAAAGCACTCATTGAATGGGAAGCTGTTGGACCCAGAATAATAACAGCTACTTTCAAAACAGCTAAAAAGAAAATTCATGTAAATGTCATCCAATGTTATGCACCAACTAATGACAAAGAAGAGTCTGTGAAAGAAGCATTTTATACTAAACTACAGGAAATTATGGATAAAGTAAAAAGAAGAGACATCACAATTTTGATGGGTGACATGAATGCAAAGATAGGTACAGTGAACACCGGATTTGAAGAAGTCATGGGAAAACATGGGCTAGGAGTAATGAATGAAAATGGAGAACTATTCGCAAACTTCTGTGCTTCAAATCAACTGGCTATAGGAGGAAGCATGTTTCCACATAAGAGAATACACAAGGCAACATGGATATCACCAGACCATAGAACAGAAAATCAGATTGATCATATATGCATAACAAGAAGTTTAGATCATCATTGCAGGATGTAAAGGTATATAGAGGAGCAGATGTGGCATCAGATCACCATCTTCTGATAGCCAAAGTAAAAATGAAACTCAAGAGATATGCAACAATGCAAAATTATAGACAACAGTATAATGTAGGACAGCTAAGAAATCAAGAAACAAGAGACAAATTTGCGGTCACAGTATCAACAAATTCCAAGTGCTCCAACAGCTGGAAGATGTAGAGAATACAGAAGACTATTGGCAGCAGGTCAAAACTGTATGGAAGGAGACATGTGAAGAAATACTGGGGAAAAGGGAAAGACAACAAAAAGCATGGATAACAACAGAAACCATCAATAAGATAAAAGACAGAAAAAACAAGAAAGCAGAGTTAAACACAAGCAAAACCAGAAGTTCCAAAGCCAAGGCTCAAGAAGTGTACACAGAAGCAAACAAAGAAGTAAAAAGAAGTATCAAAAGAGACAAGAGGAAGTATATTGAGGAGTTGGCAAGAGAGGCAGAAGATGCTGCAGCCAAAGGAAATATGAGAGAACTGTATAGCAGCACAAAGAAGCTAACAGGGAAATACAAGCAAACAAGTTGCCTCATAAAAGACAAGAATGGGAAACTGCTCAGCAATATACAAGAGCAAATGAAGAGGTGGACAGAATATTTTGGGGACCTTCTCAATAGACCAGCTCCACAAAACCCGCCGGACATCCAGCCAGCAGAAGAAGAGCTACAAATTAACGGTGAAAGACCAACGAAGGAAGAAATAAAGAAAGCCATAAAGCTTCTAAGAGATGGAAAAGCGTCTGGACCTGATGGCATTCCAGCAGAGGCCATCAAAGCAGATATCGACACGGCTACAGAGATGTTATATAAATTACTTGGTAAAGTCTGGGAAAAGGAAGAGATACCAGCAGAATGGAAGGAAGGATATCTGGTTAAGTTGCCTAAGAAGGGAAATTTACAAGAGTGCACAAATTATAGAGGAATAATGTTACTATCAGTGCCAGGAAAAGTATTAAACAGGATTATCCTTGAGAGATTAAAAGAGTCCATAGACAAGAAACTGAGAGATGAACAAGCAGGTTTTCGACAAAACAGATCATGTACAGACCAGATAGCCACTTTGAGAATAATAGTTGAACAAAGTCTGGAATGGAATTCACCACTATACATCGGATTTGTGGACTACGAAAAGGCATTTGACAGTGTAGACAGAGAATCACTTTGGAAATTGTTGAGGCATTATGGAGTTCCTCTGAAGATCATTAATTTAATAAAGAAAACATATGAAGACATGACATGCAGAGTTCTTCACGAAGGACAGCTTACAGAACCGTTTGGGATAAGAACAGGAGTGCGACAGGGATGCCTCTTGTCTCCATTTCTTTTCTTGCTGGCATTAGATTGGGTTATGAGATCATCGGCAACACACAACAGAAATGGAATCCAGTGGACTCTGAATAAGCAGTTGGATGATCTGGATTTTGCTGATGACTTGGCTCTTCTGTCCCATAGCCGTAATCAGATGCAGGACAAATTGAAAACACTCGATGAGAGGTCACAGTAATTGGGTCTGAAAATACACAGGGAAAAGACAAAAATAATGCGAATAAATGCAGGTAATGATAACAGGGTTGAACTTGAAGAAACACCAATACAAGATGTAGAATCATACACATATCTTGGCAGTAATATAGACAAAGTTGGAGGGACAGACAGCGATATCAAAATAAGAATACAAAAAGCAAGAGGAGCTTTCATTGCATTGGGAAATATATGGAGATCAAGAGAAATAGGATCCAACACGAAAATAAGAATCTTCAACTCAAATGTGAAGTCAGTCCTATTGTATGGCTCAGAGACATGGAGAACAACAAAGACAACAACCAAAAAGCTACAGACTTTCATAAATGGGTGCTTGCGTAGAATAGAGGGATTAAAATGGTATGACAAGGTTACCAACGTGGAACTGATGACAAGAACTAGACAGGTGCCAGTGGAACAAGAAATGAGAAGAAGACGATGGCGATGGATAGGACACACACTGAGGAAACCTGTTGATAGCATTACAAGACAGTCCTTGTTCTGGAACCCCCAGGGCAAGAGAGGCAGAGGAAGACTAAGAAGTACATGGAGAAGAGAGTTGGAAACAGAGGTGAAAATGATGAGGAGAACATGGAAAGAACTTGAGATGATGGCACGTGACAGGAGGACTTGGCATGTGTTTGTTGAAGGCCTATGCTCCTTTGGGAGTGGAGGGTTATGAATGAATGAATGAATAAATTTTGCAAAATAATAATAAAATGTCAGAATCAGTCAGTAACATGCAGATTTTCTGATTTTTTAGCTAAGCAGTAATAAACAGCATTCACTGACATCAAAGTGATTGTATTAATAAAATTTGTATGACTGATACTGTCCCAAAAACATAACAGTTAACAAAATATACATTAGTGTCACATCTTACATGCATGTTACTTAATGTAAAGTCATCTATGCACTTGCATGAAAAAAAAAGGAAATAAAATAAAAATAATGGAAAACTACAGTTCATTTTAATTGCTGAGACAAGTCAACACAGCATGGCTGAAGAGTTTTTGTTTTAGAATGTGGTGATTTCAGTTGATTGTGTGTTTTGTGCATCTGAACATTGACATTATCTTTCTGTCACCAACACAGCTGCCATCCTTCAGCCTGTGGACATAGAATTTATTTACTGTTTCAAGACCATGTACAGGACGTGTATGTTCTCATACATATATAACACTATTGGCCCAGATCAAAATCTAGTGTTAGGGAGTGCAAACATCACCTATTTTAAACAAACAACTGATGCAGTAAATATTGCCAAAATCTGTGGTGTGACTGATTTTTAAGGGAATTCCTACCATTGACAATGAAATAAAACCTTGCTTAGAGGGCTAGACAAGTTGTCATGAGATGGCTTTGTCAACATTTTCTAAGAACACATGAAGAAGAGAACTGGACAAAGACATGAAGTAGATGAACGAACAAACTTTATTTTCAAAGGATTAAGAATTGGGCGCACAGGCCCGTCTAACATTCTGCCCTTCCACTCTCATTTATCTTGCATACTATATCCTTTCATTCCCACATGTTACTTTAAGCATTAATTTAAAGGCATGCAACATTATAAAGTTAACATAACAGCATTCATTTACAGTGTGCAATCATAATAAAAAATGAGGTTTTTTGTTTTTTTAAACAAACAAGATAGTAATTGGGGAAAATAAAGTAATACTTACTTACTTAGTCGTTCCCCTTCTACCGTGAGGTGTAGAGGTTTGGAAGAGAGAGCGCCAGACCATCCTATCGGCTGTCTTCCTCCTGGCCTGGTTCCATTCTAGTCCTCGGTCCTTCAAAGATTGTCTAATGTTGTCCTCCCAGCGGACTCTGGGTCGTCCTGGGGGTCTGGATCCCTGGCTCTTTGTTTCCCATGCTTGTCGTGGTAGCCGATCTTCTCCCATTCTGCAGACATGGCCAAACCATCTTAGTTGGGATTGTTCTACTTGGGTCTGCAGGGGGTGGGATTTAAGGAGTTGACGTATCGTCTGGTTGCGTACCATGTCTCTTCTTGTTACTTCAACCACCTTCCTCAGATACCTCATTTCTGAGGTTTGGATCTGGCTTTTGTGGGTTGTAGTCATTGCCCATGACTTGCATCCATATGTCAAGACTGGGACATAGGTGGAGCGGTATACAGCCATCTTCGTTTTCTTACCAGCCTCTCTCTTGCTGAGGAATCCTCGATTTATGGCCTGAAAAAGTCTCCCAGCTTCTGCTTTTGGAGTGGCCAACGCTTCTTTTGATGCCTCCCTTTCGGTCAATAATAGCTCCGAGGTATTTAAAGTGGTCTACCTGCTCCAGGACCTGTTCTCCCAGCTTAATCTGATGTCTTCTTTCTTCTCGTGATATCACCATGGATTTTGTTTTAGAGCTGCTTATGACCATCCCTCTCTTCTCCAGCTCTTCCAGTAATAATAAAATAAAATAAATAAAACAATAAATAAAAATAAATAATTCTGTATACCGACACTCACTCATGTGGTCAAACCATCTACAATTAATCTGTATTTTTGAATGTGTCATCAATACAAAAATTACATGAACACATTCTCGCCTATATCCATACATTATTGGTGGAAAATGAAATAATAATACTTTCTTACGCACTTCTGTGGCAGGTAAAGTCTTTGAGCAGTTAAAAAAAAATTATGTAATATCTGCTTATTCTCATATACATCCTCCCATTTAAGCAAATGAAAACATTGACATTTCTAAAGTACAGTGGTATGAGTTGAAGAAGACATGGACAAACTTTACGCTGATGACTCGGGACAGGATGACTTTGCTTATGTTTGTTGACGGCCTGTGCCTTTTGGAGATCTGAAGGCTGATGATGATGAAGACTTTTATTGTTTTATTCTTACTTTTTTCTCTTTCGTGTCTGTAAAAATAAAATTACAATTTTTACTTTTTTTAATATACCTTCAAATTTACAAACTAAATATACTAATAATATACTTTATATTTTTTAAAATTAATTTTAAAAATATGTAATTGTGGCTTTAAGTGCATTTAAACCTCCAAGTGTGATATAACTATAATGTTAGCCTGTGTGTGTTTAATATGCATCACACTCCAGCCATCCAAGCTGTAATTTATATCAGATTCTGCTTTTGAGTTAAAGAAGGCAAAGGCAGTGAGGAAGGGACCTAGTCACCCCACCTCATAAAGCTGGACGCAATATAATGAAATCTCTAACACTTTACTCCTCAAGGCAGTATTTGCTGTGTGACCATTTTTACTGTTTCTTCTTGCCTGTGGAATATATTTGGACATTTCTATTATACTGATCTGCTTTATTAACTGTAAGAGAATGCTTTTGACAGAGTCCATCATGAGAAAATAATTGAATGCCTCAAAGACATATGTATTGATGGAAAAGATATAAAAATACTCACTAATCTTTATTGGGAACAAACAGTGACAGTAAGATCTGGCAAGTATTACTCACCATATATAAACATAAAAAGAGGTATGAGACAAGGTTGCATATTTAATATCTACACAGAGAACATTTTCAGACAGATACAGGAAATGCCAGGACTGAACATGGTTGGGGACCTAAGACGCGTCAAAAGTGGAATGCAGTCAGCGACCCATAGCCGACTGCTTGCGCCAGAGTCAGCTGACTAAGACCCTACTCCACCTCCAAGTGGTGGTCCTGGAAACAGGCTGCATCACTGCAGTCTGGCTGAGAGAGTAGGGATCGAAGTGGGAAGGCAAACCCGGTCCTAAAAAATGCCGTGCCGAAGTCAGATGTGTTGAGCCGAAAGGCGCAGATATCGCAGCTTTGCTGTAAACGACGACACAACACAATCAACGTCCTTTTCAAAACGAATGAAGAAGAAGAACATGGTTGGAAGATCAATAAACAACCTTAGATTTATGGATGATACAGTTTCATTAGTTGAAAGTGGACAAGGAGTTGCAAGAGCTAGTGAAGCAAGAAAACAACATAAGTCATGAATATGGATTGGACAAAGCAGGCATTAGGCCACCGTTAAAGATAAGAATAAATGGGAAAATCTTGGAACAAGTCAAGAGTTTCTCATATCTTGGTTGTGTAATAACAGAAGATGGCAGATAAAAAAAAAGTAATCAAGAAGAGAATAGGATTGGCCAAAGCTACATTCAACAACATGAGACACATACTAACATCTAAACAACTAACTCACAAATTTAAACTGATAATCATCTAATGCTGTAATATTCTTCATTACTGTATGGCGTAGAAACATGGACAATGAACAAGCAATTAGAAGAAAGAAAATTGAGGCCCTTGAGATGTGATAAAATAGAAGAATGGGGCACGTTTCATGGAAAGAGAAGAAAACAAATAAAGAGGTTCTAGAAAACCTAGGAATGAAAAAAAGAATTAATGAAGGAAATAAAAATTAGGCAGCTAAAATATTTTGGCTATGTAAAAAGAAGACCATAATAGAAAGCAGAGTTGAAGGCTAAAATGTGCAAGAGGAAGACAGTTTTATGAGTGGAAAGATAACATGAAAAGATTGACAGGAAAGAGTCTATCAGAATGCACCATCAAGACAAGAGACAGAAGATGTTGGAGATCTATTGCAGTTGACCTTCAGTGTGATGATGGCACCTGTTGATGATGATTAAACTTAGCTTAGAATTATTACAGTAGATGTAGCTGTTTCATTTTTCCAAGATCGCTGCTGGAAAGTATCACAGTGGGATGACAAATTTGATAGGTTTTTGCCACTCCGTTTAATATAATCTCTGAGCCAGATTAATAGTGGGCAGGCAGGGTACACAAACGTGTTATGTAAACATTTCAGAGTATTAAAAACAGCTGGAGTTATGTAACTTTCTGGCAGTGTGGTTTTTATTTGGTTATAATTACATGTGGAATGTTTTTGTACATTTCTGTACAAGGGTGTATTATGAACGTTGGGCTCTGTAAACAGTAACAGATCAAGAATGTAATTTTTTTATGTTGTCTTAACATTATATTTTTATGACACAATAAAATCCACTCATAACATATATCTAATATAAACATGTGAGAGAAAATGGGTATATTTGTTCAGCCTGTAGGCATGTGTCGGATTTGGTTTAAATTGAAACATTTTGGGTTGTAAAGTCATGTTTGCATGTAAGCCATATGCAAAAAGTGATAAAAGTTGCAGCAGTAGGGTAAAGTGTGTTGGAATTCTAGCACACTACATTTTTACCTCATAATTTGTTTAGTACAGATGTATTATTATTATTATTTTAAATAATCTGCATTCAAGGCAAAGTATGGATTATAGCCAAACTGAGAGTCATGCATAAAATTCAGTTCACCCAGATGTTCATTCATGAATCTCTTACCATGTTTTGTAGCCATCACAGAAAGTGACATATAAATATATTTGTTGTTAAGTAGCACATTCTCCAACTGTGGTCATCACTGGTTTGCATTGTCTATGGCTGTGTAAGTTGTGAAGCTTACCTGTTGATGAATATTTTGTCCAGGAACCACCGAAGTCAAAAAAGATGAATTTCCTAGATCAGGATGTAAAATAGAAGACTTTCAAAAACTCAGACCCGCATTTATCACAGATGGAACAGGGACAGTAACACCTGGAAATGCCTCAGGTAACTTGTTCAAAACAAAAAAAAACGTAGAAAATAACAGCTGTTTCATTTGTGATGGTAATCACTGTATTGTTTTTATATTTAGTTTGTTGTTTAAAGTAAAAGATATTTGATTAATTTTACCTGACTAAACATATTTATTATGTGTATTAGTGCCAACATTTGAAAGTGGAAAAGAGATGACAAAAACGTACTGACAGTGTAAAAGAGATGAGGAACATATACAGACTGACAGTGGAAAAGAGATGAACATATACATACTGACAGTGGAAAAGAGATGAGGAACATATACTTACTGACAGTGGAAAAGATATGAGGAACATATACATACTGACAGTGGAAAAGAGATGAGGAACATATACATACTGACAGTGGAAAAGAGATGAGGAACATATACATACTGACAGTGGAAAAGAGATGAGGAACATATACATACTGACAGTGGAAAAGAGATGAGGAACATATACATACTGACAGTGGAAAAGAGATGAGGAACATATACATACTGACCGTGGAAAAGAGATGAGGAACATATACCTGTACATACTGACAGTGGAAAAGAGATAAATGAATACGTTCCCTGTGTACTTCCAGGTGACTAATATGTCATACAAGGTGACTAATATGAGGTCGTACAAGGTGACTAATAGGAGGTCGTTCAAGGTGACTAATAGGAGGTCGTACATGGTGACTAATAGGATGTTGTTCAAGGTGACTAATGAGGTTGTACAAGGTGACTAATAGGATGTTGTTCAAGGTGACTAATGAGGTTGTACGAGGTGACTAATATGAGGTCACACGAGGTGACTAATAGGAGGTCGTCCAAGGTGACTAATAGGAGGTCTTCAAGGTGACATATGAGGTCGTACAAGGTGACTAATAGGAGGTCGTTCAAGGTGACTAATAGGAGGTCTTCAAGGTGACTAATAGGAGGTCGTTCAAGGTGACTAATAGGAGGTCGTACATGGTGACTAATATGAGGGTGTACATGGGACTAGCAACCTCGTCACATAAAATAAATTGTCACAGAAATCACCACTGTAAGATCATGTGACTGCTCAGTGAAGGCTTCCTGCTAGGGGACCAGCTGTAGTGGTAGGTCCATGCTCCATCAGGAGCATACAGGAAAATAATGATGGTGATGAAACATGCATACGGGTCTCTCTTGCTGAGCACTGACCCAATATGCTAAGGCTGTAGGTATTTATTACCTGACTATTCATATGAGGGCATGGGTATGGCAGGCTACACTCACTTCTGCCTGAAGGGTAAATCTGTGTGTTCTCAGATGTGTCATGCACTGTCCACATATTATTACCTTGTCTTTATGTTTCTCTTCCTCCTGCCTCTCATCTCTTCAAACCTTTCAGATATTGGCTCATTGCAACTATTCACATATAGCAGGGTTTTTTTTATAGGTTATTTGTTGTTTTCGATTGTTCTGTCTCTGAAGCACTAATCACCCCTACATAGGGTAGGGGCTTGTTGAAGTACCCTACTTAATCTATAACGACTCACTCATTGTTGATTTATAATTTCCATGATCTTAATCCATCGTAATTAATCTTGATGACTCAAAAGCCCATTCATTTTTTTCAGCTGCCACATGCTTTATCTGCTGAACATCACATTTTCTTAGGTGTCATTTTAGATTGAAATAAATCTTTCTTGTTTAATCGTTATAGCACCCTTACAAGATGTAGAATCATACATATACTTTGGCAGTTGGAAGGACAGACAAAAAGATATCAAAATAAGAATTCAAAAGGCTATTTCATTACATTTGGAAATAGATTTTAAAAAATAAAATCAAAAAGTCCTACACAAAAATCAGAATCTTCAATTCAGATATCAAGCCAGTCCTATTGTGTGGCTCTGAAACATGGAGAACAACAAAATAAAAAAAGCTGCAGACGTTCATAAATGGGTGAATGACAGAAAACACCTAAGTTATTTCTACACTAGATTCTAACTAGGCTTGGATATCGCGTTCTTGATAAGTCACCTCAACCAGAAGTTGGAAATAAAAGTGTTGATATAGGGACAGTGGGAAGACCTGAACCAGAAGTTGGAAATAAAAGGGTTGATATAGGGACAGTGGGAAGACCTGAACCAGAAGTTGGAAATAAAATGGTTGATATATAGGGACAGTGGGAAGACCTGAACCAGAAGTTGGAAATAAAATGGTTGATATAGGGACAGTGGGAAGACCTGAACCAGAAGTTGGAAATAAAAGGGTTGATATATAGGGACAGTGGAAAGACCTGAACCAGAAGTTGGAAATAACGGGTTGATATAGGGACAGTGGGAAGACCTGAACCAGAAAAGGTGACATAAAACAGCAGACAACACTTTTGTCAAAGGCTGTTAGAAAAATCTAAAACAACAAATGCTCAGTCTGCCATTCTCCAGTTGATGACAAGTGCTACAAATCCCAAGACATAGTGGGTCAGAAATATGGAAAGGAGAAGGCAGAAATAGTTAATGGCAGTAATACAGGAGTTATTCTAGTGATAGCTGAAACAGAATCACCATAGACTAGCTGGTGGGGGAGGAGGGGGGGGCACTAATACTTAACCGAGAGAGAAATAGGCAGGCTTTTAATAGATCTGATTTTGTGCAGATTATATATTCTCCCTGCACATTACAGAACAGATTGTTGAATGAGATTGGCTCCTTTTTCTCTCCAGAAATTACAGATAGGATGGACTACAAAAGAGATGGTGAAAATGTGTAGGTATTTAATGACAAAATACAGAAGATATTAAGAGTCATACAGAATTCACAAAGCTGATTTGGAGAATGAAGAGTCTGTAATTCATTAAGAGGATGCTTACATAATCTTGTAGAATTACAAATTATTGTTAGTCTCCATTGTTCATTTTCAGCCATCAGTATTTCTGCACATCTTATTGATGGGGGCAGGGCTATGCTACCAACACACCATGACAGATCATACAGCAATCATAGATAGATGGTGTGTCATTTTAGCAGAGTTTCATAGATGCTCTTTCATAAAAACAGATCTGAGAGAGAATATATCAGACCAGGAACACACATGTGACAAAACTGTAGGCAGTAACTGCCCACTATTTTATAGCCAGGTAGAGGTTTGATGTAAACTTGAGAGAGAGAAATGATGATGTAATGCCAGATGGTAACTGGAACATTTGCCAGATTTTGTGTGATTTCTTGTATCAGGAATCAATGATGGAGCTGCTGCCTTTGTTGTGTCTAGTCAAGAGGAAGCTGATAAGAGAGGCATTAAGCCTCTGGCACGGATAGTTTCATGGGCACAAGCTGGAATTGAACCTTCCATTATGGGGATTGGGCCTGTTCCTGCGACCAAGTTAGCAGTAAGTTTTTCAGAATTTTAACAGTTGTTAACTTCATCTGTCTAGTAAAGTGTACCCTGTGTGCGTGTGTATGGAGGGAGGAGGGGAATACTTGAGTGGCTATCTAAACTGGAAAAGGTGTGTTATAATAGCAATTATATAAAAGTGTGATATAAGTGAAGTGTGCAATTTTTTTATTTTATGATGAAAAATATCCTGCTCAACCACTGATGGGTTATAATTATAATATATAGTACCTCTAATTCCAGATAATATATTCTCTTGCTGTTCCCAGACTGTGGCATCTTTTCTCCTGTCCAGTTATTGGAAATAAGAATAAATTGAAAGTGTACAAAGCTTGTGACTGAAGTATGTGAGAGTTTATGGCAGATGTTAAAGGTGTGAAGTTGTAATGTTGATTTCACATGTTTAGTTGTAACATGTCTGTTCTTACCTATGACCTTCAGTTAGACAAGGCAGGCTGGCAGGTGGATGATGTAGATCTGTTTGAACTGAATGAGGCCTTTGCTGCCCAGTCTGTAGCTGTTCTCAAGGATCTGGGCTGCTGTCCTGATAAGGTGAGATTACCATTGAATTGAAGATTCAGACAATGTAGCAAGCAGATTAAGAATTTTAAGATCTTGTGGCTGGTAGATCAGTTACGCATTATGTATCAGTACCTTTTCAAGTATCTGCCAGTATGTTGATGTGATCTGTTGCTGTTTATATCATAATGCACAGGATTCATATGTGAAACCTGTGCCAGTTTTTTAAATTTTATTTTGCTCTGCATAGCTCTGAGGAAAGTTATGGAACCATCACATGTACCATGGTAACAACTTAGACAAAGTTGGATGAAGATATCAAAAGGAGTGTTTGCTTACTTTGTGGAAATAAATGGAAATCAAATGAAATAAAGTCCCATACAAAAACAAGAATCTTCAACCCAAATATCGAGTGAGGATTGCTTCATGTCTGCAGCATGGCGCATTCCTCAAATGATTATATCTCCGCGACTGATGTCGATGATTGTTTCATGCTTACAGACATTTGGATTTGTGCACGATCCGAATGGCTGTATCATGGAACACCTCAAACGAATAGAGATATATCTCATCGACCGATGTCGATGGTTGTTGCATGTGTGCATGCATTCGAGTTTTGATCACACTCGGATTGCTGCACCGTGGAACATCGCAATTGAATATATATTAACGACGTAGTATGCATATCACTATGCATGACGCGTATGTCTTTGTAAGGACATTCGACTTGTGGGTTTTGACCCGAACGGCAGTGTGTTTAGAAGTGTGGCCATTGCCACTTATATTGTGTGGTATAACCACTGGAAAGTGTGTGGCGTAGTCCACTTTTTAATTGTGTGGCTGGGAAGCCATTTGAGCAGTGTATTTCTTGAACCAAACGTAAGTCGTAGTAGGAATAACGCAGTTTGCATAATTATGGCAGATTAGCCTGGCGTGGTATGCCAAAGGAACATTATGTTACTAGCAATAGCGTAAGACTAGTATAGATGGATATTGTACAGCTAGCGGCAAGCGTAAGCCTAGTGTAACGGATATTAAACGACTAGCAGTAGACGTAAGCCTAGCATAATAAGTGTATTGCTGACTAGCAGGATAGTTAAGTCTAGTTAGCCTCTGAATTTATGCCAAAGGACATTGGCCGTTAAAAAGGAACTGACCTCTAACCAGGACTCTAGATAGAGATTGTGAACATGTGCTTATGAAATAATGAGAACTCTTACAGATCGTACATGAATGTGATGTGACTTTTGTTCCCATGTAGTTGGTGTCTGCTCATGGTATGAAATAACTAATTAAATATTTTGAGTCGTCAAAATCACAGTGTTATCAACTATCGTATTCGGAGTTGAGTTAAATGCTATTCATCCTCAACTGATCATGACCAGTGATGATTAATGTCTTAACACGCTGCATCTCACACTGCCAATATAATTAATAAGACAAGAGACTAATACAGGTCAGTCAAGGGTCGAATTTAATATGAAACACATTCAGCACATAATGAATCACAAGGGTTAAGCAGACATTATCGATACCAACGAACAGTATTACGGAATCCTACAAAAGTGATAAGAACCCGAGGGACTTTGACTCTATAAACTGAATACGAATATAATAACTTGGTCATCCTCAAATACTAGAAGTCATCGAAGCACCCAGAACATACTGGGATCCCGAGAAGCCCGTAACATTCTGGTGTCAGAAAGTGTCTGGATTTCGTGAATACTGGATTCCCCCCTTCAAGTATCGAATAAAGTCAAACTGATGATGAACGTTATGAAGGCAAAATCATTCTTTCAAGCCTAACCGGCAACTGAAATGCGCAGGACAGAAAGTGACGTCACTACATCGATGCCGTCAACTCTAGCAGACAACATTGCTTGAGAATCTGAAATTTTTCTTCCATCAAAGAGACTGATTCACGCAGATAGAACGGTAATCTTCCACTCAAGAACCTGAACCAGTGGAGAATGTATCTCTTCATCAAAGTCATCTGAAGCTGCGACGCAGATCGTTTGAAGAAACTACGTGTGAAGACCGAAGCAATACTTTCAAACGGTTACCCTGCTGCGAAGGTCAAGGTCTACCATCAATGGACCTCAGCTGTTGAAGACAAGTTGCGGAACTAGCTTTAGAATTACATGCATTCATGTATTTCTCAGAGGGACAACTAAACAGATAAGTTCTTGATTTTACTAGAGCGCTTGAACATTATCATATTGTCCTTGTATTATCTTTGGTCTACAGTTCATCATCACTTGACTTACTTTTTTTACTATCATCTGTGTTTCCCCATTCATGTTTTTCGTATATTCGTATATTCGTATTGTTTAATATTGACTGGAATTTTCCCAGGAAAGCTTCAGTGAATGTTAACTTCTATTAGATTTGCATGCTTATTTTACTAACTGAGGATCTGACTGATTATATTTTTTCTTTTGAGTCAGGGAATAAATGTTTCTTCAGTTAGTATTATAACCATATTTTGTGTGATTAGCAGTTTCGTCAATTGAGTTACGTCCTCTTTATTTACATAACCTACTTTCAGTACTGTTGACAATCGTTGTCGTGTGTGATCTAAAACTTCTTTGTCTACACGTTTGTCTAAGACGACTTGTCTTGTTATATTTTTGTAATGTAAATCCTTTTCTTTCTTTTACTCATTACTGTTTATAAGTCTCCTTTATTTACTTTATAAGTGTAAAGTGTTGTTGTATAATTGAAAAATCATTTCATTGTAAATCATTTGATTGTTTTCACTGTCTTTGTCACATGTTCTTGTAACTTGTTTGTTATTGATTAATATTCATGTACATATTATAGCGAGTTCTATAATCCTGGTGTATATTATAGACTATTGAAGGTACTCAGAAACCTATTATCATGTCTACACTACAGGAATTCATTGATATTGGAAAAAGTTATGGAAAATCAGGGGCGGAACTACAAAGTTTTGCAGATACAAAATATGATGAATATTTATCGCGTCTGGAAAGAATGGAACAGCGCGAAATGACTAAACGAGCTGATGAGCTTAGGAGATTTGAATTAACCCAAGAAAGGGAAAGAAAAAGGATTGAAGGAAAAAGAAATATCCATGAAATTGGAATTAGAACGACTGACTTTAGCTCAACAAGAAAAAGACAGAGAGCAGAAAGATAAAGAATTAGCTCAACAAGAAAAAGACAGAGAATTTGAGAAGGAAAGAATGGCACAACGAGATAAAGAATTAGCTCAACAAGAGAAAGACAGACAACTAGAGAAGGAGAAAATGGAATTAAGGAGAATGGAACTTATGCAACTGGATCAAGCACATAAAAATGCCATGGAAATGGAAACATTAAAACTTCATGCAGAAAAAGAAAAAGCTTTAGAATTAGCTAAAGTGCAGTCTGAACAGACTAAGACTGCGGCTGCTACAAATATTTTTTATCCTAAGTTAAAAATGCCACATTTTGACCAGACTCGCGATTGTGTTGACTCTTTCCTATCTAGATTCATCATCAAGGTCACAGCTCTGAACATACCCAAGGAAAGATGGAGCAGTCTTTTACTTGATTTTTTGACTGGTGACTCACTTAAATGTTTCATGAGTCTTGATGAGAAGAGCAGAAGCGATTTCGATGTCGTAAAAGAGGTATTACTAAGACGTTTCCAGTTAACTGAGTCTGGATTCAGAGATCGCTTTCATGCTGCTAAACCAAGCAAGGATGCAGATTTTGGTGAATTCATTGCATCTATTAAACATTTCCTTAGCAGATGGATTGATTTATCAGGTATAAATAAAACATATGAAGGTGTTATAGATCTCATGCTGCGAGATAAAGTTTTATCCGCATGCAGCACTGAATTAGAAGCATTTTTACAGGAAAGACATCCTAATTCTATTGATGAGTATGAAAAACTCGGAAGACAGTATCAAACCGCACATCAGAATAAAGATCTTCATAGATCGACTATTCGAGATCCTATGCCTGTATGCGCGGTACAACATGATCACAGACCTCGATCGAAGAGCTTTGATGGACGTTGTCGTTCAGATTATTATCAATCCGACAGAGGTTTTTATAACTTCCGTCGTCATCGCTCTCCTTCGAATTCATATCGACGAGGTTATAGAGGATATTCACCTCATGATCGTGGGTATCACAGAGGCAGGGATTATGATGGTTCACATCAAAAAGGATACTATAAGCAGAGATCATCTTATGGTAGAGATGCCAGGAAGGATGACTCTACTGATTTTTATTATAGCAATAAAAAGTCAGTCAATAATAACAAAGGTAATGCCAGATCTCCGTCGAGAGACAAAAATAAACACAGACATGCAAATAGTTGCAGTGTTAAAAAGGAAAAAGGTAATGATGATAATGATCATGCGAACGCATGTATGGTAATGAATGATACATGTTATGAGTGTCAGTCGAAAAACAGATTAAAATCTACAATTACACTTGATTGTGGTCATTGTATGCCAACAATGTCGGCATGTGTAAATGTCGGTTATCTTACATTTCATCCCGGAATATTGGATGGTAAGGTAGTGAGAGTTTTACGGGACACAGGGTCTTCAACGATAGGCATAAAGCACTCGCTTATCGAGCCCTCTGCTTTTACAGGCAAATCAGTTAAGTGTGTCACATTTGGTGGGAATATAGAAACTTTCCCTGTGGCACGAGTATACATTGATACTCCTTTTTACACAGGCACTGTCTATGCCTGCGGCTTGAGAGCACCCATAACTGAAATTATAATAGGAAACATACCAGGAGTTAAAGATTGCACTCCTGAGGAGATTGCAATGTGGGTTGAATCTCACCCACAGGTGGCAAATGCTGTTGTAACGAGAGCACAACAGTTAGCTACGGATATGGCTACACCACCTTTTCCTATAATAGATACAATTATGTCTCAAGTTGGCACTGTTTCACCTTCTGTTTTTGCAGAAAAACAGAAGAGTGACCCAACTTTACAAGGATTGTTTAGCCGAGCAGAACAAAAAACTATTAAATACACAAGAGGGGCTAAACAATGGTTCAAGATAAAGAAATCAATACTCACTAGATATTATGATGATGGCAAAACAATTATACATCAAGTGATAGTACCTAAAGAATACAGACCATTGGTCCTACAAACAGGTCATGACTCCCCTATGGCAGGGCATATGGGGATCAAAAGAACATTGTTTCGTGTTACGTCACAATTTTATTGGCCTGGGGTTAATAAGGATACAAAGTTATACTGCAAATCATGTACAACATGCCAAGGTATAGCACGTAAGGGCAGGTTCCATACGGCACCCTTACAGATTACGGACGTGCCTGAGAGACCTTTCAAAAAGATAGCAGTAGATATAGTGGGTCCGTTATCAATTGTTTCAAATAATGGATTTCGTTATATTTTAACTTGCGTAGATCTTTGCACGCGTTGGCCAGAGGCCATACCGTTGAAAACCATCACAACTGCATCTGTGTCTGATGCATTATTTTCGATATTTTGTCGAATCGGTTTTCCGGAAGAGATTTTGTCAGATCAAGGATCACAATTTACTTCCAACATTATGAGGGATTTAGAATCCATGCTATCTGTTCACCACTCGTTTTGTAGTGCGTATAGGCCTCAATCAAACGGTGTGTGCGAGCGCTACAATAGCACTCTAAAACAGATGTTATCTAAGATAACTGAAGAATGCCCTCGTGAATGGGATCGGCTTCTGCCGGCGGCCCTCTTCGCTTTTCGTGAAGTGCCCCACGAGAGCACGGGGTGGTCTCCGTTCGAATTGGTTTATGGTTCGAATCCGCGCGGACCAATGATGATACTCAAAGATTTGTTGATTGGAGCATCAATTGATACAGCCACTCGAAACAGCTACGAGTTAGTGATTGATCTCCGACAACGAATCATCGATGCGTGCACTTATGCATCCCAGAGTATTAAATCAGCCACTCAACGATCACGATTATTACATAATCAAAAGAGAATATTAAGATCATTTAAACCAGGGGAAAAAGTTTGGTTGTTGCTACCTCATAACGATAACAAATTACTGATATCATGGCAAGGTCCATTTGATATTATCAAACAAGTCACAGATGTTGACTACTCGGTAAACGTTAGAGGAAAAATCAAAACCTTCCATGTCAACATGCTAAAATTAGCAGTTGAAAGACCACAGGAATTAATTCCTGTCATTAACTCTATTGATGATTCTTCACATCATACTGCTTCTTTTGCAGTTGTTCATGAAGAAGATACTACTTCGTCTATCCCTTTACAATTTCAACTACCTTCTTTGCAATCATCGGAATCTTGGAAAGACGTGACTATTTCTTCGTCACTATCTTCGTCACAACAAGATCAAGTTCGGGATATTCTCATTTCTTTCAATGATGTTCTCACCGACCTTCCAGGTCAGACATCGCTTATATCCCATGATATTACTCTTACTGATTATAAACCTATCAAACTTAGACCCTATCCTATATCTTTACACCACAAAGATAGGGTAGAAAAAGAGTTAAAGGAGATGATACGTTTAGGTGTGATATCTCCTTCGGAATCACCATATGCATTCCCAATGGTGATTGTTAAAAAGAAGGATGATTCTTTACGCATTTGTATTGATTTTAGGCGATTGAACAAAATTACAATCACAGACGGTGAGCCTATGCCACTTTTAGATGATCTTTTGTCAGAATTATCTAATGCTACCTTCTTTAGCAAACTAGATCTCTCTAAAGGCTACTGGCAAATTCCTCTTGCCGAAAATGCCAAACCTTACACAGCTTTCACAACTCCTTTTGGGCTCTACCAATGGAATTATATGTGTTTTGGGTTGGTAAATGCGCCAGCGACGTTTGTGCGCATGATGCGCCGCCTTCTTGGCGATCGTAAAGATGTCATCACGTACATCGATGACATCTGCCTATTTCATGACTCGTGGGAAGACCATATTGATGGTTTAACTTCCCTTCTACATACGTTACGTATGCATGGTTTGACTGTGCGACCTTCAAAGGTCCAAATAGGTGTCAGGAAATTTCTTTTCTTGGTCACCGAATAGGTAACCACAAACTGTATCCTGACGACAATACAGTCAAAAGAATTCTTGAGATTTCTACCCCTTCTACTAAGAAACAAGTTAGAAGCCTTTTAGGCCTAATAAACTATTACCATAAGTTCATCCCGCATTTCGCACAACTATCTACACCTTTGTCCGCACTGTTGACCAAAGGTAGTCCTAATAAGGTACGTTGGGACAAAGATTGCGAAAGCGCTTTGGTAACAATTAAGAAATTATTTAGCAATGCACCTATTTTGTTATTACCGAATATACGTATTCCATTCATACTCCAATCAGATGTCTCGAGCTACTCCATGGGTGGTTGTTTGCTGCAATGTTACAAGGAAACACTCCATCCATGTTTCTATGTGTCGAGGAAACTGACTCCAGCTGAACAGAAGTATGCGACAGGGGAACGTGAGCTCCTGTCTATGGTCTGGTGCCTGGAGAAGCTGTCAAGATATCTCATCGGCACGCACTTTTACATTATGACAGACCATAGTCCTCTTACTTACATAACAGCTAGAACAATGCGTAACGCTAGAATACACAGATGGTATTTGTTAATTCAAGAATTTTCATTTACGATTCTGCCTATTGCTGGCTCAGACAATAACTTGGCAGATCTTTTATCGCGCAACGTCTTTGAGAAGAAATTGAATTAACTCTTTAGTCACCATGTTGACAAGTGCTATTATTAATGTTATAAAATTTAATGTGTCTACTTAGTGATTATCATACTTATAAGTAGGTAGTACTAATATTGATATGTTCGGGAGACGGGCGTCTTCTCCATCACTATCATCCGTGCCACAAGTGTCACGTTTGGAAGTGAGGGGGATGATGTTGAGGATTGCTTCATGTCTGCAGCATGGCGCATTCCTCAAATGATTATATCTCCGCGACTGATGTCGATGATTGTTTCATGCTTACAGACATTTGGATTTGTGCACGATCCGAATGGCTGTATCATGGAACACCTCAAACGAATAGAGATATATCTCATCGACCGATGTCGATGGTTGTTACATGTGTGCATGCATTCGAGTTTTGATCACACTCGGACTGCTGCACCGTGGAACATCGCAATTGAATATATATGGTAACGATAGGTATGCATATCACTATGCATGACGCGTATGTCTTTGTAAGGACATTCGACTTGTGGGTTTTGACCCGAACGGCAGTGTGTTTAGAAGTGTGGCCATTGCCACTTATATTGTGTGGTATAACCACTGGAAAGTGTGTGGCGTAGTCCACTTTTTAATTGTGTGGCTGGGAAGCCATTTGAGCAGTGTATTTCTTGAACCAAACGTAAGTCGTAGTAGGAATAACGCAGTTTGCATAATTATGGCAGATTAGCCTGGCGTGGTATGCCAAAGGAACATTATGTTACTAGCAATAGCGTAAGACTAGTATAGATGGATATTGTACAGCTAGCGGCAAGCGTAAGCCTAGTGTAACGGATATTAAACGACTAGCAGTAGACGTAAGCCTAGCATAATAAGTGTATTGCTGACTAGCAGGATAGTTAAGTCTAGTTAGCCTCTGAATTTATGCCAAAGGACATTGGCCGTTAAAAAGGAACTGACCTCTAACCAGGACTCTAGATAGAGATTGTGAACATGTGCTTATGAAATAATGAGAACTCTTACAGATCGTACATGAATGTGATGTGACTTTTGTTCCATGTAGTTGGTGTCTGCTCATGGTATGAAATAACTAATTAAATATTTTGAGTCGTCAAAATCACAGTGTTATCAACTATCGTATTCGGAGTTGAGTTAAATGCTATTCATCCTCAACTGATCATGACCAGTGATGATTAATGTCTTAACACGCTGCATCTCACACTGCCAATATAATTAATAAGACAAGAGACTAATACAGGTCAGTCAAGGGTCGAATTTAATATGAAACACATTCAGCACATAATGAATCACAAGGGTTAAAGCAGACATTATCGATACCAACGAACAGTATTACGGAATCCTACAAAAGTGATAAGAACCCGAGGGACTTTGACTCTATAAACTGAATACGAATATAATAACTTGGTCATCCTCAAATACTAGAAGTCATCGAAGCACCCAGCACATACTGGGATCCCGAGAAGCCCGTAACAGCCGCGCTGAGTTGGGGAGGTTCTCTGGGGTAACAAGAAATCCCAAAACGACACCCCCAAATTGTCGCAAGGGTAAAAGAGTGAATAACTCAAATCTCTGGGGATTGGAACAACAACAACATCAAATTGGATACAATGAAGCGATGTAGACTTGAAGACGCTTTGATACTCGTAACATAGATCCATTGTCTGGCCATGTTTTATAACCTGGGGTTTAAGGATTTGTGATTTTTGCTCAGTGACCAGTAGTAGGCTTCATGATTTCTGAGAAAGGGAAATGCTGACAAAAAGCGCTGAAAGGAACATATTGCAACATGAAAATACTGATGAATAAAGAAGAGGGAAGAGAACGAACGAACGAACGAACAAACTTTATTTTCAAAGGGTTAAGAATTGGGCACGCAGGCCCGTCTGACATTCTGCCCTTCCTCTCTCTCTCATCATGTATACTGTATCCTTTCATCCTCACATTTACTTTAAGCATTATTAAGGCATTTATCATTATAAAGGTAATATAACATCAAACATTTGCAATAATAATCATAATTAAAGTATGTTTTAAAATAAAGAAGATAGATAGACAGACAGACAGACAGATAGATAGAACGAACGAACGTACGAACTTTATTTTCAAAGGGTTAAGAATTGGGCACGCAGGCCCGTCTTACATTCTGCCCTTCTCTCTGTCATCTTGCATACCTTATCCATTCAATCGCACATGTATTTTGAACACTATTTAAGCATACAGATAGAGAGAATAATAGACTATGTTACAACAGGTAGCCAGTGAATGCACCATGCTATCTTATCTGCTGTCTTCCTTTTGGCCAGATCACTGTCCTTGGTCATGAAGAGATTGTCATACATGGCCATAAATTATTCTGAGTATTTGACACAATGACGAGGGGGGGGGGGGGGTTGTTTCCTTCTTTTCTTTAACTTTTGATACCAGCAAACTTTTAATATTTTGTTCTTTAGTATTTTCTCCTGTGATTTTATTGCACTTGATAGTTTTGAAGCATTCTGACTTTTCTGTAAATGGAGAAGCAAACAATTACTTAAGTCTAGTCTCAGTTAGAGACAATAGGTAAAGATCTTTGTTCTTGAATCCACATTTGAAATAACGTACATATGTGTTTGTACCATCTGTTTGCTGACATGCTTAGAACAAATTATTTATTTTTGTGCCCAGGTGAATGTCAATGGAGGAGCTATTGCTCTAGGTCACCCAATTGGAGCATCTGGTGCTAGAATTTTAACAACTTTGCTGTATGCTCTCAAGGCTCACAACAAGAGAAAAGGCGTGGCTAGTCTATGTGTGGGTGGGGGGATGGGTATAGCCATGTGTGTGGAGAATCTTCAAGTTAGTTAGTTCAAACATGACAATATTTATATTTTATGTCACATATGATGTTTGTCGTACATGTCATTTTTTAATGTTATTGCAGCCACAACAGTAAGCAGACACTATTCAGACTGGAACTTAATTCTTCATCATTTCTTTTCTCACCCCATATGGAGTCACAGTTGACTGTCTTGCAGGAAGCCTGCAGAGTAGTAGTCATGTGTTCTTGTAGCAGTGGTTTCTGTATCAATTTGTTGTACATGATGAGGTTGCCATCCTCAAGTACAACTTCATAATAGTCACCTTTTGTGACATGCCTGAGGTAGTCCTATTCTTTCTGTATCTCCATAGACACCCCTTTCCCCCCGAACAACACACAGCAAACTGGAACTTAGCAGTATTATATACGAGGGACGTTCAAGTCAAACCGGGACTTTTTGTTCTGGAAGTACAGGAAGGAATGCTAGAGTGGTGGTACTACTGACAGTAGTAAGTAACAAATGTGACCTACTCGTATTACCGTTACCGTTATTACCGTTAGATGGCGTGTGCATTATGGATCAGTCCCTGATAGATAATGAAAATGGCGGACAACAGAGTTTGTGCACATTGGGTGCCAAGACAGCTTTCCGCTTTTGACCGGCAGAGAAGAGTTCAAGTCTGCACTGTGCACTGAGTTGAAGGATCGTTTTGGCAGGGAAGGCCAGAATTTTCTGAATCGCTTCATTACGTGTGATGAAACCTGGGTGCATCATTTCACTCCGGAATCAAAACGAGCATCCATGCAATGGAAGCATACGGATTCACCACCACCCAAAAAATTTCGGAAAATTGCGTCTGCTGGGAAAGTGATGGCGAGTGTTTTCTGGGACACGTGTGGCATTATTCACATGGATTTTCTACCCCGTAGTGCCACTATCAACAGTGAAGAGTACTGTCGCATTCTAAGTGATGTGCATAACCATCTGCGGAAAAAACGGCCTGGTTTGATAAGAAAAGGCGTCCTGTCCCTACAGGATAACGCACGACCACATACCGCTCACCGCACCACGTGCAAATTACAGCAGCTCGGGTGGGAGGTGTTGCCACATCCCCCTTACAGTCCAGACCTCGCTTTGAGCGACTTCCACCTGTTTGGACCCCTGAATGAGTTCCAGGGAGGTCAGCATTTTAGCACTGATGACGAAGTGAAGCAGGCTGTCCTACGATGGTTCAGGAGTACTGACATATCTTTCTACGCTAAAGCTTTTCAAGCATTAATTAAATGCTGGGATAAGCGTATAAATGTTGCAGGGGATTATATCAAAAAATAAATGGCAATTTCACTCATACAAATTTGTTCTTTTAGTTTGTACAAACAAAAGTCCCGGTTTGACTTGAACGTCCCTCGTATTTAACCAGGTTTCTTCTTGTTGTTGAGGTTTGTGTTTTTTGGTCAGTAGTAACATGTTTTTATGTACACATAGAAACAGTTTATTGTGGGCTGGAAACTGTCTGTGGTTCATTCACTTTTAATAATATCCACTGACAAGTCGCTGGGTCTGTTGAATCCTGTAGAGCCAGTATCAGTTCATGTCACATCATCATCCTGTCCCTTGCCCCTTGTGGGGCCTGGATCCACCACTGTAGGTGGACCCTTGAAGAGGCTTACTTCAAAGCACATGCTCTTGCAGCGGTGGTTACTATGGCAGTTTGTTTGACAAGATGGGTTGTCAGTGTTTGACACCTCACCTCATATTAGTTCACCTCTTATACCTTGTCTGAGAGAGAGAGAGAGCATCAGTTATTTCTTACTAGAAACACCCCCACAGTAAAAATGGGGCATTTATGTCACATGATCTTCTTCCTTTGTGCTCCCTGTAGAGCATGGAGTCACTACTACAGCTGATCCCCTTGCAGGAAGACTGCACCAAACATTCACATGCTTTTGTTGTGGTGGTTTCTATGGTGATTTATTTCACATGATAAGTTTGCCACAACCCATACATAAGAGAGACCAAGGAACTACAACAGGCTTTCATGTTATATGCTGTAGCAGTGATGGGTAGTAAATTGACATGAGTCAAATACAGTTAATAATTTTTATTATAAAGATTTGTAGTTGTAAGTCCATTGTCTTGATTAATCATCTATACACCAGGGTTATTACCTGACATTTTTTTAAATGCAACACTGATTGCTTGACAAAAGGTTATCTAAATGTTGCTATTTGTGTGTGCTTCAGTGTAAATATCTACACTTGTCTCTTGCCTAGTTTATAGCTATGATTTAATATTTCTTAAATTTGGTAAATATTCTCACTGTTTAGTTGAGAGATTGATAACCTGGCTTCCCTGTTTTCTAGTTTCTCCAAGACCTTACTTCCTATTCCAATGAAATATGCCCAGTTCTTGGACATACCTACTCTTCTTGTTGCCTCAGCTTTTTCTGCTTGATTGTCCAGTGTCAACATGTCTTAATGTCATGAAAATTACACAATACTTGATGACTCTCTCTCTTTTTTTCCCCCCATTTGTAAGCACAAATTTACACAGAAAACCCTGTGTTTGAGTGAAGGAGGTGGTGAGAGGGATCAGAGAAGTCATTTCCTGTTAATATCATTAACTTTCAGAAATGGAGAGGATAGTAGACAGTATCAGCAGAGATATGGGACTGAGTTTTGCACTATGCAGTTTGATTACACATATATTCTAGAAAATTTTCTTGTTAAAATTTGTTTTTGAGATGGGCCCTTTTGGCATCGGAAAGCAGTAACAGGAACTACATGATGATCTAGTCACATGATCATGTTCTCTTTTGCTACCAGATAACTTCATAATGATCAAATATTACACTCAGTTAGAATGCTGAGGGCTTAGACATAGTCAGAAGCTGTCTTTACAACCTTTGACCGGTTGCTGAAATATGAAATAATTATCCATGTATATAAAAATGGGTATCTTGTGATAGGGTGGAGGGCACACTTATGCCACAAGTTTTGTTGTCGAGAGAGAGACCTGTCAGTGAGCTTCAAGGGTTCTTGTAGACAGAGACACATCAGTGAGGTTGAGTGTTTTAGTAAACATAGACAAGTCAGACAGCTTCTTGTGACAGACACTTCAATGAATTATAGGGACAGATGATACGGTTTTTCTATAGCAGGCATGGTGTTATTATACTCTGTTAATGATATTAGAATATGCAAATACTTTGTTGACCAAAAATATTTTAATAATAGGTATGCTGATGTAAGCTGTTCAATAAAGTGAACTTCAGTGTTTGGTACATCTTTCTTGACTCGCTATGTAATGTCCATTTTGCTTGTATTTTTTTTTTTTTGCATGTGATGTGCTAGTGGTTATGTGGTGTTTGTGTGTGATGTGATAATGGTTATGTGGTGTTTGTGTGTGATGTGATAATGGTTTTGTGGTGTTTGTGTGTGATGTGATAATGGTTATGTGGTGTTTGTGTGTGATGTGATCGTGGTTATGTGGTGTTTGTATGTGATGTGCTAGTGGTTATGTGGTGTTTGTGTGTGATGTGCTATTGGTTATGTGGTGTTTGTATGTGATGTGGTAGTGGTGTATGCGATTATGTTCTAGTGGTTTTGTGGTGTTTGTGTGTGATGTGATAATTGTTATGTGGTATTTGTGTTTGATGTTATAATGGTTATGTGGTGTTTGTGTGTGATGTGATAGTGGTGTTTGTGTGTGATGTGCTAGTGGTTATGTTGTGTTTGTATGTGATGTGCTAGTGGTTATGTGGTGTTTGTGTGTGATGTGCTATTGGTTATGTGGTGTTTGTGTGTGATGTGGTAGTGGTTATGTGGTGTATGTGTTTATGTTCTAGTGGTTATGTGATGTGCTAGTGGTTATATGATGTTTGTGTGTGATGTGCTGGGGGTTATGTGGTGTTTGTGTGTAATGTGGTAGTGGTTATGCAGTGTATGTTCTAGTAGTTATGTGGTGTTTGTATGTGATGTGCTAGGGGTTATGTGGTGTTTGGGATACATCATCATCTTTTCACTCCTGATGGAGCATGGAACCACCATTATAGCTGGTCCCCTGGCAGTAGGTTCTATCATTGTGCCTTAGTAGACCCCAGAGAACTAGACAGGTTGAGTTTGTTCTGTACTGTTTTAATATATGTGGATGTTTGTCAATGTCCACTTGATTGATAGTTATCATTCTTGTGTGTCAATTGTTAGTTACGAGGGGCGTTCAGAAAGTAATGCACCACATCGTTTTTCTCAGGAGCTGTTTATTCAAAAAAGCATGAAATTTATACACAATATACATGGATATGTCATGTAAACATCGGTATTATTCAACATAATCCCCATCAACTTGTACGGCTTTATGCCAGCGCAAAACAAGTGCATGTATTCCTAGCCCGTACCAGATTTTGTCTTGATCATGTAGCCATTTCTTCGCTGCATGAATCACTCCTTCATCATCTTCAAACCTTGTCCCACGGAGTGCATCTTTAAGTGGACCAAATAGATGAAAATCATCATCATCATCATCATCATCAGTTGCCATCTCCACAACGAAGGTTGGCTGTAATGGATCTCCAACGTCTTCTGTCGGAGTGCATCTTTAAGTGGACCAAATAGATGAAAATCAGAGGGTGCCAAATCGGGACTATAGGGTAGATGGGGTAGTACAGTCCAACCCAATTTGGTGATTGCTTCCCGTGTTGCCAGACTTGTGTGAGGTCGCGCATTGTCCTGAAGGAGAAGCAGGTCTGCTGGATTCTTGTGCGGCCGAACTCTGCGAAAACGTTGATTGAGTTTTTTCAATGTCTTAATGTAAGCTTGCGAATTGATTGTCTCTCCTCTTGGCATAACGTCCACAAGAATCACACCTTCAATGTCCCAAAAGACAGTGATCATGACCTTTCCAGCTGAAGGAATTGTCTTGAATTTCTTTCTTCTTGGTGATTGCGGATGATGCCACTCCATTGACTGTCTTTTTGTCTCAGGTTCAAAATGATGTGCCCAGGCTTCGTCACCTGTAACGATCTTAGCCAAAAAGTTCTCTCCGTCAGCATTGAAACGCTCCAACAATTCAGAAGAAATTGCTTTCCTTTGCAATCGGTGGTCATTTGTGAGACTTCGAGGAACCCATCTTGCGCAAACCTTAGAAAATTCTAGAATTTTTATAACTGCATTTGCACTACCAATGCTGACTGACAGCTGTAAGGCCAATTGTTGAGTAGTGATTCGCCTATCAGTAAGAATAATGCCCTCAGCGCATTTCAACATTTCTGCATTGGTGGCTGTGGCAGGACGTCCACAGCGCGGCCGATCAAGCAGCTCCGTATCTCCACTTCCTCATTCTTTGATTCTCTGAACCCATCTACTGACTGTACTCCTGTCGAATGCAAAACTTCCATACACATCACATAGACGCTTGTGAATGTTCACAACAGTTTCCTTCTCGGCAACGAGAAATTCTATCACAATTCGCTGCTTATAACGCAAGTTGCTAACATGCTCCATTTCAACGGTTTAGGGCAGCCGTATTATTTGGCCGGTTGCGGTGCAATTTGGTGCACACAATTGGCACATGCCATATTTGAAGTGTGCAAAATGTCATGCTTCTATCTTTATTATTAGCTGAGAAAAACAATGTGGTGCATTACTTTCTGAACGCCCCTCGTGCAACAAGTACATTTAAACATTCTCTTATACTGCCTCTCTATTTCTATTTTTATGGTGGAAATTGTTATATTCTTAAGGAATGATGTGTAAATGTGATACTTAAGGTTAATGTTTTTGCATGAACTAACTGTGGGTATTGGTATAAGTTAACGCTTTCAAAAATTGTCACAAACAGAGCTTGACTTTCGAGGTCGATGGATAGGAAGTTAAAGGATTTCTATAGCAAAGTGAAATACCTACACTTTATTCTTCGAAACTAGTACACGTCTTTGTGACATGATAGGTTATTGTTGAATCGACTTCACTGCACTCCTGGCAAATCCATAGGTGCTCAGTCTCCATGAGCAAATGTTGAAGGATATGAATGTTAATTGTTCCTGTTGCTCACTGGCTGTAAACACACCGGATGCATCTCATGCATCCATCCCTTCTGGTCCTATGTTTTATGCCAAATTCCAGCAGTCTTAGCCTGGACGAGTCATCGATTGGAGTGTCATTCTTTAATAGGCAATCATTAATTGCCCTCAAAATCTCTCCCTTATCCATATCCAGTGTACCTTCTATGAGTGCTCTTGAAGATATTCTGTCAGCTCTTTGATTGCCAAGTACCCTAGCATGACCAGGACAGTAGATCCACACAAGTTCTGAAGATTCGAGGCTTCTATGAAAGGTTAACATCTTATCTTGTTTTCATGCAGCGTACATGCCTGGACTTTTCTGTCTACCAAAAAGCCGTCTGGGAAACATTTGGCAGATGTTTCTAGTGGTTTTGGACACGTTTTAGCAGAAAACATTGGGCCAGTATGACTTAGGTGCTTGTGACAGAACTGAAAGTTTGAAGAAGTATATTGTCTTATGTCAAATAGGTTGAAGTTTAAGCAGGCAAGCTCCATGAGACAAGTTACACGGCGGCATCCTATATTCAATGTGGTATCTCGGATACAACAACAAATGGGATGCAGAGCATCCAGGCCACACACAAAATTATGCATATTACCAGCTCAGCAGAAGTGAAGAAGTGGTAATCTTAAGACTCCTTACGGGACACAACAAATTGAGATACCATCTATTCAACAAGCTAAAGATAGGAACTGTGACGAAATGGACGGCTTCTATTGATCTGTAATTTGTAATTATATATATTCTTCTTCTCTTCTTCTTCTTCTTCCGTCCTTAGCCAAAGACCGACCAAGCAGTCAGAGGCCATCACGCCTTGTGGCGTCTTAAGGGCAACAGCAGATTGATTTTCTCTGTTGTAGTTTCCCATCACGCCTAGCGGCGTCTTTAGGGCAACAACAAATAGATCCATCTGCCGTTGTTTCCGTAATCGGTGTGACAAGCCAACGGGTGATCAGCCCATTTGCATAAATATTAATATATCTATATATAGATATATATATATATATATATATATATATATATATATATATATATATATATGTTAGTTCACATGTTAGTAATAAAATATAGAATGAAAAATGCACTACTTATGCCAATCTTGGCTCACAGACGTTTTTGCTCTGAGAACTTAAAAAAAAAAGGCACTGGCAGCTGCCTTCTTTCACGTGTACTGGGGGTCATTAATTTAACTTCAATTCTCTCTGACTCCGTGTCTTTCTTCAGTTTCCTAGTCCTTGTGTTCCTTATTAAAATGTAGAGATTTCCTGTGCTTTGTAAGTCTTATTTGGTTCTCCAATAAAAATTCCGGTTAAAAAAAGGAATTATGAATCTAGTCTTCACTCTGGCAAGGTCTGATGTTGTCATGACAAGCGTGAAATTCACAGTGAAATAAAACTGTGAAAATGGTCAGACTATATTCCCTGCCTTTCCACGCCTTTGTTTGTTATGGAGTTAAATAAAAGCTCCAATCATATTCAAACAGGTCGGGAGTGGTACTTAAAAAATATTTCCGACATGGAAATTTTTTTGTAAAGGTATATATATATATATATTACCATGTGAATTTTAATGTGTGAAAATTGCTACAGGATGCCCAAGTCATTTGAGGCTGGCAACCTCAGTATCTAGAATGATGATTCATGAACCACCACTGCATGGGCTGGTGATTGCTTTATTGATAGTTTCGTAAAGAGAACTAATAGCATAAAGTAGTTCCAGGTTCCCTATGGAGCAGGGAGGGAAAGGTGAAAGAAATGATGTTCATTCTAAGAATACTTACAGTTTCATAGCTTTTCACTCGGTGTAAATGTAAATGAAAAAATATTTCATATTAAAATTAATAGAAGTTTCAAGCTTTTCCACAAGTGTAAATATAAATGAAACATAAATGAATTTATATTGGGAACACTTTTCAAACAGTGGAGATGTAAATGTAAAACATATTATATCTGTACGTTTAACCTTTTCATTTAAATGTAATGTAAAGCTAAAGCTATTGAGTTTAAATGTAAAGAAAGTTTTATCCCGAGGGATTAAATTTAATTCTCATCGAGGGTAAATTCTGACATGGGATGGTAGAATAGAAGAGGGGGGGCACATAACTATGTGTCGGAAAATGCCATACTCTGAAGAGCGTTTTGTTTCTATTTCTACTACCAGTTATTGGTGGTACCTGCAAAAAGGACCATTTTTGGGACAAGAAGGGACGAGTGGTTACACTTTAAGACGGAAGACCAGCTTTGAAGACTCTCCTAGACTTTCTTGGGAAACGAGCTTCACCCTACGAACCATGACCAGAGACGAGTGAACGCAGTGTACAGAAAACCAACTCATCAGGAGGAGGAGGATCAGAATCGTCACTGGCAGCTAAGTTAACCCATATGCTGCCACTTGAACCTCTTATAAAAAACCATCACCCGAGTGATGAAAACTTTATTTTGTAATTAACTATTATTCCTTTCTTTTAAACTGTTAAACTTTAAGTGATTATTAAATTTCGTTATTTGTAATTATACCAATTTAACTTCGATTCAATCATTTTAAATGTACTTCATGTTTGTCTCAGTCAAAGTTACTAAACACACACTCTAAACAGAGCTATATTATAATAATTCCACTGATTAACTCAGAGGTTGGGGCTTAACGAGTTAGAATAAACCATTGCTTAAATTCTTCACAAAAGTTGTCGGCAGATTCCAGAATTAACATGCTCAGCAAATGCCAGCATTGTTTTCGCTTATCTGAATATCTTGAGAAGACTCTTTGTGGTAGAAGTGTAATTAACCTTCTATCTACACATCTACCAAGAGTAATCTTGTGCGCAGGTAGATACCTTAGAAGCCACTATTAGATACTCAGTTTTGGCCACTGTTGGACCACTGCTGCAAAGCAGGGGAGGCAATACCGTCACAGGAATTACCGATGAGTGTAACTGTGGCACAGGTAAAATGACTGCTAGTCGTCTGCTTCAAAGGTACCCAACATATGAGGAATAAAGAAAGCACATATAGCCATTACCACCCACCATTCCTGGAAAGACTATTGGGATACAAATAGCCTCAAGCTGACTACTGCTTTCTTTGAAAATATTCAAGAAGACGTCTGAGAGTGTACATAAAAGAAGAAGTGACTTTTCCCATTGACCGTTTAAAAAAAATATTTGAATAGAACCATTATATTTTTATGCATGCCAATTTCAAACTATTCTCCTGATAGATCGCTGCTTTATGATGAGTAAAAGTGTAACACGAGAACGCTAAGGGATTCCATGAGATCAACATAAATAGAGACATTCTGCAATCTTTAATTTGACCTTCATCAGCCAGTAGACTAGTGTTTTTCAACCCTTTTTCTATGGCGGAACTCGTAAGTTTTCAGAACCTCTACCAATGATATACACGACATTGACAAATCTTCAAACTGACCTAAATGTATACTACACACAATTCCAGATCACTCACTGTCAGCACCAACGGAACAAGATGAGAAGTAGATGCTGGCACTGGATAGGAAACACATTGTGGGAACCTGTAGATAGCATTACAAGGCAGTCCTTATCCTAGGCAAGACAGGGATAAAGAAGACATGGAATAGCCTTGAACATAATATGGCACTGAAGAGGAAGGCTGGTCATTAGTTTCTTGACGGCTTAATGTCTCTTAGGAGCAACAGGGTAATGGATGAATCATCATCAGTTAGGCCTCACCGGACTACTTAAAAAATGTCTGCTAGTACTGATCATTACGCTGTAAGTAGACTCAAGAAATCAAGCCACATAGAAAAGGCCTCAGAAGTGAATAACTCTGAAAAGCTGGTTGGTGAAAAGTGAATTACTTTGGTGAAAAGAATTGCCATTGAAAGGGACACAACTTCAAGAAAGTTTTGGCTCATGCTGTTTTTCTTGTGAGCAGATGGCTCACCATTCTGCTGGATCCTTCCTTCCTAATAACCCCATCTGCTACATGAGATTGTAAAGTTATCTGTATCCAATGACACAAAGTGAATAGAAAAATTAGTTACAACATTTAACTTGTCACATACACCCATTCCCCAGAATGGCGCAAACCTTGAATATAACCTTGCATATATGTACGAAGGATGGCCGCCGACCGAGCAAAGTGGAATCAATTTGTTGTTGCCCTACAAGACGCCACCAGGCGTAATGGCCACTGGCTGCTTTGATGGTCGGCGGCTAAGGATCAAAGAAGAAGAGAACAAGATATATTGCACACAAAAATGTCATTCACATACTGTTGCGTGCATATTTTGACGCACATATTACAAAAATACGATATGGCTATTTAATATGGAAAATATATATTTGCATTCATTTGTGTATGAAAATGCTTCCTCTGGTAAAGCTAGATAATTCATGATTGATTTACACTTGATTATATGAGTGATCTTTCTTGATATTGACTCGGCGCATGGATATTGTATTCATGTCCGTTCTTATTTGTTCGGGCCAGAAAATAGATTAATTTTGCTTGTTATGTTTATGGCCTGAATTCATGTGTACTACTTGTCTAGTGAAAGAAGATTCAGTCGTATATTGTATACCTTTGTATGTTCAGGTCGGACTATATTCTTTCTACCGGAATCTAGTGCAGGTTTTCGTAGTCCTACTGGGTTGTGAAGAGTTCCGATAATGTCGCTAAGATGGCTGAGTGCTTTTCCCAGGGCTGGCACTGTTTAAGGTTTAACAGTGATTCATAGATGTTTTTCTAGGAGAAGTTTATGTCTCTGCAAGAGTCTATTTGTCAGAGATCCTCCTCATATGTGTGATTCGGACTCCAGTTATGCCAGACCCTATTTTTTGATGATCTCGAGTCGATTAGACCTAGATGGAACATTGTGCTTCGTATCGCTAGGGTTGTGTTTTGTATCGACGAAGATGACAGTCTTTCCTACAGCAGTTATGTCTACGTGAATTAACTTGATTACTGTAGAGCTGTATGGAAAACTTTATGAAATTATTTATATGCACATTATAAATTAACTTTGGCTTATATCTACCTTCCTACGAGTGAGTGAGCGACAACTCAGGAAGGCGGCCATGTTATATTCCTGTCATCATATTTTTGATCACTGTCAAGAGAACAGATTATGTATCCTACTATCGGGCAGTGGTATCGAGATCTTGTTATGAGGTGAAAACCCACTATCGTGGTTTATGAGTGTTATACAAACATTGGTCATATTTCAGCTTAAGAACTTAGCTATGAAATGAAGGTTCGGCCAATGACTTTTGTATGTTTACCGATCCTCATTGACGCGTTCAGTCAGTAGAGGATACGGCGATTAGTTACCAGAACAGTGAATACCACCTTGGGTTGAATGATATTTCACTACTACATGAATGTATCATCCACGATTCAAATAACCAATGAATGTATGTCAACATGTGTCCATGACTGTATCCGTGCTGTCCAGTTTGCGTGCCTTCGTTAACCATATTGAAACTGTCCCCGGCAGCTCCACGTTGACACTCTACAGTGGTGAACCAGATTCCTGGGGTTATGATAACCAGACCATCCCTGACGCCAGCCACATACGACACGCATGAACACCAGTGTACAAGTTACAATGGGGCAGTCGATGTCAGCTTGACCTGTATTACCGATCGGATGCTGTATCTAGGTCAGCGCTTGTTGACAGTTTTTCGCTGTACAGACGGTATTACACAGGACATTTGTATCAAGTGTAGAAAATATCTGGAGCAGTACTGTTGACATTTCTCATCGTACAGAAGAAAGAATTGATTGTTGATCCTGTACAGAAGAATCATAGTGTTGTTGAACATAAAGTGCATATTTCATCGTTGGATCTTCATATGCTCAAAAGAATTGAACATTGTAATAAGTTAATTCAATAATTTAATAACTTATTAAAAGTGAAAAATTATTTTGTATAAAAGATAAGCCTTCTCTGCAACACATCCTTTCTGCGACACTCTATTAACATCACATTGCCATATTATTTAATCATATTATGTATGCATTTATGCTATTAAGGTTTACATGTATTTATGTTTATATGTTATTTGTTGTGTGTTAAGTTAGTTTGTATTCTGCGGGCCTGGATGGGAGGTGACTAGAACAAGAAATACCAAGTGACATTGGTCTTGCTCTAGCGTTCGATAGGGAGCAAATTTCTTAATTGAAATTTGCATGCAACATTGTTTGCAAATATTTGTTAGCTGTGACGATACTGTCTTTCTTGTTGTTTTGTAATATTTCTATGTTCTTTAGTTTTGTTTGATTTTTTTGTATAATTGTAGGTCTCATCTTTCCTTTCATTTCAGTTCTTTACACCCTTATGTTTATACACTGTGGCGTTATTTGTATTGTTTATTCATTGCAGTTATCATTATTATTTACTTCAGTTTTTTATTTAATTTAATTTGACTCCTGCAATTGTTTTCATATTGTCTTTTCTTGTTTGTCCTTGTTAATGTCTTTGGTTGACAGATAATATATAAGGTATATTTGAATATATTTATATTATAGTACAGACCAGTACTTATGATCATTGATTACATTAAGAAAGTGTACAAGACCTTTGTAAGGTTTGTCTCCCACAGTGATTGGGATAGAAAATATTATTTTCCACAGGTACTCAAGTGATCATTGATTACATTAAGGAATTATACAAGACCTTTCTAAGGCTTGTCTCCCACAGTGTTTGGGATATACAGATATTGTTTTCCACAGGTACTCAAGTTATCATTGGTTATATTATAAACAAAATAACCATACAAGGTTTTCACTAAGACTAAGTCTATAGTATAGACTTGTCTCCCATGAAAGTGAAATAAGGTAATTTATTTACTTTTTCAGGTTTCTGATTTAATAAGACAAGATGTCTACATTAGATTACTTTATTGCACAAGGGAAATCCCTTGATAAGACTGGTAAAGAGTTAGAAGAATGGGCAACTGCTCAATTTGCTATTGCATTAAAATCAGCAGAGAAAAAACAAAAAGATGAGAATAAATGGAAAGCAGAAGTTGAACAAAAGAAGATAGATGCTGAGAATTTCAGATTGCAGATGCATGCTGAGGAGAAAAAAGCTGCTGCTGAGGAGAGAAAACTTCAAATAGAAGAAAAAAAATTAGAAGCTGCTGCTGAGGAGAGAAAAGCTGCTGCTGAAGAGAGAAAAGCTCTGGCTGAAGAGAAAAGATTAGAAAGAGAAGCTGATGCTGCTGCGGAACAAAAGAAATTGCAGATGCAGGTGGAGGAAAGGAGATTTGTGGCAGAACAGAACAAATTAGAAGCTGCTGCTGCTGCAGAACAGAACAAATTAGAAGCTGTTGCTGCTGCAGAACAGAAAAAATTAGAAGCTGAAGAGAGAAAAGCGATAAGAGAACATGAATTTGAGTTAGAGAAATTAAGATTGACAAGTATGACTAATGTTAATCAGGCATCTGGTGGTAATGGTAAACCCTTTAATTATAAGGTCAAGGTGCCAGCGTTCAACTTTGACAGTGATGATATAACATTTTGGCTTTCTAGATTTGAACGTGCTTGTCGAGCTCATAATGTTGACAAATCACAGTATGTGAATCAGTTGTCTGAAAATCTAAAAGGGGAGTCTCTGACTAAGTTATGTTTGGTTGAAGAGGCCGACAAGGATAATTATGATGCTATTAGGGCAGCTTTGATAAAGAGATATCAGCTGTCAGAAGAAGGTTATCGTCTTTTGTTTAAAACAATGAGACCTGAGGTAGGTGTAGAATTCTCAGAATTCATTTCAAAAGCACGACTTACACTATCACGATGGATTGAATTATCCAAAATAGAGAAAACATTTGATGGTCTTACAGATTTATTGCTAAGAGACAAGGTCATGTCTTCGGTAAATAAACCATTCCTAGAGTTTTTACATGAGCGTAAACCTAGTACATTAAAGCAAATGGAAGAATATTGTGACCAGTATGCCACGGCACACCCTGACATGATTCTTAGTAACACTAACATTAAAGAGGGTATGCCAGTTGCTTCAGCAACAGAATATAATCATAATTACTCACACAAATTCCAAGGAGCTCAAAATAAATTTGATAAAAAGGTTAATTGGAATAAGTATCAAAACCAAGGTAACCACTCAAATCAGGGTTCTTCGAAGAACTGGAATCGGGCTGACAGTCCTCGATACGCGAGGGGTGCCCATAATTATAGAAATTTCCGAAAAGGGAGTAACCATAGGAACTACCCAAGTTCTTCATGGAAACAACAAAACCAACATTACAGGGATACTCATTATAATGAGCATGATGATTATGATCATGAATATTGTGATTCAAACCCAAATAGGGGTTATAACAGAGGGAATAATAATTACAGAGGCAACAATAACCGAGGTAGATCACAACACAAAAGACATGGTAAATCTCATTACCAGGCTAACTCTGCACAACAAGAGTTTCACGAAGCCGGTAATCAAACCAATGATAAGAAAGATTCTAATAGTGTGGGATGTTCTGCTTTCAATTTTGACAGAGCATTTCAGTGTTCCCAATGCAAAACATTATTCGAGCCAACCACAGTTTTGACTTTAAGCTGTGGTCATCCTCTTCCTGCTCTTCCTGCGTCAGTCGCGCATGATGGAAGAGGTGCTCTTGTCTTGAATAGGGGTCTAGTAGATGGTACTCCGGTCTCAATTCTTTTTGTTCCGGGTGCACAACCATTGGAGTGAGGCAGTCACTTATAGATCCTTCTCGAGCCATTGGCAAGATAATCAAATGCATAACATTTGGTGGCACATTGGAGAAGTACTCCACTGCCATTATCAACATCTCTACTCCCTTCTTTACAGGAGATGTGCACGCATGTCTGCTGCCGAATCCGATCGCTGATCTTATCGTCGGTCGCATTCATGGTGCGAAAGAATGCACTCCGCAACAAATTGCCGAGTGGGAAAGTGATAATATGCATACTGCAAATGCTGTAGTCACTAGAGCTCAAGCTCTAAACATGCCGCAATCTTTGCCTTCTGGAGATAATGATGACCAGAACCAAGGTGATCTCTTGGAGATTTCGCATGTTTCCTTTATAAAACAGCAGGAAGATGATACTCTGAAGAAATTCTTTACTCTGGCAACAAAAGGTGATCCGAATAAGGATACAAATCATAAATCTTGGATTACGATGAGGAATGGCGTACTTGTACGTATGGTACAAGACTCCGCTAAATCCATTCATTCTCAAATTCTTGTGCCCAAAAATATGAGAGTTAAAATCTTACAGCACGCTCATGATTCTCAGTGTGCTGGACATATGGGTTTTTCCCATACTAAATCTAGAGTTCTTGCATCTTTCTTTTGGCCTGCTGTGAATAAGGACATATGAATCTATTGTCGATCTTGTAAAGTATGTCAAGAGGTTAAATCCAGAGGTCCACGCCATGCTGCACCTATTCAGGCTGCAGACATTCCCATTCGACCATTTCAAAAAATGGCGATAGACATCATTGGTCCATTTAAGATAAAGTCTGCTAGAGGACACCAATTTATTTTGATGTGTGTGGATATGTGCACACGTTGGCCAGAGGCTGTTCCTCTAAAGAGCATAACTACTGCTGATATTGCAGATGCTCTTTGGTTAATATTGGGACAGGGTTTTACCCGCGGCTCTCTTTGCATATAGAGAGGTCGCCAACGAACATACAGGATTTTCTCCTTTTGAACTTGTCTTCGGCGCGAAACCGCGAGGTCCTATGTCCTTACTTCATGATCTCATAACTGCTGATAATATTGTCGATGACACAAAATCCTCTTATGAATATGTCATTGCACTTAGACACAAGATTATTGAAGCATGCAAATTGGCAACTGCTTCTTCTGAATTTGCGAAACAGAAGGCAAGGCAATTTGCCAATAAGACCAGACGCTTGCGACAACTCTGTCCAGGTGACAAAGTATTGGTCCTGCTACCTTGTAGAGAAAACAGACTTCTTATTTCTTGGAAAGGTCCGTACGATATAATATCAAAAGTTTCCGATGTTGACTATATCGTCGATATTGACGGGAAGCATAAAACCTTCCACATCAACATGCTCACGGAATTCCATGAACGTCCGGATTATTTACAACCTGTTTTCCAGGCAACGGACGATTTTCCAGTCCAACATGGACATTACTCATCACTGTCAGTAATACAGGATGAGAAAACGAGTTTCTCGGATGTAAATCTACCTTTTCCAATGATTCCTCTTCACTCTAATGAATCATGGAAAGATGTTGCGATTTCTCCTGAATTATCTCCAGGAGAACAGAAACAAGTTTCTACTATGTTAGAACAATTTCAGGATGTCCTTACTGACATTCCTGGTCAAACTGATGTCATTCAACATGACATTATTCTTACTGACCATAATCCTATAAGAGTCAGACCGTATCCTATCCCGATACATTTTCAAGCACAGGTAGAGAAAGAGTTGGATGAGATGATAGAGTTAAAAATTATTGAACCATCCACATCAGCATATTCTTCGCCGATGGTTATCGTGCGAAAAAAAGACAACAACATACGTCTTTGCGTTGATTATCGCAAATTGAACCAAGTGACTAAATTTGATGCTGAACCTATGCCTTTACTAGAAGAGCTACTTACGAGACTATCGAATTCCCATTTCTTTACTAAACTCGATTTGTCTAAGGGATATTGGCAAGTTCCATTATCCGAACACGCCAAACCGTTTACTGCTTTTTCGACGCCTAGGGGTCTATTCCAATGGAATTTTATGGCTTTCGGCCTTATGAACGCCCCTGCAACATTCGTACGCATGATGCGTCGAATCCTATCTCATCGCTCAGATGTCATTGCATATCTTGATGACATCTGTCTTTTCAGTGATACTTGGAACGATCACTACAACGGGATAAATGAACTATTGTCTATCTTACGCGAGCATAACCTGACAGCGAAACCATCTAAAGCTTGTATTGGTTTTAACGAAATATCTTTCTTAGGTCACCGCGTTGGTCATGGGTTCCTAAAAACAGAGGACCATAATACAAGTAAGATACTTAAAATTTCTATTCCAAAAGACTAAAAAGCAAGTGCGAAGTCTCTTAGGTCTAATACAATTTTATGGACGATTCATTCCGAATCTGTCCTCCATTATGTCACCTCTTTCTTCCTTGCTAAAGAAAGGGTCTCCTAATGTAGTCCATTGGACTCAAGAATGTCAATCCTCTTTGGATAAGGTTAAAACTATGTTTTCTACTTCACCTATCCTAGTATTGCCTTCTAAGGATAAGACATTTATTCTTCGTAGTGACGCTTCATCCACAGGGATTGGAGCAGCACTAATGCAAGAGTACTCTGGAACTCTGCATACTGTGATGTATATTTCTCGAAAATTAAATGCCGCAGAGAAGAATTACTCGGTCCTAGACCGTGAATTATTGGCTATGGTTTGGTCAATCCTTAAACTGCAAAGATTTCTTCTTGGCGCGCATTTTATTGTGGAAACTGACCAGAAAGCTCTTACGGCTATTCAGAGTAAAAATCTGAAGAGTGCGAGATCAACGCGATACGCGATTGCTCTGCAGCCGTTTCATTTTTCGGTGCGAGCTATCCGTGGGTCAGAAAATGTGATGGCAGATATTTTGTCTAGATGCCCACATGATTCATAACTGTTAAATTATATGCCTAACTTTGCTACAGTTGTTCCTATGTTGAAATGTGTACACATATGGAATATATCATATATTGATTGTAACACTACTTAGCGGTTCATTGATGTTTATTCACCGCTGATCTTTCAATGTTTTTCGTCTTTGATGATCATGATGTTAAGGTATCTAAGATGAAATTTATGTATAAACTGATGTAGAAAGTGTGGCATTGCCAGTATTGTAGTATGCGTTGGTGACACCTCTCTGGAAATATTTATACTTAGAGAAATACTTTCTCTAAGTTCATGAAATATATTCTCAATGCTTATCATCTGCGCATTGTTATTGGTGCGTTGTGAGCCTATTGTATGTTGCTCCTAGATGTATTTCAAAGAAAAAAAAAAAGGTTCCATTTTTTTTCCCCCGAGGGGTGTGGTAATCTGTTGCGTGCATATTTTGACGCACATATTACAAAAATACGATATGGCTATTTAATATGGAAAATATATGTTTGCATTCATTTGTGTATGAAAATGCTTCCTCTGGTAAAGCTAGATAATTCATGATTGATTTACACTTTTGATTATATGAGTGATCTTTCTTGATATTGACTCGGCGCATGGATATTGTATTCATGTCCGTTCTTATTTGTTCGGGCCAGAAAATAGATTAATTTTGCTTGTTATGTTTATGGCCTGAATTCATGTGTACTACTTGTCTAGTGAAAGAAGATTCAGTCGTATATTGTATACCTTTGTATGTTCAGGTCGGACTATATTCTTTCTACCGGAATCTAGCGCAGGTTTTCGTAGTCCTACTGGGTTGTGAAGAGTTCCGATAATGTCGCTAAGATGGCTGAGTGCTTTTTCCAGGGCTGGCACTGTTTAAGGTTTAACAGTGATTCATAGATGTTTTTCTAGAAGTTTATGTCTCTGCAAGAGTCTATTTGTCAGAGATCCTCCTCATATGTGTGATTCGGACTCCAGTTATGCCAGACCCTATTTTTTGATGATCTCGAGTCGATTAGACCTAGATGGAACATTGTGCTTCGTATCGCTAGGGTTGTGTTTTGTATCGACGAAGATGACAGTCTTTCCTACAGCAGTTATGTCTACGTGAATTAACTTGATTACTGTAGAGCTGTATGGAAAACTTTATGAAATTATTTATATGCACATTATAAATTAACTTTGGCTTATATCTACCTTCCTACGAGTGAGTGAGCGACAACTCAGGAAGGCGGCCATGTTATATTCCTGTCATCATATTTTTGATCACTGTCAAGAGAACAGATTATGTATCCTACTATCGGGCAGTGGTATCGAGATCTTGTTATGAGGTAAAAACCCACTATCGTGGTTTATGAGTGTTATACAAACATTGGACATATTTCAGCTTAAGAACTTAGCTATGAAATGAAGGTTCGGCCAATGACTTTTGTATGTTTACCGATCCTCATTGACGCGTTCAGTCAGTAGAGGATACGGCAATTAGTTACCAGAACAGTGAATACCACCTTGGGTTGAATGATATTTCACTACTACATGAATGTATCATCCACGATTCAAATAACCAATGAATGTATGTCAACATGTGTCCATGACTGTATCCGTGCTGTCCAGTTTGCGTACCTTCATTAAACTATTGAAATGTCAGAGGCAGTTCAAGTCGTCATTGCATTACATGAGAGTGTGTGAGAGTTATTACCAAGAGGTCTGTTACACCGAACTACTACACCATTCGCGTTACTTGACACTCCCACTCAAGGTCTACATGACAGGTTCATTCAACAGTGGCCAATACACAACAACACGTTTATTCTACAGTAGTGGCCAGACTTAGCATATCCTTGACACTCTACACATACATTATTTTAAAACATTTTACAGATGTAAAGATCCATTTGAAAGCTTTGCTAATAGAAATGTTAATTTTCCAAAATTCTGGTTTAAAATGAGAGTACTTGTCTAAGCTAGAAATGTTTAGCTGCTTGTATGCAACATGGTATGCAGGACAAACTAAAGTATAGTTACTTCAAGATGGCAAATGACTGCAAAACACCAACATCATGTGGGTAGTTAAGTTTGTGAGTGGGACAATGTCTTTAGAGATCTGATAACCATTGGTATATGTGTCACTAGAATTATCACACGGGTAATAAAATACAATTTGTTTATTGTGGCTGGACTGTCACAGTTTATTGATTCTTTGAGAAGTGTACAGTTGTGGTTCTTTAAAAATTGGTCTGAAATGCAACAAATATCATCAGCTTGTATCTGCACAACGAGTATCGGTTGCAACGAATCTTCTGCTTCTTGTCTTGATGGCACATTCTGATAAACTGTTCTGTCCGTCTCTTTATGTTATATTCCCACTTATAGTCTTCCTTTTGCATGCTTGCCTTCAATTCTTCCTTCCATTATGGCCTTCAGCAAGGTGTTATGTCTTTTTATGTGTCCAAAATATTTAAGCAGTCTAATTTTTATCTCCTTCATTAATTCTCTTTTCATTTCTATGACCTCTATTTGTTACTTCTCTTTCCATGAGACGAACTCTGTTCTTCTATATATCCACATCTCAAGGGCCTGAACTCTTTCTTCCAGTTCTGTTCATTGTTCATGGTTCTACACCATACAGTATGAAGAATGTATATAACATTAATTATACCAATTAATTATTTAAATAGCTTTTTCAGACACGAAAAGAAATAACATGCAGTAATAGTGCACTGGAAGAAAACTCACAAGTGGATCTCTGGGACTTGCGCTAGCGAATTCCAGGTGTCAGAACGATCTTGTAGTTGGACAGAAAGCACTAACAGGCAGTGTCATAACTAGGTAATTTGCCGTCGAGAAAAAGGCCTAGCTATATATTTATATTTTCCAATTGTTGCCTTCCCCTGTCCAAAAGCACTTTCATCCAACTCACTGAGGTTAAAATAAACGCTCAGGAAGGTAAAATTTCTGAGGATGATGAACAAGAGAATGGAAGCAGAGGTCGCCTGTAGACTATGTTAGGAGACCCAATACTTAGCAGAGACAGTTGTCTCCTTTCAGTTTGTGGTACAAGTTGCCAGCAGTGCTAGACTAACATCAGACGGGTCTTGAAGACGCTTGGCAACCTTTGTAATTACCTCAGCCTTAATGCAGAAGATGTGTTACAGCCACCAGACTTTGGCTATTGTAGAGAAGTACAGTCCAAGGCACCTGTTGTAACCAACAGTAGCTGAAGCAGATGCCAACCGACCTGTTTTGACTAAATTCATAACAGTTTCGGTCGCTCTCAACTTGGTTTGTGTACTGACTTCCTTGTTGACAAGCGTTACTAGGACTACCCCGGAAGTACGTCACATAGTCTGCTAATTTTAAGCAGACGATCCTAGCCGGTTTCAGATCGAACAAGTGAGTGGTAGTTTGGCCTCTTTGGCTGTGTCTCTCCATGTGAGAAAGTCGTGTTTGCACGAGCTCCAAAAGTGTACTCTGGATATAGAGTTTTATGTGTTTCAGATCAGCTAGGTCGTCCTACGTTTGGAGCCTAAGCTCGATTATATTTGTACGGACTTGTCAGCGCTGAAAGGAGAGGAATGAGTGAATATTACGAGTATATATTAAATACTTCAGCAAGATGACTCTGACATTGTTCCTGTAGTCTACATGACGATAGACTTACTTTATGGACTGGCTAGAGATTGCCATTGTCAATTTAATGGATGCCTTATTGAGGAGCTACGTTTCGTGCATTAAAGTATATATATTGTTAAACGTCAATCAGGCTTATGAAGTTTTCCTACTGCTGAAGACTAGCCTTACGTTTGTGTGAACTTTGCAAGTCGGACTGTATTATAAAATCAACCCTAGACTGTCTGGACACCAGGGTCCAGCTACTACAGATACTCTTAATGAACTCGGAGAGGGAACAAGAATCTGCACCATCCATCAGATTAAAGATCATATTCCCTAACATTTACTGGAGGTGTCAAGCTGATGTACCACTACATTTTTCTGAGCTACAAGCCGATGATCGCCTAAGAAATTTTGTTTCAACCCAGATTTTCAAAATGGCACATCTGTCGTCTGCTAGAGTATGAGAAAGGCCGGAAAACAGTTTTCCACATTACAGTTCTTCATGTCTGCAAGTTCCCAAAGAGCAACTATACAATCATATCATATCTGCATCCTGGATGTATGAAAGCATCTATTTTTCTGCCAAAGATGGCGAATTTTCCTGGCGTTGATGAATCAAGTGTATTCTGTATCGAGTCAGCTATGCTCTACGTGTAGACCTAGTGAGAGGTCTTGGTATCTGTTGCGTAATATTATATGATGTGTGTATAAATGTTCTGTGGATGATGTCACATTTGCCACACAACGTTGAGGGTGTTGTATTTCATCTGCTTCTCTAAAGGTATGATAATCCTGGCCTTTGCAGAGTAGTGTGCCACCCTCAGACACCAGAGATGATGAGGCGTAGTAACATGGTGTCTTTAGTCTGGTTTAAGTGTGTAGGATGTAGATGTGTATTCAGACAGTGAGCATTACGAACAAGGCAATCCACACAATGACGTCACGTTATCAGCACGATGTGAAAAAGTCAATAAAGCTTTAAACAGCAGTGATGGGTTTTTGGCAATATATATTGTACGCCACAATGACAAAATGCATGGACATCGTTATGCAGAAAACATCACAGGTATTTTCACAACAGTCATTGTATCATCGAAGTAGTCGACTCAACAGGCACAGCAAACAGCATAATAATAATGTACATTATGTGCCTTTTCAAGATATCGTAAACCGCTGTTCATGTAGTCAGGTAGTAAACTTCCCCTTTCCATAAGAGCTAGTAGATATCAACTAGGAGATTAAATCTGGTCTCCTATTTTTGACCTCAACAAGACAGGCATGTCTTTCGAGCGTCACATTATTGTTCTCTATGTTCCTTATACAGCAAAGGTATCAAACCTAGATCCATCAACAAAGTTCAGGAAGCAAGTAGTCCGTAGGACAGGCATCAATCGATGCGTGACAATATAAGTGGATCATAAGGCAGGCTAAGCGAAAGTCAACATCACAAGATGGCGATAAAGTCACTTAGCAAAAAAAGGATTCATTTACCTGTTCATCAGGAATTAAATCACATAATCACATATGCCTCCAGGCATTAGGAATAACATGGAGATATATCATCTCAAAAAAGGAACAACAATCATGAGGACTCCTTCCTGAATAATCTAATCGAAGACTAGCACATAGCTACGTCTCGCCTTATCAGCTTCTCTGCTCAGACTAACCTGGGCGGAAATCGTTTAAACAACGCCACAAAAAGAGACATGCGCAGAACACGCGAATCGAATACAACTCAGCCAAATTTACGAAACGAAGAATGTTCTACGATGTTCGACTAAAGACCTTTTACCTTAAAAGGAAATGAATCTTGAAACATTGCGATTGCCAACTGTTTTCAAAGAACTGGCGATCTGAGTGCTCCATAAATGGACATGACTCAAAAATCGTTCACACAACTATCGGCAACCCTAGCTATCAAGATAAGACAACTTCTTGACGATAGCTATCAAGATTAGACGACTGTAGAAATAAAAGTGACTACAATTCCATGAGTTCCTTCCCATGCATTAAAAATTAACTATAGTCAGAATGCATGGTCAGAATAAGTTGCGACAAGTTTTTAGCAGCAACATTACCGCCACCTCCCGATAAAAAAAAAAATGTGCAACATTTTTTTTTTTTTTTTTTAAATATCCAAGAGTAAAACCAAAAGCGGTTTATCAACGCACGAATTATGCGGGGATAACTAATTGCACTGCCTAATATGAGGCTAAATTGACACATAAAGTGTCTGGTGAGAATATATTTCTCAACAGATAAAAAAAATCTGATTCAAAAATATATCGGGGAGGTGCCACCAACACACACCACGCTTGCATGAAAATACAATATAAATATGCAAGTTCATATCATTATAATCAAATAGCAGTGTCATAATCTAATACCGCTTAGAATGGATGTACACATCTGATATTGAATGTTAAATATTACATTATCTAAATGTTTAATATTACCATTACACAATGAAATTAAACATATGACGATCCAGGACACATCTCCTGTCGTTCCAAAGAAACTGTACAATGTGGAACTCTCCATGTTTGACAACAGAAAGGTAGCTTCTCAGATCAACAAAAAATGCTGAGAAAAAACAACCAATATAATTCTATTTAATAGCCATTAAGTTTCATACTATACAATACATTATTATTAACAATTGTGACCGAGTGAACTTTCGGCCCTTATATTAACTACTCAGTCTTCTTCTTATATTAAAGATGGAACAGAAGAAGATGATAACAAAGCACAATAGTATGTGTTCACCTAAAGTGAGGACGGATGTGCTAATGTATTGTAATAATATAGGTGTGTTATGGCTCTGTCGTATATCTAGAAATAGAACAGAAGTATTAGTTGGAATCATGTGGGCATCTAGACAGAATGTCAGCCATCACATTATCCAACCCACGGATAGCTCGTACCGTGAAGTGAAAAGGTTGAAGAGCAATAGCATATCGAGTGGATCTCGAACTCTTCAAGTTCTTAGTCTGAATAGCTGTAAGAGCTTTCTGATCAGTTTCTAGAATGAAATGTGCGCCCAGGAGGAATCTTTGTAGTTTGAGAATAGACCAAACCATAGCCAATAATTCACGGTCTAAAACCGAGTAGTTCCTCTCTGCCACATTTAGTTTTCTAGAAATGTACATGACAGGATGCAGAATTTCAGCATATTCCTGCGTAAGTGCTGCTCCGATCCCAGTGGATGAAGCATCACTTCGAAGAACAAAAGTTCTATCAAGAGTAGGTAATCTTAGGATGGGAGGAGAAGAAAATATACTTTTAATCTGGTCTAAGGAAGATTGACATTCCTGAGACCACCGAATCAGATTAGGCGACCCTTTCTTCAACAACGTTGACAGAGGTGCCATTATCGAAGATAGATTCGGAATAAATCTCCCATAGAATTGAATTAACCCCAAGAGACTCCGGACTTGTTTCTTCGTCTTAGGTACTGAGATGTTCAATATTTTCGAAGTATTGTGGTCTTCTGTCTTCAAGAGACCATGACCAACACGATGACCCAAGAAAGAAATTTCACCAAAACCAATATAAGCTTTAGAAGGTTTTGCTGTCAGATTATACTCACGTAGAGTAGACAGTAGGTCATATAAACCCAGATAGTGATCTTCCCAAGAATCACTGAAGAGACAGATATCATCTAAGTAAGCGATGACATCTGAACGATGAGAAAGAATTTGACGCATCATGCGAACGAAAGTAGCAGGGCGTTAAGCAGTCAGAGGTTTGGCATGATCTGCTAAAGGCACTTGCCAATAACTTTTGACAAGTCAAGTTTAGTGAAGAATCTAGAATTAGAAAGTCTAATAAGTAGATCTTCTAGTAAAGGCATAGGTTCAGCATCGAACTTTGTGACTTGATTTAATTTGCGATAATCAGCGCAAATTCGTATGTTCTTATCTTTCTTCCAAACAATAACCATGGAAGAAGAATATGGAAAAGTCGATGGTTCAATTATGTTTAATTGGATCATTTCATCCAATTCCTTTTCCACTTGTGACTGAAAGTGTATAGGGATAGGATACGGCCTAACCCTAATAGGATTATTGTCGGTAAGAATAATGTCATGTTCTATGACATTCGTGTGACCCGGGATGTCGGTTAGAACATCCTTAAATGTCTGTAACATCGACGAGACTTGACGATGTTCATCAACAGAAAGATTAGGAGAAATGGAGACATCTTTCCAAGATTCCATAGAATGTAGTGGAACCACTGGAAGAGGGAGATCGACATCAGAAAAAACAGATTCCTCATCCTGTATTACTGACAGGGATGAGTAATGACCATAAGGTACAGAAGATTCGTCCGTTGCCTGGAAAATAGGCAGCAAATAGTCTGGACGCTCATGAAATTCCGTCAGCATGTTGATATGGAAAGTTTTATGCTTTCCATCTATATCGACCACATAGTCAACATCGGAAATTCGTGAGACTATTGCATATGGACCTTTCCATGCAATCAGAAGTCTATTTTCCCTACTGGGGAGTAGGACGAATGCTTTGTCACCTGGACAAAGTTGTCGTAGACATCTGTTCTTGTTAGCAAACTGCCTTGCTTTTTCTTTAGCAATTTCTGACGAAGCAGTCGCTAGTTTGCATGCTTCAATGATCTTTTGCCTAAGAGCAATGACATACTCATATGAAGATTGAGTGTCATCACTAATATCATCGGCAGTGATGAGATCGTGTAATAAAGACATAGGGCCGCGCGGACGCGCACCAAAGACAAGTTCAAAGGGAGAAAATCCTGTGTGCTCGTTTGGGACCTCTCTATAGGCAAAGAGAGCCGCAGGTAAAACCCTATCCCAATCTTGAGGATGGTCTTCAGTTATCTTACCAAGTAAAGTCTTGAGCGTTCTATTCAGACGCTCAACTAACCCATTAGACATAGGATGATAGATGCTACTGAGAGATCTTTTAATGTGTAAGGTAGACATTACTTGAGACATAGTATCAGATATGAGTTGAGTGCCATGGTCTGACAGTATTTCTCTGGGGAACCCCAAGCGAGAAAATATCAGCCAAAGAGCATCTGCGATATCTGTAGTAGATATGCTCTTTAGAGGGATAGCCTCTGGCCAACGTGTGCACATATCGACACATGTAAGGATAAACTGATGTCCTCTGGCCGACTTTATCTTAAAAGGGCCAATAATATCTATGGCCATTTTTTGGAATGGCCGAATAGGGATGTCAGCAGCCTGGATAGGCGCAGCATGTCGTGGTCCTCTAGATTTGACCTCCTGACATACCTGACATGATCGGCAGTATATACGAATGTCCTTGTTAACAAAGGGCCAAAAGAAAGCCGCAAGGACTCTCGACTTTGTACGGGAAAATCCCATGTGTCCAGCACATTGCGAGTCATGTGCTGGCTATGAACTTCATTATCATTATTCAACGAAGTTTGCGGTGTTTGTAGAGCTTGTGCTCTTGTAACCACTGCATTGGTAGCTTGCATATTATCATCTTCCCAAGCAGCAATCTGCTGTGGGGTACATTCCCTAACTCCGTGGATACGACCAATAATAAGGTCCGCAATTGGATTAGGTAAGAGACAGGCATGCACATCTCCTGTAAAGAAAGGAGTGGCAATGTGGATTACAGCAGTAGGATATTTCTCTAGAGTGCCGCCAAATGTGACACATTTGATAACCCTTCCTGTCGCACAGGATGGATCTACAAGCGATTGTCTAACACCAATAGTGGTGCATCCGGAATCGAAAAGTAGTGAGACCGGAGTATTATTAACAAGACCCTTATGTAGGATTAGAGAACCTCTCCCGTCATGTGCAACCGAAGCAGGAAGAGCGGGGAGAGGGTGACCACAACTCAAAGTCGATATTGTAGTTGGTTCGAACAAAGTACTGCATTGGGGGCACTTGTTTGCTCTCCCAAAGTCAAAAGATGAACAAGTGACAGCGTCAGAGTTTTTATTATCAGAAACCTGATTACAGGCTCCCTGAGATTCTTGTTGATCCGAGTTAGCCTGATGATATCTCTTTTTTTTGTTTTGAGATCTACCGCGACTACCATTACCTCTGAAGTTATCACTGTTGTTATTATCTCTGTAGTTATTATTGTCTCTATTATAACTGTTATCATGTTTCGAACTACAGTTTCCATGATTATTATCATGTCCACATTGATGTGAACATCTATTTGTTTGGTTTTGAGGTTTACGCGAGGAAAAGCCTCTGTTACCATATCCTCTTCTGAAATGCCTAAAATTATTAGGTTGGAAGTAACGAGGACTGTCAGCTCGTCTCCAATTCTTCGACGAAGAATCACCCTGAAATTGATTTCCATAATTTTGACCGTAACTACGGTTACTTTTCCTATCAAAATTTTGTTGGAATCTATGACTAGAGTTTTGACCATAAGGTGCTGCCGAAGCAACTGGCAGACCTTCTTTTACTTTAGAGTTACCAATGGTTACGTGAGGATGCGCAGTTATATACTGGCTACAGAAATCTTCCATTTCTTTTATTGTTTTAGGTTTACGTTCATGAAGGAAAGACTCATTGACAGAAGACATGACTTTGTCTCTAAGTATTAAGTCCATAAGTCCTTCATAAGTTTTTTCTGTCTTAGACAGCTCCACCCAACGTAAAAAAGTAAGACGTGTCTTTGACATGAATTCAGAGAATTGCACACCAGTTTCTGGCAACATATTTTTTAAATTGAAGACGATAGCCGTCTTCGTCAAGTGATAAACCTGCAATGATTTATCTATGTTATGTACTTTACATGAAGTTTCAAATCTGTCCAAATAGAATGTAATATCGTCGATGGAAGCATTGAATGGTGGTAGGTTAAGTTTGAAAGTGCTTGCATTAGTCTTATCTGAGACCTTATTTGCATCATTAGCATTACCTATGTTCATCACCCTTAATTTCTCAACTTCCAAAGCTAAGAGTTTTTCTTCATGCTCCATTTTTGCTTTTCTCTCATCAGACTCTCTTTGTAACTTCCTTTCTTCAGCTTCAGCTTGTTTTTCTAATCTTTTATTTTCAGCCTCTATTTCAAGTCTTTTATTTTCAGCCTCAAGTCTTTTATTTTCAGCCTCTGTTTCAAGTCTTTTATTTTCAGCCTCAAGTCTTTTATTTTCAGCCTCTGCTTCTCTTTTTTGTTTTTCCATTTCCATCTGGAATCTTTTTTCATCCACCTGCATCTGCAGTTTCTTTTGTTCAGCTTCCATTGCTTTATCATATTGAGCAGTTGCAAATTCTTCTAACTTATCACCAGTCTTCCCAAGCAATTTACCCTGCTCAATAAAGTGCTCAAATGTAGCCATGATGAGTAATAATATGAGTCCACAACCTGAAATAATTAATTATCTTATTTCAAATTTAATTATAACAAGTTTTAAATGAAGCACTTGTTTACTCACAACACTATATTATTATCCCAATCTCTGTGGGAAGCAAGTCTTATATCAAAGAACTTGTGTATAGACCTTTTTGAAATATCATCAATCAACTCTTGATCATAGGTGCACTTCCCATTCAATAGTGCACAATAGTATTCATCATTTACTAATCATCAGTGTAGTAGTAATGCATAAGCACAACCCACTATTAAATGTGAATTAACTACTATAAGTGTAACCAATGACTATGTAAACACTATCACAATGTAAACAGTAACAATGTAAACATTACACTGTAAACAATACAATGTAAACAATACAATGTAAACAATAATAAAGATTTAGCAACAATACGAAAACATTCGTAGAAATCAACAAAAAATAAAGCGAAAATTAAAGAAATATCACAAAAAATGTGATGATATCTACGAGGATATTAGACAATACACATAACACCACAGTGTATAAACAAAAATGTTGTATGAAACTAAACTATAGTAAAGAGGAGGCTAACAAATACAAACAAATCAAAACTAAACTAAAGAATGTGAAGAAAATCCCGAAAACAACACTGACCATATCGTCACAACTAACAAAAAATAGCAACAGAAGTCGCTTTGCAAATTCCAGTATCGGAAATTTGCACACCCTAAAGAAAACGCTCACGATAGACGACCTCTATCACGTGGTATGATCTAAGGGAGACTCCGCCCAACCGAAAAACCCGCAGACACATAAACATATAAATATAAATATACAAATAACATATAACATGTAAACAAAAGAATGAGATGAAACACAGAAGACTCAGTAGAAGTATAAGGGCACAGTTCACAACAAACAGGCCACTTAACTTATGGGTATCCAAACGTCAGCCACAGCAGAAAAAACAGATGACAATCAGCGTCCAAAGGAATGAAGATCCAACGATGATGGTACATCTGGACTGCTCCAACTGCCATGACGATGGTACTTGAGCTTCTAAACAGTACAGGTAGTGTAAATAACGGCACTTGACCTTCTTATACAACCGTAAATTGTTTGAATCGGTACTTTGCCTTCTTATTCAATCGGCACTTGACCTTCACAAACGACAGCAACACGTTTCAACTGGCAATGTATGACTCAACGCCGGGTACTGCCATAATTCTGTATGTAGATGTCTTGAAAAATCGCTGTATGTTGATTTCTGGAACAATGCAGTTTGTTGAATTCTTGTTGAATGAAGCAGGTAAGGGATCCCGAGTATGCTGGTACCAGAACAAACCAACTTATGGCCACCAAATGTTGCGTAATATTATATGATGTGTGTATAAATGTTCTGTGGATGATGTCACATTTGCCACACAACGTTGAGGGTGTTGTATTTCATCTGCTTCTCTAAAGGTATGATAATCCTGGCCTTTGCAGAGTAGTGTGCCACCCTCAGACACCAGGGATGATGAGGCGTAGTAACATGGTGTCTTTAGTCTGATTTAAGTGTGTAGGATGTAGATGTGTATTCAGACAGTGAGCATTACGAACAAGGCAATCCACACAATGACGTCACGTTAATACTCAACAAGTTACACGCGAGAAGCTAATCTACTCATGGTTTCCTTCAATAGGCGGGGGAACACACTATCTGCCAAAAACCAATACATTCTTGCTGAAATACAATCCACAGGTATCAAATAAGCACAATCAAAGATGAATACGGCAGGGCAACTCTATAATTTATAATAGAACATTCATACTAACCGTTTCTGTAACTCAATGCAAAGATGGTTCATTTTTCAGCGCAATTATGCTGTGACAGGCAGGCTTAGCGAAAGTCAACATCACAAGATGGCGATAAAGTCACTTAGCAAAAAAAGGATTCATTTACCTGTTCATCAGGAATTAAATCACATAATCACATATGCCTCCAGGCATTAGGAATAACATGGAGATATATCATCTCAAAAAAGGAACAACAATCATGAGGACTCCTTCCTGAATAATCTAATCGAAGACTAGCACATAAAGCTACGTCTCCGCTTATCAGCTTCTCTGCTAGTAACCTGGGCGGAAATCGTTTAAACAACACCCACAAAAAGAGGACATGGTGAACAGAACACGCGATCGAATACAACTCCAGCCAAATTTTACGAAACGAAGAATGTTCTACATGTTCGACTAAAGACCTTTTACCTTAAAAGGAAATGAATCTTGAAAACATTGCGATTGCCAACTGTTTTCAAAGAACTGGCGATTGAGCGCTCCATAAATGGACATGACTCAAAAAAATCGTGCAACATACTATCGGCAACCTAGCTATCAAGATAAGACACGTCTTGACGATAGCTATCAAGATTTGACGACTGTAGAAATTAAGTGACCCAATTCCCCATGAGTTTCCTTCCCATGCATTAAAAAAATTAACTATTAGTCAGAAGCATATGGTCAGAATAAGTTGCGACAAGTTTTTAGCAGCAACAGTATCCTGTTCACATCTTGAAGGGGAAAGGGTGTGGAAGGAAGCCATTGGAACTAGGAGAATTTGAGGCGGGGCATTCAGATAAGTCACAGTTTAGTAGTTTTCATACATCGTGTGACACTTGATTATCTGTTTGCCGCGTATTTTTTTCATCATTTATGTTTCGTGTGAGATAATGCAGTGTTGGTTAATCTGTGGGATCAAGCTGGGACTTATGTGTTCTATCAATACTGTTTCGACAGGTCGATAGATTAATATGCGTTTCCTTAGGGTTTGTAGCGTGGTTTTGTTTCAAATAGCGAGGCCGGCTTTATCAACGCTGTTGGAATCTGCTGGCTGTTTAGCGGTAGAAGTCTTGTTAAGTGTCCATTTTGTGTTGTTAGTCCAGTTCTATATTAATTTTTTCTTCAGTTTGCTACATTAATTTGTGTTGTGATACTGTGAACTATCGTTTTGAGGTAATAGATGTCTTTAAATGTGTAAAAACAAATTGTGATGGTGGAAAAGATTATTTTTTCTTGTTTATTGCAAAACATCATTTGTATTTTCCTCTTTTGGTCTCTGATCACTCCATGTTTGTACCTTTCCATTTTATGCTCCATGCTAACATCTTCCGGTTAATGCATCAAGTCTGAGTGGAATTTGATAGTGGTGTGTATCAACATTTTTGCTATTCGAGTACATTATTTGTTGCTAGTGAACATGTAAGAGGAGAAAGATTGTGGCTTGTACTTAATAACAGCTAATGCTGTTACATACAAGAGCTAACAAGCTCGTGAGGAAAAGATTAAGTCATATTGGTGATGACCTTGAAAGGATTTTATTAAAATTGGGAAAAGATTGTTCTGGAGGGAGAAGAATGTTATCCAATGAAAGAAGATGAGCAGAACATTTCATCGAAAAAGAAAAAAGTCTATGTCATGAGTTTAAAACAGGTGATGATGATGAATGAGAAATCAGATTGCAACAAACCTCAGGTGATGAAGAGGTAAGGTAAATTTACCTAAATTGATGATAAAAAGATGATATCCAATGCTTCCTGAGTAGATTTGAGACCTATTTCATGAATTTTGGCTGATTAAAGTGATGAGGATCATGAATTTATGATGCATTAAATGGGATGACCAGTCGAGAATTGATTAGTCAAAAACTGTTACTTTCTTTCACTTAGTCAGTAAAACTTTACAGAAAGAGAAGATGATCTCGCTTTATCTGAAAAATTAAGGTTTTATCCCTCCATTTGGATTTCTTATCCTTTTTACAGGAGAGAAACCAAGAGATAAAGTGACTGCGGCCCTTGGTGTAATACCAGGTCGCACACCCCAATGATAACTTTAGATTCTCTTCCAGCTAGAGAACACTGTTGGTATCGATATGCGTTGAAAATAACCCGAACGCTTCGAAAACACATGCGGTGTTGTGTCAAGGAATGTCTCACGCAGATTCGATATAAATTCGCTTCGCTGTTTTAAGCACAACATTGTCTAACCTTCAATGTGTCAACCCATCGTTTTATAAATAGTATGGAAATGTCATAATTTTTTTTTTTAAATAATTTCAGACCTACTTAGGTGTCTGCTCGGGTTTGAGTTGATTGAATCATTGCTGACGACATGCACATTTTTTGACTTTTTACTGCAAATGTTCCCCCTTGCTAGTCACATGATTTGGGGATCACAAGAACTAAACAGAGAGTAATCTGAAAAACTTATTTCTTTTTGGCCTGGTGAGACCAAAGATGTCATTAACGCATGTCTTCTTGTCGCACATGTGTGTTTTAAAAACTTTGCCATCTTCCTTTAGTGTGTTTGGGATTATTTTGTTAAACAAAGACAACAAGAGTAAAATGTAACGTTGTGTTCTGGTATTTTATCATTCAGGGTCATATTGCGAAAACAGCCGATTCAAGCAGCGGACACACTGTCTGATCTATGTAAAATTTGATTTCGGAACATTAGTATCCATCAAACATGTCATATTTTTCAAAGATGTCTATTGACCTTATTGGTTTTCCTATGTTAAAGTTGAAAGTGTCCGTGGTGTTCGTATAAATGTAAGACACTTTATTAGTTCTGGTATGTGTAGGCCTAAGATTTGAGATCATTGTACCAAAACTAGCTTAACGTGTATCATGTGATATTACTGTGTTACTCATTGGTTTTTTTTATTTTCCCGCAGCTATCTTCATATCTTACGTTTTATATCATCACTAAAATGAAGACTTGTGTAAAAAAATGAATTGTGGTCACACGAAAAAGCCATATGATTTTCATAGCGGATTGTGCATGTATATTTTTATAGACTTCTTTTCACCAGGGAAATTGGGTTTTCCCGACAAAACACTGTTTCGACACAGTCTGATAATGGTTCTCGCAAGTGTTGATTCGCCCACCTTTCCGATGCAGAGAGTAAAAGTATTAATGAACATGTTTGGTATTGAAAGAAATCACTCAGATTATGATCATTGATTATTTTGGTCCTCAATCATCTTACCAAAATGATTACCAAGGTCATTCCACAGGAAATAATGATAAAGGTTCTTTTTTTCAGAAACAATTAATATAGAAAGATAGTTCAAATTAATGCTTTTGAATTGGGATGAGTAACACTTAAGTGACTGTTATGTCAACAATAAATTAGTATCTTTGTTGAGATCAAGAGTGCGGAATGTGTCACACCGTATAATGTTCTATTTGCATAGGGACTTAGTGTACTGACTGAGATCAGCTGTGAAGGTAGATCGATATCTAATAAGAGTAGTGTATTATATAACCTTACTTGCTGCCACATATGTATACCTCAGGACAGCACATCGAGAAATCATAACAGAATTATACACAAGAGCACAAGCTCTGAATAAGTGTGATGACTAGAAGAACTTACAATGATGATATATGTCTAGGGTATGTGTATGATGAAGTGTAAGTCAAAACAACAACAGACAGATAAACAATTTAATTTATTACCACTACACTTGACAACACTGTGACACTCACATACATAAAACACTCTACAAGGATATCTTAAAGGAGTCACTGATAACTTTTCAAATAACAATATGTATTCATTGCTGTCATGAATGTATATGTGTCCTGATTCAAATACAAAGGGAACCAGGAATCACAATCAATTTTAATTACAAGTTATATGTACAGAATTTATCAATATGAATATTGTAGTGACATGTATTATTAAAAGTATCCTATGTGTGTCAGTTGTGTAGTAGTAATATGAGGTAATACTGGTTTTGTTTTGTTCAAGCTCTGTTGGTATTTGTCATCATGACTTCAATAGTTTGTCTTTATTGGAACTAGTATTGGAGATGTTCTCAGTTCCTGATATTAAAACAATTAAATTCCCCTCTTAATTGTATTTTACACTGTCATTTTAAGATGGGGGTACATAATGTTGAGCTCAGCTGGCCACATCAGCTTATCTTGCGTGATGGCGGCAGGAAAAGACTCCTCTGCTCGATTTCTCCCCTGGGCTCTGGAGACACCTCACTGATAGCTAAATGGACCAAGGAGTATGCTGTCCGACTCTGGATTCAGCAAAGCTCTGACCAGGTGCTGCTCAATAACGTTAAGACCACAGTCCCACAATTCATGGAAATAAACACAGATACGTTGACTAGCAATGAATTCTGGCACAAATACTGGCACAAATTCCCATCTGCTTATGTTCCAGGCTTTTATTTAGCAAAAATATGAGCTGGCTTCAACGCACTGTTGCTTTATCAAGCTTATTTGAACTAGTGGTCTCGAACTAACGCTCCTAAGTGATTATATCAGCGAGTCTGGCCAATGGAGCCACGTTTCGACAAGTGTTTGAAAAAATTTTACCTTCCTACGTCTCCCCTAACAACCAAGGATAGCATTTATAGTCCGACTAATCGTGTTTAGCCTTACATATCATTCCAGCCAATCAGTTCAAATGTAACTTGTGGCCCATTTCCCGTACAATGGTGGTTTAAAAAATCTACCACTGAGCGATTCTGATTTTGGGTGTTGTCTGACAGCACCATCATTTTATTTTGGCTATAACTTGTTAATTCCTAGACTATTTGCATAACACTTAACATATTCTTTGTCATCAAGCCCTAAGGAACCCAAATATACAAATTTAAAAGAGCTACGTGGCTGCGTTCAAAATATGCAATTTCTTCTACCTCCTGTTTCGAAGATGTGCTGTCTGGGTACTGTAATGTTTTCAAACGTAAACCCATCTAATGTTATCTTTTCTAATAAGCGTTTTCCAGGTTTTTTAAAACCTAACTCTGGGAAGGTTAGTGTTTTTATCACTGTCCGTCTGAAAAAAAGTTAGTGCATGTGGCCTTACACGCGTGATGGCAGCAATTGTGTATCGCGCGACGCGTGTTTAGTGTTGCACGTGTTCGGCTTTCTGCCTCTCCCTTCTCTCTATCCTTTAGTCCATCTGTTCGTTCGTTTTGGTAACGTAGTATAATTAATGTTAGGATTAATTTAGGTCATTACGCAGTGTGCCTCTCAATGTTTTTCTTAGAAATGCAATACCCGTTTTAATGTGTTGTGGAAACGCTTGTATTTATGCAGTGGCTTATATTTAACGTGGAAACGTTACAATTTGCAGACGAAGCATAAAACAAAGGGGGATTTCGAGTACATTCTCTGTGACAGCACTGTTATTTTACCATTGCTCTTTTCTTTATTATAATTTATTTGTTAGGCTTTATATTTACCTGATAATTTATATATGTGGATTAGAATATTTCACGACATTAAGCAAATGCTTGATAGAGTTACAGCTAAATATCCGCAAGAATGGGACCGTATATTACCAGCTGTTCTATTTGCTTACCGAGAATTTCCAAATTCTAGCACCAGGTTTTGTCCATTCGAGTTAGTCTATGGTGCTAGGCCACGGGGTCCCATGGCTATTTTGAAACATCTACTTATTGGTACTGACATAAACGAGGAAGTACAATCCTCTTATCAATACGTTGTAAATTTAAGACGAAAGATTATTGACGCATGCAAATTAGCAGTGCAGTCTTCGGAGAGGGCAAAATCAAAGGCTCGACTGTTTTTTAATAAAAACAGGAAACTGCGCCAGTTGTGGCCAGGAGACCAAGCTTTTGTATTGCTTCCGAACAAGGAAAATAGAATGTTAATTTCTTGGAAAGGTCCTTATACAATCATAAAAAAAAAAACTATCAGATGTCGACTATGTTGTAGATGTGAAAGGTAAAGAAACAATTTTTCACATAAATATGTTACAACAGTTTTACACTAGACCACCACATCTTCATCCTATCTTTGATTCTATTGATGAATCTATTGATCGTCGTACTTCCTTGGCAGTAATCCAAGAAGAAATTTCTGACTTTGATGATGATGGTGAACCTATTCTGTCATTACCAGATATTCATTCGTTAGCGACTGAATCATGGAAAGATGTTTCCATTGATCCTTCTTTGTATTCCAATCAGAAAAATCAGATTTCTGACTTACTTCAGTCTTTTTCTGATGTGCTCACGGATATTCCTGGGCATACTGATGTCATTGAACATATCACGTTAACGGATTTCAGGCCAATTAAACTGAAACCGTATCCTATTCCTATCCATTTGCAATCTCAAGTGCAAGATGAGTTAAAACAAATGATTAGATTGAACATTATAGAACCTTCCAATTCACCATATAGCTTTCCTATGGTGTTAATTAGGAAAAAGGACAAATCTATAAGAATTTGTATCGATTATAGAAAATTAAACGCAGTGTCTATTCGAGACGCGGAACCTCTTCCCGTGCTTGATTCACTGCTTGAAAGACTATCTACTGCTACTTTCTTCACTAAATTCGATCTCTCAAAGGGCTACTGGCAGGTCCCTTTGTCTAACAAATCTAAACCATACACAGCTTTTGCTACTCCTTTAGGTTTGTTTCATTTTAACTATGTCTTTTGGACTTGTTAATGCTCCTGCGACTTTTGTGCGCATGATGAGGAGACTATTTTCTGATTGTGAGGACTTGATTACATACATTGACGATATATGTCTGTTCCATCAATCTTGGAATGATGATGTCCACGGTATTCACACTTTATTAAATACCTTACGTGATCATAATATCACATCTCGACCATCAAAAACGAGAATAGGTTTTTCTGAAATTACCTTTCTCTGTCATAAGGTTGGAGGTGGGGTCTTAAAACCTGAAGATTCTACTGTCTCCAAAATTCTTAATCTAGATATCCCTCGGACAAAAAAACAGGTTCGAAGTCTTTTAGCCTAATAAATTTCTACAGGAGATTTTTACCTAATTTTTCTGATATAACTTCAGTTTTGTTCGCGTTGTTGAAAAAAGACGCGGCAATGAAAATAATATGGTCTCATGCATGTGATGATGCTTTAAACATGATAAAGAATTCATTCTCTAAATCGCCTATATTACGTTTGCCTGATATTCGTATACCTTTCACCCTCAGGGTAGATGCCAGCGATGTCGGAGTAGGAGGAACACTAATGCAAGATTTTCAAGGCCAGATGCATCCTATCATGTACGTCAGTAGGAAGCTTACCATCACAGAACAAAAGTATCCTATCGTTGAACGGGAACTCCTTGCCATCATGTTTTCCTTCAAGAAACTACAATGCTACCTTTTAGGAGCTCATTTTATGCTGGAAACTGATCAACGAGCTTTGGGTTATTTACAGACTGCTCGTTTTACTAACCCGAAGGCAGCTAGAGCCAGTCTGGCTTTATAACCCTATGATTACTCCATCAAAGCTATAAAGGGAAATCTTAACATCGTCGCCGACGTGTTGTCTAGATGTATCAAAGACACTCCGTCTTCCATCTAGTCCACAATTTCAAGTTATCAACTTAGTGCTGAGTGATCCTGGCTATATTCATAACGCCTACGCTCAGAACAGTTCGAATCAATAACAGTGTATTGAAATCATATCACAGAATGTACTTTGTTCAAGGTGATGCTACAACAATGCCACCCGCACAGGCACATGATGATGCTGATGGACAAATCACTTCAAGGCATGTGATATATCCTTTTTCTCAGGACAATGCATAGATACAGCATACATCTACCTGTAGATTAACAGTTCAACAACAGGTTGGCAGGAAAGGAATTTCGATAAATAGTTCCATTAATTCAATTCGAGACAGTTTTCGAAATGACACTATGTGACTTTCAAATAACATTGTATGTTTCATCAAGGGAGATAACAAATTAAATGAAACTTATGCCAAGATCTCAAGGGAGCTAATCATGTCATGTTACACTGAACTTTTCTATTATGATTTCGCTTCAAGGTTCGCGAAATTACAATTGTCATGTCTACTCATAATTAATAGACAACAATCATGGACACAGTGGACAAAGTATTTCTACATGAAACTTCAAGCACTATAGGACTGTGCACACGAGATGGACTCAAGTCTATTTGTGATAATACTTTTTTTCCTTACAGGATTGAAATTGACATTAATTTACCATATAAATTGACTTTTCAACACAAAAGATCAGTACAGTGACACTATGTGTTAAGATATTTGAGCATGTTGTACGCCATTATAAGATTAACACTATTCATTGTTCATATTATGTATATGATACAATTTGACATAACAGTCACTACCACACAATATATATATATATATATATATGTGACAATATGTAGCAGTCAAACACTTTGTGTGTGTTAATTGTCTGCCTTATATCTATTCTCTGATTTAATAATATTATAAATGATATAACAGAAAACATCCACAAGAATGTCCACAACTCCCTCTACGCTGATGACCTGGCCATGTGGACTTCAGAACAATACATCTCCACAGCAAGAGTGCGCATGCAGGATTCACTGCTAGCCCTTGAAAGTTGGTCCAAAAAGTGGTTGCTCAAAATAAATGAACAAAAAACTACACACACTATTTTTACCTTGTCAAATAAACCACAGCAAGCAAAGCTGCAATTAAATGGACAGGCAGTACGAGGAGATGAAACACCAACATACTTAGGAATCACACTAGACCGCCGAATGACATGGAAATCACAGATTAAGAAAATACAGCTAAGGGCAAAACTTCGCATGGCCATCATGAAAACGTTAGCAGGTACCACATGGGGTGCTGATGAGAATATCCTCAAAAAGCTGTACACAGGCAGAGTCAGATCTGCTATGGAATATGGCATCACAGCTTGGTCGACGGCAGCAAAGTCAAATTTTGACAGAGTAAACAGACTCCAAAACCAAGCAGCACGTATTATAACAGGGGCTTAAAGTCTACACAAATCAACCATATGGAAAACATCACAGGGCTGCAGTCAATGGAGGATAGACGTGACAGCAGAGTCTTAAAACAAGCTGAAAAATTTAAGAGGCTCGAAGGACACCCCATGTACCAAAGAATGAATAGGCTAGGAAGAGGCAGGCTCAAGCGAACTAACTTTGTCGCCCAAGCAAAAGAAAAAATTAACAATAATACCATACTAGCTAGCTCAGTTGCAAAGAAAATCCCAACAAGCTCAACTATCCCACTGTGGAAAATAAGATGCTTTCCTGAGTTAAAATCTGATATTCCAGGCATTGAAGGTAAGGGAACACAGACAGAAACACAAAGAAAGTGTATAGCAACCAAGTATATTGACCAAAGATTTCCAGCGAAGCTTTGGACACATGCATATACTGATGGTTCGGCAACAAATGCAGTTGAAATGGGGGTGCCGGCATCCTCATAAAATTAAAGAATAGAATTCACTCTATGGCAATTGCCACTGGAAAATACTGCAACAACTTCTGTGCTGAAGCAGAAGCCCTGAAACAGGCAGCTGAAACTCTTATTGAATGCAAAGCACAGGCAGAAAAACAGATAGTAATCTTTTCAGATGCCCTCTCAATAATATCAGCGCTGAAGAGCCACCAAACTAAAGGATTGAAAGATCTGATAATCTCCCTTGAAAGACTGGCCGAATGCTTCAAGAAGTGCACTATCCAGTGGATACCAGCCCATTGCAACATACCAGGAAATGAAGAGGCAGATAGACTTGCTAAAGAAGGAGGTGCCTTACAGCAAAATGATATAGAGACAACTTACGCAACGGCAAAGACCACTATAAAGGCTACATTCAAGTCCAAATGGGAAAGAGAGCACCCGGGACATTTGAAAAATGACGCATATCATCAACTATCCAGAAAAGAACAGGTCATCATTTTTCGACTGCGCACTGGGCACAACAGATTGAGATACCATCTGTACCACAAATACAAAATTGGTGCAACAGATCTCTGCACCTGCGGTACCAGCCCGATGACAGTCGAACACCTGCTGCAGTACTGCCCAACCTACAGTAATGAACGGGGTAGCATATGGCAACAACCTACTTCTGTCAACGAAAAACTGTTTGGAGATGTCGGGAACCTTGAGTTGACTGCTGCCTTTATTAGAGTCATAAATTTGGAAGTCTGAAGGCGAACGAGGAAGAAGAAGAAGAATAATATTATAACATGCACTTAGCATTAATGGTTATTGTAATTGACATTAATTGACTAAGGTGACATGACTATGAACAGTAGGTGTTCTTTGACTTACGAGACAGTGAGAATGCATGGTATATTTCCATTATTCATGTTATATGTTGACTGACTTTTGCTATAGGACCTCATTATTATGTCAAATTGCTTTGAGCTGTTTGTAAGACTTTGGTTTTGCAGATTATGCTGCATTTCCACACCGTGTGTGTTAAATTGCCTACATTACGGCACAAACATAGGTCTATGCATGGTCATAGCAACAGTGACATATGATGTTACCTTTTGCTCACCTTAGTGGTGTTTTTTCTCATATAGCAATAATGTCAACTTCGTTTGCCATTATTGACAGGGGGGAGAGTAGTTGTTATGACTAAATTCATAACAGTTTCGGTCGCTCTCAACTTGGTTTGTGTACTGACTTCCTTGTTGACAAGCGTTACTAGGACTACCCCGGAAGTACGTCACATAGTCTGCTAATTTTAAGCAGACGATCCTTGCCGGTTTCAGATCGAACATGTGAGCGGTAGTTCGGCCTCTTTGGCTGTGTCTCTCCATGTGAGAAAGTCGTGTTTGCACGAGCTCCAAAAGTGTACTCTGGATATAGAGTTTTATGTGTTTCAGATCAGCTAGGTCGTCCTACGTTTGGAGCCTAAGCTCGATTATATTTGTACGGACTTGTCAGCGCTGAAAGGAGAGGAATGAGTGAATATTATATATTAAATACTTCAGCAAGATGACTCTGACATTGTACCTGTAGTCTACATGACGATAGACTTACTTTATGGACTTGCTAGAGATTGCCATTGTCAATTTAATGGATGCCTTATTGAGGAGCTACGTTTCGTGCATTAAAGTATATATATTGTTAAACGTCAATCAGGCTTATGAAGTTTTCCTACTGCTGAAGACTAGCCTTACGTTTGTGTGAACTTTGCAAGTCGGACCGTATTATAAAATCAACTCTAGACCGTCTGGACACCAGGGTCCAGCTACTACAGATACTCTTAATGAACTCGGAGAGGGAACAAGATTCTGCACCATCCATCAGATTAAAGAATATATTCCCTAACACGACCCCACACCAGAAGCTAAGTACTATAACAGCGCAGCCAGTGAACATTTCACACTTTTCCCTAATTTCCACCTCAGTTTAAATCATCCAATGATGATAAATGGGATCGCTTCATTTTTATAAACATTCTTTATTTTACTTTGTTAAACTATAAATGATTTTTAAACCTGTTTATCTGTAACAGTAAAGGTATAGTTGGATTAATCACTATTGAGTTAAGTGTATGTCTGCACCCAAATGACGTTCTAAATACGTAACAGTTCACAGTATTATTTCTCCGTTATGAATGTTAATTTTACTGAACACAAACAGAATTAGTACGAACAACTCGTCAAGTCTGACACAAAGAAAACTAAAGAGAAGTTTGCTGTCTGCATGAAACAGTGTGAATATTAGTGAGCACCTTTTGGACTACAGCGAATAAGTGACATTTCCATAATTAATAGTTAAAGAAAGGTAAAGGTAATTTTGTAGCAGATGCTGCCCGTAGCGAGACGGACAAAAGCACTCTAGAAATTGCGTCGTAAAAGATTCATTATCTCAGAGACTTTGACTGTATTGATCATTCTCACTTAATTTTAGCCGTGAAAATTGAGTATCTGTATGAGTTAACCGTAAGTAGTAATGCAAACGGGATTTTACACCAGGGAAATTAACTTTTCATTGGATTTTCAACCATAAAAACTAAATGACGATGGAACTCGCCTTATTCCGATTGGTAAAAATTCATTCTCTGTCAAAACCATTGGTTGCCTAATTACTCCCAGTCTAATTACAAAGGGAGACAACCAATCGAATTTTAAAAAATAACACCTACCCAAAGCATGATCGGATGAACCAATCAAATTGAGAGAGAGAGAGATCCAATTATACACAAGCTCAATCGTCATACTTACTGAAAACCAGGATATATAGCCCGTACAGACACAGTTCGAAGACTTCCCAAATTCACACCAAGATTCTACCGCTGAGAAGACACCAGGCTGACTTACTACGAAATTATTGTTGTGACAAGCTCAGGCCACAGTCGTTAATTAACAGCCACAATCTTCGAAGTGAAGTTGTGTCTGAGGGTATGTCTATAAATTTATAGATCGTTAAGTTTATAAAATATCTTAGTGTCATGCCCATACATGTAAAGGTCGTTAAGCTCATAAAATATCTTATTGTCATGTAAATTGGTGTAATATTTAAAATTAATGTTGTGATTAACATATATTTACATGCTTGTTTTTTGTCTTGATACCCTCAAAGGGAAGTTGGTCTTCCGCTGAAATATAACCTCAACAATCCATAACAGCATTGACTCAGCTAGTAGAGTCCTTCTTAATGCTACACAATGTTAGTGATAAACGCTTACAGTAATTTTCAGGTCTGGGCTTTTAAAAGATTTTTTTTTTTCTCAAAAAAGAGTACTTTTTAAAAAGGGAAACAACTTTGACAAAACTTAAAGCCAAAGGGAAATGTTGAGGATGCTCAGAAAAGAGTGTTGAATGATGTAAATAGCCCTTCATGTATTTTATAGTTTGTATGACGTACTCCCTTGACTGACACAACCACAGCAACATGACAGTGTTGTCAAAATGTAGATTCTGATCGCTAGTAGCCAGTTGAGGGGCGTCTACACCATATCTTTGTTCATATGTTGCAGGTTCAGATATCAGTGAAATCATTACACCGAGTTTGTGGGAATTTAGTGATAAACTCCAGTGTTTGAGTCAATGACCAACTGCATGCCTGACAGAAACATAGCATTGAAAAGGAAATGTCCACACTGTCCTCTTTCCACACAACCTGCCTGAGGAAAATTCTTCGAATTATTTGGCCGAATGCAATCACCAACAAAGAACTGCTTACTCGCATCCCCCAAGAAGACACGCACACCATCATAGCGGGTTGACGCTGGAATTTGGGATGGCCACATCCTCATAAGAGACCCTGACCCTATCACGAGAACTGCCGTGCTATTGACTCTAGAAGGAAAGAGGAAGCGAGGCCGGCCAAAAGCAGCCTGGTGGAGGTAGAGATGCAATACGTGAACCAGAGCTGGGGCACCACACAAAACATGGCTGCCGACCGAGCAAAGTGGAGACTGTTACTGCCCTACAAGACGCCAACAGGGGTGATGGTCACTGATTGGTTTGTCAGTCAGCGGCCAAGGACCAAAGTGGAGACAGTTTGTTACTGCCCTACAAGACGCCAACAGGGGTGATGGTCACTGATTGGTTTGTCAGTCGGCGGCCAAGGACCAAAGAAGTAGAATAGCGACTTTGTGTCCAGTGAATGAGATCCCACGGGAGGTCAAGCAAAATCCAGCTACAGAACTGACGGTTGAAGCTTTATCCACAAGTGTAAATTATATGAGAACCAAACCAAACGTCACACAGTGATGATCAAGAACAATCAGCCAATTTATTGATTTTCCGCTGGTGAATTATTATGCGTACAATATAACCATCTGCAATTTTTAACCATAGATATTACATGTATACTTATATGCACTATTAAAGAGTAATCTTTATAAATTGCAGTTATTGATTTTATTTAAATGTCAGTTCCAATTCGATTTTTTTTTTGGGTGGTTGTATGGCATTCAAAAATAATATTTTATATTTAAACTGGTGGGGAATAATTAACGAGTTGCATTCACATCTCGTATTACCAGAGACGCCACAGGAGTATAGGATAGATCTAGCGAGAAGGTGACTTACTTCACAGCTCTCTTTTACAGCTACCATCTAGATCTGTGAGGTTAACTACCTGATCTGTACTGTACCATCCCTACCTCTAGTTCACCAGTTCTTTTCTCTATTTATGAGACCTACTTAACTCTGTAATATCGATCTCGTCACACTGCCATAGGGGAGTGGAATGTTATTCACCTATATAAGGTCTCAGCGTGTTGATGTGCATCGACCAATTCCTCATTGACGAAGTCATGCACCCATTTTTACAGCTGGGGTACAAGAGCGTGACACTGCCTGGTTTCGAACCTGGTCCATTTGCCTTGAACAGCAAGCGCTCTGACCACTCTTCTTCTTTGATCCATAGCCGCCGACCGTCAAAGCAGTCAGTCGCCATTACGCCTGGTGGCGTCTTGTAGGGCAACAACAAATTGATTCCACTTTGCTCGGTCGGCGGCCATCCTTCGTACAGTGCCCCAACTCTGGTATTCTTTGCATCTCCCAAAAACCAATTCTGGTTTCGTGTTTTGCGGTCGGGGCATCCGTTTTCATGCCAGTGGCTTCCTTTCGGCTTTCACCACTGTCAGTCATACGAGCCTGAGACTCCGGATGTCCGTCCCGCAGCAAAGTTTTTCCATTTATTGTTGTTTCCGTAACGTGCGATTTTTTACGTAGACAGGGGTGTCGGCCCTGTGCTAAAACGCCCAACCTGGAGGACCAGAGTACCAGCTTTTGTCTGACCCCTACCCACGCAGACCAGTCCAGCTTGGTTGAACCTACCAGGAGTAAATCTCCCACTGGCATAGCTCTGGGGATTGTCAGGGTACACAAGCTGCCATACCGCTACATCTGACCACTCAGCCACCATGAAACTCGATGTAAGATGAAATGAAACATTATAGCATTAATTAATGATAAAATATCACAAATGAAGGTCAAAGTTCACTGTGACTTAAAATAGTAACTCATTCGCTTTCCTTTACGCTTAATATAGATCCGGTGTTCTCAACTTGGAGTACTCACATCCCGGAGATATGAGATGTTTATGAAGGTAGTACGGACACTATCTGATAATAACTGTATTATCCTATTGAACAATTTCAATAGCAGTAGTGTTTGCGGCGAAAAAAAAAGCTGTTGAGGATTGTTGCATGGTTTGCTAGCATTTTGGTTTTAACTTGATTCGGATGGTCGCACCCTGCAACACCTTCACTGAATAGAATAATAAGGTTCTCGTAAAACGTTGTACGACACGTTAGGCTAGTAACCAGGGAGTCTTTGTGTAGCCTTCGGGCATATAACAGTGTTTTCGGATTGTATGGTAGAACCACTAAGGATTATGTATAACCGTCAATATAGTGCTTTCAAAGCTTATAAAATAATAATGTGTTTGAGGACCAGTGAGTCCAGAATTATGTAAGGCGGCAGTATTTTTTAAACGCAGAGAAGACGCAGCAATAGAGACCGCAGTAAGTGACTCATAGCTTGACTGCCTGCGTCAGGACCAGCGAACCAGAGCTGGTCAAGACCGTGCTCCACCTCCACGTGGTGGTCCTGGAAACAATCTGCAGCAGTGCAGGCTGGCTGAGCGAGCACGGATCGCAATGGGAAGGCAAACCCGGTCCTAAAAAATGCCGTGCAGAAGTCGGATGTGTCGACCGAAAGGTGCAGATATCACAGCTACGTTGTAAACAGACACAACGCAAACACCGTCCTTTTCAGGGCGAACGAGGAAGAAGAAGAAGAAACGCAATAATTCTTATACGCGATATTCGTGAAATACGAACGCGGAGATAATGTATAACGGCTGTTAGAGCCTGGATAGTAATGCCAAACTGAGTTGATAATATAGACAGAGTTTCTATGTGTATATTAGGCAGTGATCCTAATGGAACAGTTAGCAGAAATATTAATACTGCGTAACTATAATAATTATGCCACGCATTTGGCTAAATGATAATGGCATTTAGCTTACGCTGAGAGAATAGAACAGCGTGAGGCTGTTAAGCGGGCATAGGAACTCAAGAAGTTTGAATTAGCCCAAGAAAAAGAACTTAAAGAGAAAGAAATGTCTTTAAAATTGGAGATGAACGCATAAATTTAGAACAAAAAGATAAAGAAAGAGAGTTATGGAAAGAGAAAATGATTCAACAAGATAAAGAAAGAGATTTAGAAAAAGAGAAAATGGAAATACGAAGAAAGGAACTTCTTTAATTAGATCAAGCTCATAGAAATGCTCTGGAACTTGAAGCATTAAGACTAAATGCAGAGAACGAAAAAGCTTTGGAATTAGCAAAACTTCAATCTGATCACTCTAAAGCTTCAGCAGGTTCAACTGTGTTTTATCCTAAGTTAAAAATGCCTCATTTTGACCAGAATTGCAATTGTGTGGACAGCTTCTTGTCTAGATTTATCATGAAAGTAACAGGTTTGAATGTACCTATAGAGAGATGGAGTAGTCTCTTGGTTGATGTTTTGACTTTGGACTCACTGCAGTGCTTCATGAATCGTGATGAGAAGAGCAGAAACGATTTTGATGTCGTAAAAGAAACACTTCTCAGACGTTTCCAGTTAACTGAGTCTGGATTTAGAAATCGTTTCCATGCGGCTAAGCCAAGTAAGGATGCTGACTTTGGTGAATTTATTGCATCTATTAAACATTTCCTTAGCAGATGGGTTGATTTATCCGGTATTAATAAAACATACGATGGGTTGATAGACCTCATGTTACGAGACAAAGCCCTTTCTGCATGTAGCCATGAATTGGAATCCTTTTTACAGGAAGGACATCCAGATTCCATTCAGGAATCTGAACGTCTCGGGAGACAATTCTTAACAGCCCATCCGAACAAGGATATCCACAGAACTTCTCCTCGAGATCCTATGCCTGCGTACGTGGCTCACCACGATCATATATCTTATGATCACCGACCTCGCTCGAAGAGCGTTGATGGGCGTTATCGTTCTGATTTTCGTCCATCATGTAGGGGGCTTACAACTTCCCTCGTCAACGTTCGCCATCAAATTTTTATCGACGAGGTTATCGAGGGTCTTCACCTCATGATCGTGGGTATCACAGAGGCAGGGATCATGATGATTCATATCATAAGGGTTATCATAGACATAGATCTTCATATTGTATGGACTTCAAGAATGATGATTTTTCAGAATATTATGGTAAGAATAAATTTTTTAAAAAGAAGACAGGTCATTTCCGAGCTCCTTCGAGAGATAAGAGTAAACATAGGCATGCTAATGCTTGTACTGACAATAAGGATGATGAGAAAGATAGAACTAATCATGCCAATGCATGTTCTGTAAAAATGACACATGTTATGTCTGTCAATCATGACATGTAGTTGAGACTAACACTACACTTAATTGTGGTCACACCATTCCTGCAATGTCCTCGTGTGAGAACTTGGGAGGTCCCACATTACATCAAGGGTTTTTGTATGAACAGAAAGTGGCAGTTTTGAGGGATTCCGGATGTACTACGGTTGGAATTCGTAAATCGTTAATTGATACCTCCCGCATTTACATGGATATCTGTTAAATGTGTTACTTTTGGTGGTACTGTAGAATGGTTTCCGGTGGCACGGGTTCACATTGATACTCCATTCTTTACAGGCACAGTGGATGCCTGTGGATTGAGAGATCCTGCAGCTGAGATAATCTTGGGGAATATACCGGGGGTTAAAGACTGCACTCCACATGAGATTGCAATGTGGGTTGAATAGCACCCACTGGTGGCCAATGTTGTTGTAACCAGAGCACAACAGTTTGCTGCAGATACGGCTACGCTACCTACCCCTGTAATAGAGAGGGTTATATTTCTGGGTGTTGGTACTGAAACACCAGCTGCTTTCGCAGAGAAACAGAAAAATGATCATTCACCACAACGTTTTTTTTGTATTAGCAGAGCAAAAGATTATTAAACACACAAAATCATCTAAACATTGGTTCCAACTTAAGAAATCTATCTTAACCAGATATTTCGATAACGGTGTATCTACTGTACATCAAGTTGTTGTTCCAAAAGATTACAGGCCATTGGTATTACAAACAGGTCATGACTCTCCTATGGCGGGTCACATGGGCATAAGAAGAACTTTGTTTAGAGTTATGTCACAATTTTATTGGCCTGGTATTAATAGAGATACAAAACTGTATTGTAGATCTTGTACGACATGCCAAAGTATATCTCGTAAGGGCAGATTCCATACGGCACCCTTACAAATTACTGACGTGTTGGAGAGACCATTTAAGAAAATTGCAGTAGATATTATTTGTCCTTTATCGATTCCATCACATAATTGGTTTCGATATATATTAACATGTATAGACCTTTGTACCCGTTAGCCAGAGGCTATACCTCTGAAGACTATAACGACTGCATCTGTCTCTGATGCTTTGTTTTCCATCTTTTATAGTATTGGTTTTCCAAAAGATAATTTATCAGATCGGGGGTCACAATTCACCTCTAATATTATGAGAGAATTGGATTCGATGTTATCCATTCACCATTCCTTCTGCAGTGCGTATCACGCACAATTGAAAGGGGTTTGTGAGCGCTACAACGCGTCTTTGAAGCAGATGCTTTGCAAGATCACCCAAGCATGTCCTCACGATTGGGACCGTCTCTTACCTGCTGCTTTATTTGCATATCGAGAGGTTCCTCACGAAAGTACGGGTTTCTCCCCTTTCGAGTTAGTATATGGCTCAAATCCTCGAGGGCCCATGATGATACTGAAAGATTTGTTGGTAGGATCGTCAGCTGATGCATCTACTCGTACTAGCTATGAGTTGGTAATTGACCTTCGACAACGAATCGTTGATGCGTGCACTTATGCATCCAATAGTATCAAGTCTGCTACTCAGAGAGCAAGACTGCTTCATAATCAGTCTCGAACTTTACGATTTTTTAATCCAGGGGATAAGATTTGGTTATTGCTTCCTCACAATGACAACAAATTATTAATATCATGGCACGGTCCTTTTGAGATAATTTGACATATTACTGATGTTGACTATTCAATAAATATAAGAAGCAAAATTAAGACTTTCCATGTCAATATGCTGAAATTGGCAGTGAAGAGATCTCAAGAGTTAATTCCTGTCATTGACTCTGTTTCTGATTCTTCGTCTCATCGTGCATGTTTTGCAGTTGTTCATGATGAAGACACAACTTCTCCTAGTTCTTTACATTTTACATTGCCTGCTTAACAATCTTCTGAGTCTTGGAAAGATGTTACTATTTCATCTTCCTTGTCGTCTGAACAACAAAGTCGTGTTTGAGATGTTCTTCTTTCTTTTGAAGATGTACTTACAGATCTCCCAGGTCATACATCGCTTATCTCCCACGACATCATTCTTAATGACTACCATCCTATCAAGTTAAGGCCCTAACCTTTATCTTTACATCACAAAGATCGAGTTGAGAAAGAACTTAAGGATATGATACGTTTGGGAGTTATATCTCCCTCAGAATCACCATACGCTTTTCCAATGGTGATTGTGAAAAAGAAGGATGATTCTTTACGTATTTGTATTGATTTTCGTCGTTTAAATAGTCTTACTGTTACAGACGCGGAACCAATGCCTTTGTTAGAAGATCTCCTTTCTCAGGTTTCACATGCTACTTTCTTCAGTAAATTAGATCTGTCGAAAGGATATTGGCAAATTCCACTTACTGATCATGCCAAACCTTTCACTGCCTTTACAACTCCATTTGGACTTTTCCAATGGAATTACATGCGCTTCGGCCTTGTAAACGCTCCTGCGACTTTCGTGCGCATGATGCGCCGCCTTCTTGGCGATCGAAAAGATGTCATCCCGTACATCGACGACATCTGTCTATTTCATGATTCTTGGGAAGACCATATTAAGGGGTTGACTTCACTTCTCCTTACGTTACGCCAACACGGGTTGTCTGTGCGACCTTCCAAGGTCCAAATTGGTTGTCAGGAAATCTCATTTCGTGGTCACAGTATCGGCAACTCATCATTTATATCTGATGACGCAACTGTCAAACGTATTTTGGATATTTCTATCCCTCACACTAAGAAACAAGTCAGAAGCCTCTTGGGCTTAATTAACTTTTATCACAAATTCCTTCCTAATTTCGCACAAATTTCTGCTCCTTTGTCTTCACTGCTTGCCAAAGGTAGTCCTAAAGTAATTAAATGGACATTGGAATGTGATAGTGCTTTAATAAAACTAAAGGAGTTATTCTCCACTTCTCCTATTTTATTGTTACCCAACTTAAAAAACTTCCATTTGTAATTCAAACAGATGCTTCCATGTATGGCATCGGCGGTTGTTTACTACAATGGTACAAGGGTATGCCACATCCCTGTTATTTTGTCTCGCGGAAGTTGCCACCAGCAGAACAGAAATACGCGACAGGGGAACGTGAACTCCTGGTTGTGATCTGGTGCCTCGAGAAGTTGTCAAGATATCTCATCGGCATGCATTTTTACGTACAGACCGACCACAGTCCACTGACATATATTACATCTAGAACTCTACGTAATACGAGAATTCATAGATGGTTCTTACTCCTACAGGAATTTTCATTTACCATTCTACCGATTTCGGGAAGTGACAATAAACTAGCAGATCTGTTGTCCGGGAGCTATGTAGGACACATAGACAGTATTAACAAATGACATTTCCTTAGTTTGTTAGAACATTCATTGCAATATTTGGTTGAAATTTACTATACTATTTACATATTATTCATAGGTACTTCGATTACTTTCTTAGGCTTCATCTACACCACTCTCACACGTCCCACAAGTGTCACGTTTGGGATCGAGGGGGATGATGTTGAGGATTGTTGCATGGTTTGCGAGCATTTTGGTTTTAACTTGATTCGTATGGTCGCACCCTGCAACACCTTCACTGAATAAAACAATAAGTTTAGCGTAAAACGTTGTACGACGCGGTAGACTAGTAATCAGGGAGTCTTTGTGTAGCCTTCGGGCATATAACAGTGTTTTCGGATTGTGTGGTAGAACCACTAAGGATTATGTATAACCGTCAATATAGTGCTTTCAAAGCTTATAAAATAATAATGTGTTTAAGGACCAGTGAGTCCAGAATTATGTAAGGCGGCAGTATTTAAACGCAATAATTCTTATACGCGATATTCATGAAATACGAACGCGGAGATAATGTATAACGGCTGTTAGAGCCTGGATAGTAATGCCAAACTGAGTTGATAATATTGAACTTTGACCTTCAAACGTATTAGTTAGAAGAATACATACTCTGTCAAACCAGTAAGAGATGGAATGAAATAATACAACACTGACAGATAAATACATAAGAAGTTTATTGAATGAACATTTATATTCAAACATCTAAGAAAATTACAAAACGAATCCAGTGTTGCGGCATAAAACGATACTTGGTGAAAGACAGAACAGATGAATAAACATTGCATGAAACGAAATACAATATTAGCCCACTCAAGCAAACAAAAGTCCGCAACAGAAGCTATGGATTGGAACAGGGGGGGGGGGGGGAGGAGTGCGACAAGTATATGACAATAAATGAGGAGGCTGCTGTAAAACTGGTAAGGAAACATATACAGTATATAAATTAAAAAATAAAATGGTATGAAATCAGTTTTACAAGTTAACGGTGCACAGGAAACACGGGACGTTTCAGATTTTACCTTTCGTCTGCCACAGTTACAAACGGTGATGAGCGAATAAAGAACAATAATAATGCAAGAAAATCGTAAAACCAGAAAGAAATATCCAAACAAGAAAGTAAATAATCAACGAAACGAAGAAAAACCTACTAAAACAAGTACAAAGTCACTTAGCTAGATCCTTAGAATAAAACACTGAGGATAGCTTGTACAAGGAAGCGTCTAAGGAAGTGACGTATAAGATAGTAACAATTAAAAAGATACAAAAGGAAATGCAACGAACCAAAGCAAAAACATAAAAAGATAGATCGGAAAAACAACGACGGAAGAAATAAAGAAGTATGAAAAAGAGAGAAAAGCCACCAGAATTTATGCAAAATGATGCAGAACATTAAGGCCCTTGGGAGATAAACAGCCCATTTGAAAAATGAGACGATTCTCCAAGGAAAAGCGAGTTCGGTCATCACCAACACAAGAAAGGGGGGCAGTAACATTTATATCTGAATGGTCAGGCCTATTAAAATGAAGAGCCACCGGTGTAGGTTTGCCATGATAAGTGTCATTTAAGTGCTCACGAAACCTGTCTGCCAAACGTCTGCCAATTTAGGTAATGCAGATGATAGCATAAATCAGGTTTCTGGATTCGCATGTGAAAGACTCTCTAATGACACATTTTCCTTTCGGAAAAGTAACTGTCTGAGTTTGGAGTACAAACGGACAGCTCCTACATATACTGTGTTGGCACGGTTTAGTACCAAAGTGTTAAGGGCTAGTTTGTTTCAAGTGACTGTGAACAAGAACATCCCTAAAATTCTTATCCCTACGATATTCCACCACAGGGGTGGTGAAGTGGGATGTTATAAATATTTATATGGGACTTAGTGTACTGACTGAGATCAGCTGTGAAGGTATCTATATCTATTAAGAGTAGTGTATTATAGATAACCTTACTTGCTACCACATATCTATATATATCTCAGTCAGAATTATTCTGGAATAGTGTGATGACTACGTTATGTGTCTAGGGTATGTGTATGATGAAGTGTAAGTCACAACAACAGACAGATAAACAATTTAATTTAATCCACTACTCTTGACAATACTGTGACACTCACATACATATAACACTCTATGAGAATATCTTAAGGAGTCACTGATAACTTTTCAAATAACAATATGTATTCATTGTTATCATAAAGGTATATGTGTCCTGATTCAAATACAAAGGAACCAGGAATCACAATCAATTTTAATTACAAGTATATGTACAGACTTTATCAATATGAATATTGTAGTGACATATATTATTAAAAATATCCTATGTGTGTCAGTTGTGTAGTAGTAATATGAGGTAATACTGGTTTTGTTTTGTTCAAGCTCTGTTGGTATTTGTCATCATGACTTCAATAGTTTGTCTTTTGGGACTAGTATTGGAGATGTTCTCAGTTCCTGATATTAAGACAATTAAATTCCCCTCTGAATGTTATTTTTACAAAGTTATTTCAAGATGAGGGGACATAATGTTGAGCTCAGCTGGCCAAATCAGCTTATCTTGCGTGATGGCGGCAGGAAAGGACTCCTCTGCTCGAATTCTCCCCTGGGCTCTGGAGACACCTCACTGATAGCTAAAAAAGACCAAGGAGTATGCTGTCCGACTCTGGATTCAGCAAAGCTCTGACCAGGTGCTGCTCAGTACCATCAAGACCACGGTCCCTGAAAACAAGAAGGATGTACCTTCTACTTCATAACTAATTGATACTCTAGTTCTACACTGAGCACAATACAACACAAACATTGAGTTCAGAGCGTTAGGCCAACTGTCAGCTTCATCTGAAATACTTTATACCAGCATTACCCTTCTTAATGGTCACTACGCCTCTGCACTTCCAGCATTATTTCTGTCTAATCAATCATCCAGGTGTCAGTGTACTATTTGGCCATTCCATGCCGTTTTACTTCCCTCCGACACCCTCTGTTCAGGCTGGAGCATTATAGGCTTTATCTCCTGTTTGCCACTGAACTACACATATATATACAGGCATAAATTAACAATTTACATTCAATTTTTATTAAAAGATACTGAATGGTTCAAGCTTACCACAATTTCATGGAAATAAACACAGATACGTTGATTAGCAATGAATTCTGGCACAATTACTGGCACAAATTCCCATCTGCTTATGTTCCAGGCTTTTATTTAACACAAATATGAGCTGGCTTCAACGCACTGTTGCTTTATCAAGATTATTTGCACTAGTGGTCTCGAACTAACGCTCCTAAGTGAGTATATCAGCGAGTCTAGCCAATGAGGCCACGTTTCGACAAGTGTTTAACAACGAAAGATAGTATTTATAGTCCGACCAATCGTGGTTAGTCTTTCATTTGTTGCGCTCCAATCAATTTGGAGTTTACAGGGTAGGCTATTTATGTCACGTAAGGTTTTTTCAAACACGTTATAAAAAATTTTATGAGCAGAAATGATTTTATGTTGTCAGGCATCCCCACTATTTTATTTTGGTTATAATTTATTAATTCCTGGACTATTTGCGTAACGTTTTACATATTCTTTGTCAGCAAGCCCTAAGGAACCCAAATATCCAAATTTAAAAGAGCTACGTGGCTGCGTTCAAAATATGTATTTTCTACCTCCTGTTTCGAAGATGTGCTGTCTGGGTACTGTTATGTTTTCAACCGTAAACCCATCTATTGTTATCTTTCCTAATAAGCGTTTTTTATGATTTTAAAACCTAACTCTGGGAAGGGTAGTGAATTTATCACTGTCCGTCTGAAAAAAAGTTAGTGCATGTAGTCTTACACGCGTGATGGCAGCATTTGTGTATCGCGCGAAGCGTGTTGCATGCGTTCCTGATTTTCAGCCCTCCCTTCTCTCTTTATCCTTTAGTCCATCTGTTCGTTCGTTTTGGTAACGCAGTATAATTAATGTTAGGATTAATTTAGGTCATTACGCAGTCTGCCTCTCAATGTTTTTCCAAGAAATACAGCACACGTTTCATTGAAGAAAGCGGGTATAATACAGTAAGCTTTTACTATCAACGTGAAAGCGTTACAATTTGCAGACGAAGCAGAAAACAAGGGGGATTTCGAGTACCTTCTTTGTGACAGCACTGTTATTTACCATTGCTCTTTTCTTTATTAATTTTATTTGTTAGGCTTCATATTTACCTAATAATTTATATATGTGGATTAGAATATTCCACGACACCTCCCCTCTTAAAACAGACATTATATGTCAGTCCTTTATTCTATATTCACATAGAGAAATTTATTATTATTTCTGGGGTTTACGGTGATTCTCATCACACGGATGGCGGCTTAAAAAATCCGCTCCCAAATTGGTTTTTCCAGATATATACTCAATGCTAAAATTATATGGAGCCAAAAGTAAAGACCATCGGAGTAACCTGGAGTTCTCATGCCTAGCCTGTGCTAGAAACGATAACGGTTTGTGGTCTGTTTGCAACTTAAATGCCTTCCCATATAGATAAATATTGAATTTCTTTATCGCCCATATTACTGCAAGACATTCTTTTTCGCTAGTTGAGTAGTTGATTTCAGCTTTATTCAACTTTCTGCTAGCATATGCCACTGGGCTTAATTCTCCATCCAATGCATCTGATTTCTGTAGTAGAGTTGCACCTAACCCAATATTACTTGCATCCGTCCTTACTATGAATTCTTGACTTAAGTCAGGTAATTTCAAAATGGGTTTACTTGTGAGCTTTTCCTTCAATTCTTGGTAAGTCATTTCACATTGTGGTGTCCATGTAATGCGATCTGGATGTCCTTTACGTGTCAATTCAGTTAACGGTGCACATATGGAATTAAAGTTTTTGATATACTTCTGGTAGAAACCACATAATGAGACAAAGGATCTCACGTCCTTCTTGGTTTGTGGTCTCGGGGCTTTCTGTAGTTTCTCTAAATTCTTTGGGTCAGGGGTCATGTTTCCCTGATAAACTGTGTGTCCCAAAAATTCCAATTCTTTACATCCAACGCAACATTTGGTTGGTCGGGCTGTTAAATTTGCCTCCCTAAGTCGATCAAACAGCATGTTCAGAGAGTCAATGTGTTCCTCAAAGGTTTCTGTTGCTATAAGGATATCATCCATAAAATTTGTTATACAGGGATTATTCAGAGGATCCAATAATTTTCTCATCATTCTAGAGAAGACACTAGGCGCATTCTTCAATCCAAATGGCAATCTATTAAACTCATAGTGTCCTTCTGAGGTACTAAAAGCTAGGTATGGTCTAACCTCAGGCTTTACTGGAATCTGATAGTATCCTTTACTCAGATCCACTTTTGAGAAATATTTAGCTTTATTTAGTCTGGCAAACAGCTGATTTGTATCCGGCAATGGATCCACCTGTCCTTCTGTAATAGCATTCAGTCTCCTGTAATCTATACAGAGTCTATGTTCTCCAGAGGGCTTCCTTAAGAGTACAACACCGGAACTATACGAAGATTCACTGTGCGAAAAAATTCCTTCCTTCAACAGATAGTCTATCTCTTCCTTCAAAGCTTTCTCCTTAGCAAACGGAATCGAATATGGTTTCATACAGACAGGTGTGGAGTCTATTAGTTTCATATCATATTCCAATAGGTTTGTATGCCCTGGTCGGTCTGTTAACACCTCTGCATGATTATTTAGAACCTGTTGCACTCTCTCTTTCTGAGTTTTCGTTAAATGTGTACTGATTTTCACCTGTGCTGCTGTCTCACAGGGGTGTAATGGATATTCAAATGATGAAAGTGGTTCCTTTTTCATCTCCATGGCGATGGACAAGGTCAACAAGTGTGTCTCTTCCTGATGTTCTCTTTCCAAATATTTCTTCAGGAGATTCACATGATAGATTTTTTCTTTCCCCTTCTTATCTATCTTATAATTTGTTCTAGATACCTTCTCTAAAACTGTATATGGACCCTGCCATCCAATTTGTAACTTATTCTGACTCCCGGGCAAAAGAAGCAGTACTTTCTCTCCCACAGCCAAATTTCTGTCTTTCGCCTTCCTGTTATAATAGGCAGCATGTTTCTTCCTGGCTTGTTTCAAATTTTCATTGGCAAGTTTCCAGCCAGTTTTTAACCGAGTGGTCAGCTCATTCACATATTGGTATGAAGATGTAATGTTTTCCTCTGCCTTTTCATCAGTCCACGTTCTTAACATAGCTTCGAGTGGACCTTTTATTGGCCTTCCAAACAATAATGTTGCCGGGGCCATACCGGTTGAACTATGGGGTACCTCCCGATAAGCAAAGAGGGCGGCGTGCAGGTACTGGTCCCATGTATCTGGTTTTTCGTGTGCCAACTTTCTCAGGATCGACATCAATGTGCCGTTAAATCTTTCCACTTGGCCGTTCCCTTGGGGATGATACACACTACAATGGAAGTGTTTGGCCTGGAAGATCCTGAAAACTTCTTCAGTTAGTTTCCCCTTGAACTGAGAGCCATTATCAGTCAAGATTTGGTTGGGAAAGCCTAACCTTGTGAAAATTGTGAGCAATGCCTCTGCCACATGTTTTGAATCAATCGATGACAGGGCTACTGCCTCTCCCCACATAGAACAAGTGTCCACTAGAGTCAGAATGTAGCTGTTCCTTCTCTTGGTTCGGGTGAGAGGTCCCACAAGATCCACGGCAACTCTCTCAAAGGGTGTTCCCACTATGGGCATTTCCCCCAGAGTTGCTGGTGCAGTCCAATGTTTAGGTGCTACTCGTTGGCATTCTGGACAGGATTTTACATATCGTTTGATATCTTCAGTTATTCCTGGCCAGAAATAGTGACAAGCTATTCGCTGTCCTGTTGCGCTGATTCCCATATGACCACTGAAGGGAATCGCATGCCCTAGTTCCAACACTTTAGTCCTATATGAAGTGGGAAGGACCAGCTGTCCGTGACCATTGGATTCAGATCCAGCCTTCCTATATATCAGTTTGTTCTTCATATAAAACTCTCCCTTGCCTGGAGGTGTATGAGATTTGGGCAACTTCTTGAAACATGGCTTGAGTGTTTTGTCCTCAGCCTGTGCCTTCCTCATCTCATCTGGGTGAGTATTTATGGGATTATCCTCCTCCTTCTTTGACTGTGATCTGGTCTGCACTGTTGCCAATATCACAGGTCTCTTGGGATTCCCCAAGAAGACATATCTACACCCCAATATTAGAGGGTAGATTGGCTCATTTATCACTGCTGCTTTTATGATTCCTTCCACATATCGCGTTTTCACTTTTATTCGGGCGACGGGAAGTGTCATGGTAGCTACATCCTTGGTTGCAGTTTGAATCTCCACTGTTTCCGTGGTGTATTGATCGGCCTGCACCAGGTGAGAACTCACAACGGAATCGTAATCTAAACCGGTATCATATAAACATCTTATAGTGACACCATTACAGATGACATCTTCACACACTGGGGGGTGGTATGGTTCCTGTAATTCTTCAGGTTTGCCCTTCTTTTCCTTTTTCCCCGATGTCATAGCAGCAAAATGAGGAGGTTTCCTTCTACAATGGTCAGTGTCATGATTGTTCATCTTACAATTTTTACACCACCTTTTTCCTTGGTTGAAAGATTTTCTTTCATCATATTTCCTTTCATCGAATTGTGGGAATTTATTTTTATTGTCATACCGTGGCCTATCAAATTGGTGCTTACCTTTATTTTGATCCTTAGGATCAAATTTATTAAAGTTCTGTGGTGCCCTAAAGTTATCCACTTGTTTCTTTTTATTACCTGTTACCTCTGCTTGAGCTGCTTGATACCTTTCAGCAACATTTAGCAACTCATCCAGCCTCTCTGCACCTTGTTCCATGAGAAACTTTCTCAGGTCTGGAGCCATGGACTCTCTTAATTGCTCTATAAGGACCATTTCCTTAAGATCTTGGGTTTTCCCCAGAGAAGTCCATTTCTCCAAGTATGTCTCTATTCGTGCAGAGAACTGGTGATAGGTTTCACCTGACAGTAGTTTAGCATTCCTAAATTTTTTCCTATAAAATTCTGCATTCTTTTCATACCTTAACAAAAGAGCCTGCTTTAGCATGTCATAATTTTCCTGATCACCTCTGCTCATTTTTGCAAAAACTTCATAAGCTGCCCCACGAAGTCCCTGAGATAACTTTAAGCTCCACCTTTCTCTCTCTAACCCATACGTGGTAGCTAATAGCTCATACCTATTTAGGTAGCTCTCTATATCATCGTCTTTCTCAACAAAATGATCTAAATGAAAATTCATAGCTGAGGTTGAGGCTCCTTGAGTAACCGTAGCATCAGAGGCAAAGGGACTGGCACCATTTTCAGGAGCATGGCCTTGAAACTCAAACTCCCTTAGTCGTAACTCATGTTCCCTTTGTAATCTTTTATCTTCTGCTTCCCTTTCTGCAGCTAATTTCCTCTCTTCCCTTTCTGCAGCTAATTTCTTCTCTTCCCTTTCTGCAGCTAATTTCTTCTCTTCCCTTTCTGCAGCCAATCGTCTGTCTTCTCTTTCTGCTTCCAATTTCTTAGCCTCTTTGTCAGCCTCAATCTGCAACCTCTTAGTCTCAGCCTCAGCTTCAAACTGTAACTTCTTAATTTCCCTTTCAGCCTCTAACCTTCTTTCGGCTTCTTTTTCTAATCTTCTTTCTTCGCGTTCAATAAATTTGTCACATTCCGTCGTGACATAGGCAACCATAACTTGCCCATCTAATCCTAACTCTTTTGCAGTCTGAACAGCAGCAGATCGAAACTTGGCCAGGTCCGCCATTGTCTATCAGGTAAATTTCTACAATGTCTAACCAACAATTTAATCTCTAAATATATCTAATGGACAACACAGGCACCGTGAGCTCAACCTTATTTAATTCCACCCAAGGATACCTTTTAATTCTTATATTCCCTGAAGTGAATTACCCCCAATATTTTTAATAGGGAAAGATTCAAAATCCCAAGAGCGAGACCCCAATATATGTGGTGAAGTGGGATGTTATAAATATTTATAGGGGACTTAGTGTACTGACTGAGATCAGCTGTGAAGGTATCTATATCTATTAAGAGTAGTGTATTATAGATAACCTTACTTGCTACCACATATCTATATATCTCAGTCAGAATTATTCTGGAATAGTGTGATGACTACGTTATGTGTCTAGGGTATGTGTATGATGAAGTGTAAGTCACAACAACAGACAGATAAACAATTTAATTTAATCCACTACTCTTGACAACACTGTGACACTCACATACATATAACACTCTATGAGAATATCTTAAGGAGTCACTGATAACTTTTCAAATAACAATATGTATTCATGGTTATCATAAAGGTATATGTGTCCTGATTCAAATACAAAGGAACCAGGAATCACAATCAATTTTAATTACAAGTATATGTACAGACTTTATCAATATGAATATTGTAGTGACATATATTATTAAAAATATCCTATGTGTGTCAGTTGTGTAGTGGTAATATGAGGTAATACTGGTTGTGTTTTGTTCAAGCTCTGTTGGTATTTGTCATCATGACTTCAATAGTTTGTCTTTTGGGACTAGTATTGGAGATGTTCTCAGTTCCTGATATTAAGACAATTAAATTCCCCTCTGAATGTTATTTTTACAAAGTTATTTCAAGATGAGGGGACATAATGTTGAGCTCAGCTGGCCAAATCAGCTTATCTTGAGTGATGGCGGCAGGAAAGGACTCCTCTGCTCGAATTCTCCTCTGGGCTCTGGAGACACCTCACTGATAGCTAAATGGACCAAGGAGTATGCTGTCCGACTCTGGATTCAGCAAAGCTCTGACCAGGTGCTGCTCAGTACCATCAAGACCACGGTCCCTGAAAACAAGAAGGATGTACCTTCTACTTCATAACTAATTGATACTCTAGTTCTACACTGAGCACAATACAACACAAACATTGAGTTCAGAGCGTTAGGCCAACTGTCAGCTTCATCTGAAATACTTTATACCAGCATTACCCTCCTTAATGGTCACTACGCCTCTGCACTTCCAGCATTATTTCTGTCTAATCAATCATCCAGGTGTCAGTGTACTATTTGGCCATTCCATGCCGTTTTACTTCCCTCCGACACCCTCTGTTCAGGCTGGAGCATTATAGGCTTTATCTCCTGTTTGCCACTGAACTACACATATATATACAGGCATAAATTAACAATTTACATTCAATTTTCATTAAAAGATACTGAATGGTTCAAGCTTACCACAATTTCATGGAAATAAACACAGATACGTTGATTAGCAATGAATTCTGGCACAATTACTGGCACAAATTCCCATCTGCTTATGTTCCAGGCTTTTATTTAACACAAATATGAGCTGGCTTCAACGCACTGTTGCTTTATCAAGATTATTTGCACTAGTGGTCTCGAACTAACGCTCCTAAGTGAGTATATCAGCGAGTCTAGCCAATGAGGCCACGTTTCGACAAGTGTTTGAAAAAATGTTACCTTTCCACGTCTCCCCTAACAACGAAAGATAGTATTTATAGTCCGACCAATCGTGGTTAGTCTTTCATTTGTTGCGCTCCAATCAATTTGGAGTTTACAGGGTAGGCTATTTATGTCACGTAAGGTTTTTTCAAACACGTTATAAAAAATTTTATGAGCAGAAATGATTTTATGTTGTCAGGCATCCCCACTATTTTATTTTGGTTATAATTTATTAATTCCTGGACTATTTGCGTAACGTTTTACATATTCTTTGTCAGCAAGCCCTAAGGAACCCAAATATCCAAATTTAAAAGAGCTACGTGGCTGCGTTCAAAATATGTATTTTCTACCTCCTGTTTCGAAGATGTGCTGTCTGGGTACTGTTATGTTTTCAACCGTAAACCCATCTATTGTTATCTTTCCTAATAAGCGTTTTTTTTATGATTTTAAAACCTAACTCTGGGAAGGGTAGTGAATTTATCACTGTCCGTCTGAAAAAAAGTTAGTGCATGTAGTCTTACACGCGTGATGGCAGCATTTGTGTATCGCGCGAAGCGTGTTGCATGCGTTCCTGATTTTCAGCCCTCCCTTCTCTCTTTATCCTTTAGTCCATCTGTTCGTTCGTTTTGGTAACGCAGTATAATTAATGTTAGGATTAATTTAGGTCATTACGCAGTCTGCCTCTCAATGTTTTTCCAAGAAATACAGCACACGTTTCATTGAAGAAAGCGGGTATAATACAGTAAGCTTTTACTATCAACGTGAAAGCGTTACAATTTGCAGACGAAGCAGAAAACAAGGGGGATTTCGAGTACCTTCTTTGTGACAGCACTGTTATTTGTTTGAGTCTGTCAGATGTAGTATTAGGTTTGGCAGTAAGTGCCATCTGACGAGTAACGTGTCTGATGCGATCAGATAATACTCTTTCAGGATAGTGACGTCGGCGAAAAAAACTCGAGCATTTCTTGAGCTCGTTCACGGAAATCATCTTCATCGTGACATATCCGACGTAAGCGTAGAAGTTGAGAAAGGGGAAAGGAATCTTTACAGCTGAGAGGGTGAGAAGAAGTGTAAAGAAGAAAATCATGAGCGTCAGTAGGTTTATAAAAGACAGAAGTTTTAAGGCCAGTAGGAGTAATTTTGACTGTAAGGTCAAGAAAGTTAACTGAAGTAGTAGAAATTTGAGAAGGGAATTTGATGGCAGATTGAAATTGCCAACATAGTCAATGAATCTACGGAGGTTAACTTCAGACATGTCTGTAACTCCAATCCCATCGTCAATATAGCGACGTTAAAGCTCAGTTATCGGTCCATCGTACCTTTGAAGCACCAAATATTCAAAGTGACCCATAAAAAATCAAGCATAACTAGGGCTCGAAACGTCCCGTGTTTCCTGTGTACCGTTAACATGTAAAACTGATTTCATACCATTTTATTTTTTAATTTATAAATTAGTAAAAGACAAGCTGAATGATCGCCGCAATAACTAGAAATTTCCAAGTGATTTCCAATCAATGCAGTTGCACAATTTTTGTTTGATGTAGCCTTGGAAAATCACTCTTTTCTGGCTAAGCGTACTTACCAAACTTCAACTCATGTTATAGTATCTCTGGAAATCATAATTCTTAGGCCTGTTTACAATAAATTCTAATACAATAAATAAACTGGGGGCTGATACAGGTATCTCTTTCAACAAATTTACCAAGAATAAAACTGTTGGTTGATAAGGAACAGAATCAATGGTCTCGCTAATTTATATGATTGTGTTCTGATAACTATTTAAAAACTTTATAAAATTATGTACAGATAACGTTTTATTTATGACCAAAAAATAATTAATTAATTTTCTTATTTGCAGATGCATGGTAAACTCTAGAATTTATTTCCTTTCATATTGAATATGGGGTCTTCATCATCAGGTGCCATCTTCACATCGAAGGTTGGCTGTAATGGATCTCTAACGTCTTCTGTCTCTTGTCTTGATGGTGCACTCTGATATACTCTTTCCTGTCCATCTCTTGACTCTATCTTCCCATTTATAGTGCCGGCTTCCTCTTGCACGTTTGCCTTTAGGAAGGTATGTCTTTTTACATGGCCAAATATATTCTTCTTTCTTTCTTTGATCCTTAGCCGCCGACCGTCAAAGCAGTCAGTGGCCATCACACCTGGTGGCATCTTGTATGGCAGCAACAAATTGATTCCACTTTGCTCGGTCGGTGGCCATCCTTCGTACAGTGCCCCAACTGTGGTTCATTCTTTGCATCTCAGCCTCCACAGTCCTCTGCCAAATTGTTTTTGGTCGGCCTCTCTTTCGTTTTCCTTCCGGGGTCCATAGCATAGCTGTTCTTGTGATGGCATCGGGGTCTTTTCTGAGGACATGCCCAACCCAACTTGAGCGTCTGCCAGCTACGATGGTGTGCATGTGCTCTTGTTTGCTCCGTGTAAGCAGATCTTGGTTGGTGATGGTATTCGGCCAAAAGATTCGGAGAATTTTTCTTAGGCATGTTGTGTGAAAAGAGGACAATTTCGACATTTCCTTCTCTGTTACTCTCCAGCATTCCGCACCATACAGAAGCACAGAAAGCACACAGCTCTGATATAATCTTAATTTTTTGCTTGTGCTGTACTGAGAGGACTTCCAGATGTTGTTTAGACTATAAAAGGCTGTTCTTGCTTTGTTCATTCTGTTGTTGATGTCTTAGCTTGCTCCGCCATCTGGTGTTACTATGCATCCTAGGTATGTGAAAGTGCCTATCTGCTCCAATTGTTGATTCCTTACTGTTATGGGCTCGGGGTTGCTCACATTGAGTGTCATGACCTCTGTCTTCTTTAGATTGTTGTACTCCTGTCTTCAACTCAAAGGTTAGGTTGCTCTGCCCTACGCTACTCGTAAAGTTGGCATAGAGGCTTTTTATGATTGACACTATGCAGCTTTGAATTCCATAAGCCCTCAGTATTTTCCATAGACTGTCCCTATGTATACTGTCAAAAGCCTTTTCAAAATCAACGAAATTAATGTACAGCTGTCTCTGCCATTCTGAGCACTGCTCTATAATGTTCCTGAGGGTAAATATATGATCTGCATATCTTCTGTTCTTTCTAAATCCTGCTTGTTCTTTTCTCAATTTGTAATCTACTGCTTTTGAAATTCTCTGTATAATTATCCTGACTAATATTTTGCTGGGAACTGAGAGAAGAGTGATTCCTCTCCAATTATTGCAGTCTGCAAGGTCTCACTTCTTGGGCAATTTGACAATTATTCCTTTGTTCCACTCCGTTGGTGTTGTCCCTGTTTTCCAGACTCGTGGCCAGGTGCTTTTTCATTCTTTAACCCTTTGATTGCTGTGATGATTACTTCCTTCCGTGGAATGTCTGTATTAACATCTATATCGTTTTCAGCCTCAGGAACACTCAATTGTGTCTCTGGTGGTTCCTTGTTCAGAGTTTCTCTGAAATGCTCTGCCCATCTTGTTTCCTGTCCCTTTGCTGTCGTGATGAGATTTCCTTGCTTATCTCTTACTAATGTAATATTGTTTGCACCTCGTTTTCGGCTGATGATTTTAGTTATTTTGTATACTGTGCTTTGTTCATTTCTCAGTGCTGTCTCTTCTGCCTGTCTTGCAAGATCGTCTAGCAAATTCCTTTTGTTGGCTCGGGTTTGGCGTTTAACTTCCTTGTCCAGCTGACTGTACTGTTCGCTTTATAGTTGCTTTAACTTAGGGGACTTCGCTTCTGTTTTCTTTCTTTTCATTTCCTTTCTCATCGTTATGGTGTTTAATGTTTCTGGTGTTATCCAGTCTTGCTTCTTCCTTTCCTGGAATCCCAAGCATGATTTGCTGCTTTCCTTATATGATATTGAAATGGTGGAATTTCTGGTCCGATAATTTTCCAACATGATTTGTTTTTCTGGTAATGGGGTTCTTCAATTTGCTGATGTCAAACCTTTTCTGTGTAGTTACAGTTGGTCCAGCAGTTCTGATTTTCACCTTCAGTTTTGCTACGACTAAATGGTGGTCACTTCCCATATCTACATCTCTTCTTACCTTCACATCTAGTAATGCATGTCTCCATCTACCTGTGACAGCGCCATCTTGTCACTGCCAAGGTCTCTGTGGTTTGGTGCCTTTTTGCCACATTATCTTCAAGAAGAGGATTTGTTGCTAGGCCACAATAAAGCCTAAAAATAGTTGTGGGTTATATTTGTGTTTTTTTCGCTAGTTCTAGAGCGATAATCGCGTGTGTTATTTAAGTGGCTCAATCAATACGCACAGCGCACTTAGTTGAGTGATTCGCCCTAGGGCCTATATAAAGAGATAGCGAGCCGGCGAAAGGCCTATTTGAAGATCCGTCCAGACAAGAGAAAACGAAGATAGGAGGCGCCCTGTGTGGGTAGAACAAAGACATGACACGTGAGTTTGATTTCAAAGCAAATTAGCATTAGTGTTCTGTAATTCTGAAATTATATTCAGCGTGAGTCTGTTCTAATGTTTAATTAAATAGATAGGTGTATTTCTAAAGGAGATTTCTTCCAGGACATTATAATTTAGTCTTGAAATGATAGATGAGTGAAAATAATGTGTGGATAGATTTCACTAGTGCTAAGTCCAGATTGCGGCTGTAAGAGCGATTATTTCATTCATCAGAAAGGCAAATATAGTATGAAACTATTTCAAACATGGAACTGGACAGAGGTGTGATCAGGGACTTGAATTTAGATAATATTAACTGTTATCAAGATGGCAGCCACGTGTTCATGAAAAGCATCATGCAATGTGTATAAAGGCGGCGCGTCACCACGCGTGGAAAGCCTATAATGTTACGCAGTTTTATATTGTGTGAATTGACACGTGGGTTAAAGTGGGTTAATGTAATTTTCCCCAGTAATAGAAGAGAGAGTTTTCGTGGTAAATTTCCTTTAGGTGATGAATTTAATTCTAATTTTGTTAAGTCAAGAGTAATTTTATTTTATTCTTTAATGTAAGAGTAATTAAGTGTATTTCACGATAATTGATCATAATGCTACAGTAGTGGATTACTTTGAGTGAGGTGAGAATATGTATTTAGATTTCTGGAGAGCGCAAGGCCACTCCTTGGTGCGTAAGGCACTTGGAGACAGAGGTGTTTCTCAGTTTGCTCCTTGCATGAGCATGGAAACACCAATGCAGCTGGTGTCCATTACAGGCCCACAAGAAGCATGTTTATGCTATTGCAGTGGTTGTTTCTGTAACAATGTGTTTTATATGATGAGTTCCCAATCTCATCAGTCGGCATATATGACATGCTTCAGAGTGCAGGGATGAATATTGAGATGGATCAGTTGCGAGGTGGTGGTGTATTCTCATTATTGAGAGTATTTGTTGTACATATAGTTGAATATTATTTTATGTCCATTTTATTATTATTTAATTATGGTTATGTGTAGAAGGGTTTGTGAGAGAACGTGGGCTCACTTAAAGATATATATTTCTCTTCTCCGCTCCTGAGGGAGCATGGGGCCACCAGTGTGGTTTGCCTCCGCATGAAGTATTCATATGCTCGGGCAGTAGTGGTTTTGGTAGCAATCTATGTTACACGGTGAGATTGCCAGCCTCATGCACAACACCATACTAGTCTCATTGGACGACATGCATGAGTGTGTGTGTGTGTGTGATAGCTGAGTGTGTGCTCTTGCAGTAGTGATTTCGGTAGCAATCTATGTTACACGGTGATATTGCCAGCCTCATTCACAACACCATACTAGTCTCATTGGACGACATGCATGTGTGTGTGCGTGTGTATGCATGATAGTTGAATGTTTCACGCAGTGTGGAAGGACAGTTTGACAGGGGAGAGCATGGTGTTCCTGATTATTTAACTATTATGATTTTAACCAGTCGTTGCTTTGTTTGCGTCTTCAGATTAGCAATCGAGCACAGGCTCGTGTGTTTTGTTTTGTTTGTTGGTTTATTTGTTTAATGTTTGCTGTGTGTGCTTAGTGCCACTGAATGGGTTGTAAAAATAAATACAGCCCCTGCCTTAAGAATCAAGAGTTTTATTGTTGATCGGGTCGGTTGCGAGTGCATAAGAGAGTGATCACATATCACAACATCATCATCATCTGCACCTTCAGATGACACGACACTCCTGAGTTAGATTCTCGACGTAAACGCGTGAGAATGCTAGGAGAGAGCCGACATCCGTCTGCATTTTCAACGGTCAACAAGTAGTTGCATCGGCCGAACGCTTAAGCAGGAGCGAATATTTACACCTTATAGTCGCAGTTTCAGACATCTGTCGTCTGGAAATCCCAGCTGACACGGCTCACTGTTGGCCGGGTCAGCGCGAGGTGCGGAAATGCAGAAGTGTCAGTTATGTAAGACGTCTAGTAATGGTAATGTTAAACGTAAGGTGTTTTACACGGGAAAGGGGAGATGATTTCGGAGTTTGAGAAAATGTGGGATTGTTTGCCCCTGTTTTCAAATATCCACCCAGGAGCTGAAATCTGATTTCATTTCAGTCTCCAACATCTCCAGTAGACGGAACACACGTGCTTAGCGAATGAAGCTTGTATAGCAAATTTCATAGTTCTCGTCAGATTTGTGACGAGCTTCTAAATACCTATCTAGTGAATTATCCTAGTCGTGGCGTTACCGTAGTGCTGTGGTGAGATTAATAAAATAGATATCTAGTATTTTGGAAAGTGATTTAGTGTTAAAATCGCCTATTTCATTCTAAACTAGTTCTGTGTCCAGAGTGCTTAATTTATAGTTTGTATTAATTTTCTAGTGACGCATACAGTGGAAATACATAATAAATTATATCTTTAGCTTACTAAAACTAGTAGCTATAAGGAATTTAATTTAACGGCTAATACTCAGTCGAGAATATTTTATATCAAACTTATAAAATGCTAGATGCGACATCAGTGAATAGTGACGGAATACGCACCATATTCCTAATTCCTGATGATCGATTTTATATAACTTATTTCACCGGAAGTTTAAATTATAAGTCAAGCGGTCGGCTTGCTATTTAAAATGTAAGTTATAATTAGTACATATATGTAAATTATTTGATATGTGTTCTTTCTTTTATATAGTGAAACGGTGGTACCCAACTTGCCAGCGTTTAGTAGCCTGAGAGACATATTTGTGAGAAGCATAGACATTTCCTATCTTTAACCACGTGGGTTTTTTTTTGTTTCAAGTAACACGGGTCTGACAGTGCATAAGCCATCAGAGAGAGACAGTAATAGCAATCCCACTAACGGTTTCTAAAGACTAGAAATATATATTGGGCTTTTGAGCCAGTTCATATTGCTCCACAAATTTAAATGTACATGCTGCCTGGCGGCGAGAGTATTACAAGACTACCATTAACATTCCGACAGAGATTGTGACTAGTATTGTGGTGACCAAATATAGTACCTGCCTGAAAGAAGACACCGATCTGACATTCCTTAAATCCTAGAATCCAAAGCTAATGACATTGTGCTCTGCTAACTTTCGTGCCTGGACAAATTTTATGTGACTGAATCAGACATTCGAAAAATTAGAACACCCAAGGAATCGTTTCCCTGAGACAGAGAGTTCAGTACGTCTTTTGGAACTGGGGATTTCTTGGCCGATGACTGCATTTTCGGGTCTGTGTGAAGGTCCTGGAATTATTATGTTCCCAGAGGCAGCGAGCAAAGTTGTGAGTATATATGTGTGAGAAAGGCCATGGCTGAATGAATGAGGGTACACAGGTCTGAGTGTTATTTTACCGGGGTATTAGTGTCACCCATTTGCTGTCTTAACTTTTCTTTTTTTAATCTGCAGGATTTGTTACAAATGCTAGAGTTTCTTTTTTCTTAGGCTAAATCAGATTATCCAACTCTGTTCATACATTTACGAGAAGGAAAGAAATCTCTTAGACTCAACCCTATGTATCTATAACTCTTTGGGCCATCATCTGTTCTCTTAACGGGGCTGTGGGCTAAACCTAGAGTAAGATTCGAACGGGTTATCATCCTTGTAGCATTTTCTTAAATTTTATGACTATTTGTATATGTTTTCCTTGATGTATTTCTTTGGTGTTGTGAGAAGATTTTACATGATAAATAAAATCTCTCTTGAACTAAATCAGTGCGTTGGTCAGCTCGTTCAAAGAATACATATATCATTGTTATAGATTTCCCACGTCTGCGTGTTTTAACTGTCGGCACGTATATGTGCGTGCCCGTGAGTAGATAGAGATATATTAATATATATATCTGTGTTTAGACTGTCTGACGCCTTTAAAAGCGGTCGTAGAAGATAGGTGAGAGAGAGAAGATTATCTCGATTCTCAAAGACAGCTTCTATATCACGTTCTATCATCTCACGTGTGGGAAATTCTATTGTTTTTTTTTCACCAGCTCTCACGGTATCTATCACTAATTCCAACCTTTTCAGAAGGGACCTAACCCAAGTCTTAATACTCCTATCTAAAATCTACGACACAGTGATCGCTCTAAAGCATTGTGTTTGTGATGATGAGTTGCACACCCAACTTCCTTGAATAACCTCATGTAAATCCCATCTTCCGATTTGCAGGGGGAAGCAATGCTTATTTTTCCATCTCATTAGAGACACCTGTAAACTACACCACGTGACAGTAAAAAGGTCAAGGTAGCCCCATTAGCAGACACTGCCGTAGGGGAGTGAAGAGTTAGAGACTTCACCAGCTTTGTTACGATGTGGGGTATCCAGTTCCCTTCCTCAATGCTTTTTTCCTCGCTTACTCAAGAGCAGAGTGAGGTACCCATCTACGGCTGGGTAGACTGAAGCGTGACGCTACTGTGACGGTATTGCCTCCGCTGCTTTGCAGTAGTGGTCCAACAATGGTCAAAACTCAAGAGTATCTAATATGGGCTTCAAAGGTGTTTACCTTCGCACAAGATTACTCATGGCAGAGATGTAGATAGAAGGGTAAGGACACTTCTATTACAAAGGGAGTCTTCACAAGATATTCAGATAAGCGAAAACAGTGCTGCTTTGGCTGAGCACGTTAATTCTAGAATATGCCGACAACTTTTGTGAAGGAATTAAGCGCTTATTAATTTCAGCTCGTCCAAACCTCCACCCCTTATTTTCTCAGTGGAATTCTTATTATTATGTATAGCTCCTTTCAGAGTATGTGTAGTAATTTTACTGAGACAAACATGCAGTAACTTTAAAATGATTAAATCGAAGTTAAATCTGTCACATTACAAGTAACAAAATTTAATAATCACTTAAGATTTAACAGCTTAAAAATAATTTGAATAGTTTAAAAGAAAGGATTCATCTTTGATAGACGATAGAATTCTTATGAAGGAAGTTCACTTTGGCAGGGTATATTTTTCACTTAGCTGCCAATAGTAGTTTCTACTCCCGCTGATGGGTTCTGTTTACACTGCTCTCGCTCGTTGCTGGATACGGTTAAAGGAGCCGCACGTTCCTAGAAAGTCAAGGAGTAACGGCCTAAGCTGGTCCTGCGTCTGTCTATAAGACCCTCTTATGATGGCGTCTCGCACAACGTCAATCCATTAAGAAACTAGCAATAAAGCAATCACCAGCCCGTGCAGTGGTGGTTCATGAATCATCATTCTATACGCTGAGGTTGTCAGCCTCAAATGACTTGGACATCCACTAGCGATTTTCCCATATTAAAATTCACATGTCAGTATACATATATATGTTAGTTCAAATGTTAGTAATAAAATAGAGAATGTAAAATCACAACTTGCGCCAATCCTGGCTCACAGACTTTTTGCTCAGGTGAATAAAAGAGACTTGAATCGGCTTCTTACACGCGTCTGGGGTGTCGTTAATTCCCTCTCTGACTTAGGGTGTGGTCCTTCAGTTGCCTCAGTCCCGGTTTCCTTATTTAATATGAAAGATATTTCCTGGGCGATGAAAGTCCGTCCAAAATTCTCCAATAAAAGGTGTCCGGTATGTTAAGAAGGAATTCTGAATTCTAGGCTTCACTTCTAGCAAGGTCTGGTTTCTTGGTAAGCGATCTTCACGGTGGAATAACACTGAAACATGTCAGGTTATTTTCCCGGTCTCCCACGCATCTGTTGTTGATCGAGTTACATAAACGCTCCAATCATTTTCAAACAGGTGGGGTTAGGGTGTGGTACTTTCAAAATTTTTCACGGGAAATAAGGTACGTACAGCAAAAGGTCACGTATTACCAAATTGTGGCAATAAGATATACGATGCCTTGCGTACAGACTCGCGAACATGTCGTTAACCTCATATGACAACGTGTTCCAGCAGTAACAATTCATTACTTTATCAGAAAGTAATCTCTTATCTGTGTCTGTCCATCAGTTGTCTCCCCGTATTCCCAGCTTTGGTGATGCGCTCATCCGTCTTATCGGTGATTAGGCAGATAGCACGGGGCGATATACGTGTTAATCTACTGCAGCCAAGCTTGGTACAAGGGAATTTTACCAACCTGCCTCTCATAATATTATCTCTACCTCTCCTTGCAAATGTGTGGTGTTTATCATCCGCAAGGAGTGTCAGATAACAGACAAGACACAATATACTGAAAGTAGTGAAAGAATACTTGAAAATATAAACTATCTGCTATATAGTATAGAAAGAAAGTGCGACAATTGAAAGCACGTAATAAAATCAGTACCAAAAATGCACTAATTACTTCCGGAGTGAAACAGAGATCGAGAGGGGCGCCACATTCTGTCACAGCTATCAGGTCCTCGATCCTTGAACCAAGTAACTGTAACTCGAAAAGAAAGCACTTTAACCACGTAGCCAACCGGACGTTCTTCAAGTGACATCATTAACCAGTAACCAATAACCACTGTCGTGAGAACATGTAGTATGTGCGGTGGTTACCAGATGTTTAAACGATACATTTAACGTGGAAAAAAAAACGGAAAATGAAATGGGTCATAAAACATTTAGTCACCGCAAAGCCGCATCATCACTATCATCATCCTTTTCCTTTGAACTCCTGATGAAACCTTAAGCCACCATTGAAGCTGGTTACCTCTCAGGAAGCCTGAACCATGTTGTCATATACTTTTGCAGCGGTGATCTCTATGGTAACTTGTGTGACATGGTGAGGTTGCTAGCTCCCATGTTCAACCTCTTATTAGCCCCTTGTGTGACATGTTGAGGTTGCTAGGTCCCATGTTCAACCTCTTATTAGTCCCCTTGTGTGACATGGTGAGGTTGCTAGCTCCCATGTTCAACCTCTTATTAGTCCCCTTGAGTGACATGGTGAGGTTGCTAGCTCCCACGTTCAACCTTGTCGTGGTTGAGTTGGAGTGTAGAGTCTTTGTCGAGTTGGACAACAGTAGTGAAATCGACAAGGGATAGTGGACTGACAGAGTTATAGATTACACACACAGAAAGGTGTAAATAGGAGATGGACTTGAGACAACCTGGAAGAAGATTTATTCAAAGGATCTCTCTCTCCAGGCCTCAACTCACTTTTACTGTCTAAGCCTCTCCTGCTCTCACTCTTTTCTCTTATCATACATAGAGATTCTAGTGAAGAGCTAAAAATACAAATATGGATGGAAAGGTCGTGAACAGCGCATTAATAAATGTGTAAAATTTATTAAAGAAGAAAAGCATGAAAATAATGCATATCATCACAACAACATAAAATTACATCAATAATCAAATGTTCATCAATAATCATATACACCAACAACCACACACACAGATCACCATTCATAAAACCTGTAGAACACAAAGAGATAAATAATCGAGTGACAGTCCTTCGGTTTTCGGGGACCAGCTGAAGTAACTCCAGTAAGTGGTGTTTTCGTATATATCCTCCATCGGTGATGGAATTAACCTGAATCACATCACTGTATAGGCGCTATCGTTGGTGACCCCCCCTACTGGCGCGAGTTGGGCTGGGGAACGCTGTTTATCTCCTGCTGACCAACTGATTGAACTGGGCGACAGCCTGTCTGCTTTTCGGGGACCAAATGTACTAGCTCCAGGAAGTGAATTACTTGTAGATCCTTCGTGAGGGACTAGCCTACAAAACTTTCTTTGTTGGTGCTAAACGTTGGTGACTCCCCTTATAGCGTGAGTGGGGGCTGGAACTCTGTCCATAGATGGCTGCTCATACGTGCGAGGTTTTAAGTATCCAGGAAATACACCAGAAGAAGTCACTTGAGGACACAGAGACCCAGGCGCGCTTATCCGGCGCAAGGCTCCGCTTGGCTGTAAATCCTGTTTAAACTGGTTTGGCTGTGGTTTGCTGAGTGCCCCGTTTAGGCACAAAAAAGGCGGGTGATATGGAATCTGCTATAGGCATGCTGAGCGGGTTTGATATTCTGGAAGCCGCAATGCTCTGGCTGGTAATCCAATAGGCGAGTACAGAACTACTACTGCGTTTGGCGATTCCAGAGTTAGCGTTGGCTCCGTTGCACTGCGTGAGCTTAACTTGGCGTTGACAAAAGGGGTTTTGATTCAGGAACGGGGTGTGACGATTCGTGACGCTAGCGGTATTCAGAACCCTCTAGATCGAAGAGAATATTTCGTTCTTCGCCTGACTGGAATCTGCTCTCGCGAGTCGGTCCCCCTGAAACCCGAAAAATGCCAAGAAATAGGCGAAAAACATTTAGTTCTGTGTTAATGTTTGCCTTATTTCCATAATGGTCTATCTCGGGCCAGGAAATTCACGAATGTCCTTGTCTATTAAAACCAGTCTACTCTTATAGATCACAAGGGACGCTCCCCCCGGACACCTGGCGTGCGTATTTCTACAGAAGTTCGGCGAAAGACGTAATCTAGAGTAAGACAAAAGAAATCGTGCGAAAGTTCCCCAGGTAGAGAAATGCATAACATTATGCTCTATCTTGTCTAAGGGGCGAAAACCCAAAGATTGACCGCGATTTGTCTCCCCCTGTTTCCATGATGCATAATATTATGATCCGAAGCAGCGTTCTGGAAGCCAAACACAGGGACCCTTTCACTCGTGATCAAAGGCTTTAAACGTAAGAGATATTCCTTTGGTCAGACCAGGTGCTGCTAGATAACATTACGTTACCTCTACGCTGGCCGTTGAGGAATTTAGTACTAAGGCCAAACGTAAACAAAACCTCGGGGAGGGTTGAGAAGGTGAAAAAATGTAGGTAGAATATGAAAGAAACGAAAATACAAAATGTCTCGGAAAACAGAACATTTTAAGGAGTAATCAAATTATGGACAAGATGGTAAAATAAATTATCTTTCACGTGACAAACCTCTTATTAGCCCCCTTGTGTGACATGGTGAGGTTGCTAGCTCCCACGTTCAACCTCTTATTAGCCCCCTTGTGCGACATAGTGAGGTTGCTAGCTCCCATATTCAACCTCTTATTAGCCCCTTGTGTGACATGGTGAGGTTGCTAGCTCTCATGCTCAACCTCTTATTAGCCCCCCTTGTGTGACATGGTGAGGTTGCTAGCTCTCATGCTCAACCTCTTATTAGACCCCTTGTGTGACATGGTGAGGTTGCTAGCTCTCATGTTCAAGCTCTTATTAGCCCCCTTGTGTGACATGGTGAGGTTGCTAGCTCCCATGTTCAACCTCTTATTAGCCCCCTTGTGTGACATGGTGAGGTTGCTTGCTCCCATGTTCAACCTCTTATTAGCCCCCTCGTGTGACATGGTGAGGTTGCTAGCTCCCATATTCAACCTCTTATTAGCCCCTTGAGTGACATGGTGAGGTTGTTAGCTCCCACGTTCAACCTCTTATTAGCCCCCTTGTGTGACATGGTGAGGTTGCTAGCTCCCATGTTCAACCTCTTATTAGTCCCCTTGTGTGACATGGTGAGGTTGCTAGCTCTCATATTCAACCTCTTATTAGTCCCCTTGTGTGACATGGTGAGGTTGCTAGCTCCCATATTCAACCTCTTATTAGCCCTCCTTGTGTGACATGGTGAGGTTGCTAGCTCCCATGTTCAAGCTCTTATTAGTCCCCTTGTGTGACATGGTGAGGTCTAGCTCCCATATTCAACCTCTTATTAGTCCCCTTGTGTGACATGGTGAGGTTGCTAGCTCCCATATTCAACCTCTTATTAGCCCCCCTTGTGTGACATGGTGAGGTTGCTAGCTCCCATGTTCAACCTCTTATTAGCCCCCCTTGTGTGACATGGTGAGGTTGCTAGCTCCCACGTTAAGCCTCTTATTAGTCCCCTTGTGTGACATAGTGAGGTTGCTAGCTCCCATATTCAACCTCTTATTAGCCCCCCTTGTGTGACATGGTGAGGTTGCTAGCTCCCATATTCAACCTCTTATTAGCCCCCCTGTGTGACATGGTGAGGTTGCTAGCTCCCATGTTCAAGCTCTTATTAGCCCTCTTGTGTGACATGGTGAGGTTGCTAGCTCTCATGCTCAACCTCTTATTAGCCCCCTTGTGTGACATGGTGAGGTTGCTAGCTCCCATGTTCAAGCTCTTATTAGCCCCCTTGTGTGACATGTCTGATTGTACAGTAGTCCTATTCTTTATTTGTCTCTTCAGAGACCCCAGGAATCACTTGGGAAGTGCAAAAACTCAACGCCCCCCCCCCCCCATGTAAATTATTCAAGAATTCAAGCTGTACTAAATGGAGTACGACTTTATGATCGCTTTTACTGCACTTAGTATTCTGTTATTTTGTATTGTTTGCTTTTCTGCTCCATCATCCATTTGGAGCATAAACCATGAACCAGACTCTTTAAGCAATACAGCCTTGTGCAGTCTGCTTAAATACGTTTCATTTTTTTTCTTTGTCCTTCTCAAGTCAGTCTCCGTTTTTCGTTCCCATGAGTTCTATCGGTTTGGAAGTTCCAGAACAGGGAATACCTTGTTATTCTATAATTATTTAAATAGTCTAGTCATAATACGCCCTGTGTTACCGGGACACGGTAAAGGAGCAAAGAAAAGTGACATTGTAACCTTCTAAACACGTCTTAAAAGGCGACTTAGCAGGGTGCGGAGAGATCGACTACTGAAAAAAAAAAAAAACTCCAACGAATATGAACAAGCCATACTAAACAAGTAACGTAATTACGAAATTCAGACATCAAGAACGACTGGATAGTCCTCTAGTAAGAAAGTTAGTGACGCGGTTCAGAGAAAGCCAAACGGAGTTTGGGCTGCTGATACATTTTTGTTTTTCTCTTTCGAATATCAATGGGTATGGCACCTGAAATGTTTGTACGCAATGGTAGAACACAATCAACAATGTGGAATAGTGGACAGGACCAGACTAGTGCCAGTGGAGCAAGGGAGGAGAAGAAGTCGCTGCCATAGAACACACATTGAGGAAATCAGGTCATAGCATTACAAAGTACAAGTAGATAGTCTTTTGGAATCATCAGGGCAAGAGGTACAAGGAGATTAAAAAACACGCGGAGAAGAGAACTGGAGACAGGAATGATCGTGATAAAGACGACACGGAGAGACCTTGACCTGATGACACAAGACAGGAATGATCGTGATAAAGAATACACGGAGAGACCTTGACCTGATGACACGTGACAGAAATGATCGGGATAAAGAATACATGGAGAGACCTTGACCTGATAGCACAAGACAGGAATGATCGGGATAAAGACGACAAGGTGAGACCTTGACCTGATGACACAAGACAGAAATGATCGTGATAAAGAATACACGGAGAAACCTTGACCTGATGACACGTGACAGAAATGATCGGGATAAAGAATACATGGAGAGACCTTGACCTGATAGCACAAGACAGGAATGATCGGGATAAAGACGACACGGAGAGACCTTGACCTGATGGCACAAGACAGGAATGATCGGGATAAAGACGACATGGAGAGACTTGATCTGATGGCCAAGACAGGAATGATCGGGATAAAGACGACATGGAGAGACTTGACCTGATGGCCAAGACAGGAATGATCGGGATAAAGAATACATGGAGAGACCTTGACCTAATGGCACAAGACAGGAATGATCGTGATAAAGACGACATGGAGAGACCTTGACCTGATGGCACAAGACAGGAATGATCGGGATAAAGACGACATGGAGAGACTTGACCTGATGGCCAAGACAGGAATGATCGGGATAAAGACGACATGGAGAGACTTAGACTTAATGGCACAAGACAGGAATGATCGGGATAAAGACGACATGGAGAGACCTTGACCTGATGGCACGTGACAGGAATGATCGGGATAAAGACGACATGGAGAGACCTTGACCTGATGGCACAAGACAGGAATGATCGGGATAAAGAATACATGGAGAGACCTTGACCTGATGGCAAAAGACAGGAATGATCGGGATAAAGACGACACGGAGAGACCTTGACCTGATGGCACAAGACAGGAATGATCGGGATAAAGAATACATGGAGAGACCTTGACCTGATGGCACAAGACAGGAATGATCGGGATAAAAAATACATAGAGAGACCTTGACCTGATGGCACAAGACAGAAATGACGGGATAAAGAATACACGGAGAGACCTTGACCTGATGACACAAGACAGGAATGATCTGGATAAAGACAACACGGAGAGACCTTGACCTGATGGCACAAGACAGGAATGATCGGGATAAAGACGACACGGAGAGACCTTGACCTGATGGCACAAGACAGGAATGATCGGAATAAAGACGACACGGAGAGACCTTGACCTGATGGCACAAGACAGGAATGATCGGGATAAAGAATACATGGAGAGACCTTGACCTGATGGCACAAGACAGGAATGATCGGGATAAAGACGACACGGAGAGACCTTGACCTGATGGCCAAGATAGGAATGATCGGGATAAAGACGACATGGAGAGACCTTGACCTGATGGCACAAGACAGGAATGATCGGGATAAAGAATACATGGAGATACCTTGACCTGATGGCACAAGACAGGAATGATCGGGATAAAGAATACATGGAGAGACCTTGACCTGATGACACAAGACAGGAATGATCGTGATAAAGACGACATGGAGAGACCTTGACCTGATGGCACAAGACAGAAATGACGGGATAAAGAAAACATGGAGATACCTTGACCTGATGACACAAGACAGAAATGACGGAATAAAGAAAACAAGGAGAGACCTTGACCTGATGACACAAGACAGGAATGATTGTGATAAAGACGACAAAGAGAGACCTTGACCTGATAACACAAGACAGGAATGATCGTGATAACGACGACAAGGAGAGACCTTGACCTGATGACACAAGACAGGAATGATCGTGATAAAGACGACAAGGAGAGACCTTGACCTGATGGCACAAGACAGGAATGATCGTGATAAAGAAGACATGGAGAGACCTTGACCTAAAGGCACGTGACAGGAATGATCGGGATAAAGACGACATGGAGAGACCTTGACCTGATGGCACGTGACAGGAATGATCGTGATAAACAATACATGGAGAGACCTTGACCTGATGGCACGTGACAGAAAGGATCGGGATAAAGACGACATGGAGAGACCTTGACCTGATGGCACAAGACAAGAATGATCGTGATAAAGACGACATGGAGAGACCTTGACCTGATGGCACGTGACAGGAATGATCGGGATAAAGACGACATGGAGAGACCTTGACCTGATGGCATGTGACAGGAATGATCGGGATAAAGACGACACGGAGAGACCTTGACCTGATGGCCAAGACAGGAATGATCGGGATAAAGTCGACATGGAGAGACCTTGACCTGATGGCAAAAGACAGGAATGATCGGGATAAAGAATACATGGAGATACCTTGACCTGATGGCACAAGACAGGAATGATCGGGATAAAGGATACATGGAGAGACCTTGACCTGATGACACAAGACAGGAATGATCGTGATAAAGACGACATGGAGAGACCTTGACCTGATGGCACAAGACAGAAATGACGGGATAAAGAAAACATGGAGAGACCTTGACCTGATGACACAAGACAGGAATGATCGGGATAAAGAATACATGGAGAGACCTTGACCTCATGGCACAAGACAGGAATGATCGGGATAAAGACGACACGGAGAGACCTTGACCTGATGGCACAAGACAGGAATGATCGGGATAAAGAATACATGGAGAGACCTTGACCTGATGGCACAAGACAGGAATGATCGTGATAAAGAAGACATGGAGAGATCTTGACCTGAAGGCACGTGACAGGAATGATCGGGATAAAGACGACATGGAGAGACCTTGACCTGATGGCACAAGACAGGAATGATCGGGATAAAGACGACATTGAAAGACCTTGACCTGATGGCACGTGACAGGAATGATCGTGATAAAGAATACATGGAGAGACCTTGACCTGATGGCACGTGACAGAAAGGATCGGGATAAAGACGACATGGAGAGACCTCGACCTGATGGCACGTGACAAGAATGATCGTGATAAAGACGACATGGAGAGACCTTGACCTGATGGCACGTGACAGGAATGATCGGGATAAAGACGACATGGAGAGACATTGATCTGATGGCATGTGACAGGAATGATCGTGATAAAGAATACATGGAGAGACCTTGACCTGATGGCACGTGATAGAAAGGATCGGGATAAAGAATACATGGAGAGACATTGACCTGATGGCACAAGACAGGAATGATCGGGATAAAGAATTCATGGAGAGACCTTGACCTAATGGCACAAGACAGGAATGATCGTGATAAAGACGACAAGGAGAGACCTTGACCTGATGGCACAAGACAGGAATGATCGGGATGAAGACGACATGGAGAGACTTGACCTGATGGCCAAGACAGGAATGATCGGGATAAAGACGACATGGAGAGACTTAGACTTAATGGCACAAGACAGGAATGATCGGGATAAAGACGACATGGAGAGACCTTGACCTGATGGCACGTGACAGGAATGATCGGGATAAAGACGACATGGAGAGACCTTGACCTGATGGCACGAGACAGGAATGATCGGGATAAAGAATACATGGAGAGACCTTGACCTGATGGCACAAGACAGGAATGATCGGGATAAAGACGACACGGAGAGACCTTGACCTGATGGCACAAGACAGGAATGATCGGGATAAAGAATACATGGAGAGACCTTGACCGGATGGCACAAGACAGGAATGATCAAGATAAAGAATACTTAGAGAGACCTTGACCTGATGGCACAAGACAGAAATGACGGCATAAAGAATACATGGAGAGACCTTGACCTGATGACACAAGACATGAATGATCGGGATAAAGACGACACGGAGAGACCTTGACCTGATGGCACAAGACAGGAATGATCGGGATAAAGACGACACGGAGAGACCTTGACCTGATGGCACAAGACAGGAATGATCGGAATAAAGACGACACGGAGAGACCTTGACCTGATGGCACAAGACAGGAATGATCGGGATAAAGAATACATGGAGAGACTTTGACCTGATGGCACAAGACAGGAATGATCGTGATAAAGACGACACGGAGAGACCTTGACCTGATGGCCAAGACAGGAATGATCGGGATAAAGACGAAATGGAGAGACCTTGACCTGATGGCACAAGACAGGAATGATCGGGATAAAGAATACATGGAGATACCTTGACCTGATGGCACAAGACAGGAATGATCGGGATAAAGAATACATGGAGAGACCTTGACCTGATGACACAATACAGGAATGATCGTGATAAAGACGACATGGAGAGACCTTGACCTGATGGCACAAGACAGAAATGACGGGATAAAGAAAACATGGAGAGACCTTGACCTGATGACACGAGACAGAAATGACGGAATAAAGAAAACAAGGAGAGACCTTGACCTGATGACACAAGACAGGAATGATTGTGATAAAGACGACAAAGAGAGACCTTGACCTGATGACACAAGACAGGAATGATCGTGATAAAGAATACATGGAGAGACCTTGACCTGATGGCACGTGACAGAAAGGATCGGGATAAAGACGACATGGAGAGACCTTGACCTGATGGCACGTGACAAGAATGATCGTGATAAAGACGACATGGAGAGACCTTGACCTGATGGCACGTGACAGGAATGATCGGGATAAAGACGACATGGAGAGACCTTGACCTGATGGCATGTGACAGGAATGATCGGGATAAAGACGACACGGAGAGACCTTGACCTGATGGCCAAGACAGGAATGATCGGGATAAAGACGACATGGAGAGACCTTGACCTGATGGCCAAGACAGGAATGATCGTGATAAAGAATACATGGAGATACCTTGACCTGATGGCACAAGACAGGAATGATCGGGATAAAGAATACATGGAGAGACCTTGACCTGATGACACAAGACAGGAATGATCGTGATAAAGACGACATGGAGAGACCTTGACCTGATGACACAAGACAGAAATGACGGGATAAAGAAACATGGAGAGACCTTGACCTGATGACACAAGACAGAAATGACGGAATAAAGAAAACAAGGAGAGACCTTGACCTGATGACACAAGACAGGAATGATTGTGATAAAGAAGACAAAGAGAGACCTTGACCTGATGACACAAGACAGGAATGATCGTGATAACGACGACAAGGAGAGACCTTAACCTGATGACACAAGACAGGAATGATCGTGATAAAGACGACAAGGAGAGACCTTGACCTGATGGCACAAGACAGGAGTGATTGTGATAAAGAAGACATGGAGAGACCTTGACCTGATGGCACGTGACAGGAATGATCGGGATAAAGACGACATGGAGAGACCTTGACCTGATGGCACGTGACAGGAATGATCGGGATAAAGACGACATGGAGAGACCTTGACCTGATGGCACGTGACAGGAATGATCGTGATAAAAATACATGGAGAGACCTTGACCTGATGGCACGTGACAGAAATGATCGGGATAAAGACGACATGGAGAGACCTTGACCTGATGGCACGTGACAAGAATGATCGTGATAAAGACGACATGGAGAGACCTTGACCTGATGGCACGTGACAGGAATGATCGGGATAAAGACGACATGGAGAGACCTGGACCTGATGGCACAAGACAGAAATGACGGGATAAAGAATACATGGAGAGACCTTGACCTGATGGCACAAGACAGAAATAACGGGATAAAGAAAACAAGGAGAGACCTTGACCTGATAGCACAAGACAGGAATGAACGGGATAAAGAATACAAGGAGAGACATTGACCTGATGGCACAAGACAGAAATAACGGGATAAAGAATATAAGGAGAGACCTTGACCTGATGGCACAAGACAGGAATAACGGGATAAAGAAGACACGGAGAGACCTTGACCTGATGGCACGTGACAGAAATGATCGGGATAAAGAAAACATGGAGAGACCTTGACCTGATGACACAAGACAGGAATGATCGGGATAAAGACGACATGGAGAGACTTTGACCTGATGGCACGTGACAGGAATGATGGGGATAAAGACGACATGGAGAGACTTTGACCTGATGGCACGTGACAGGAACACTTGATGGAAATAAATGGGAACGCCATTCTCCTTGGGGGACTGAATGTTAATAGTAATGAAGCATAATTGTCCCGTGTAGTTCCTGAGGGGGGGGGGGGGGTAGTCCCTGAGGAGATAACGAATGAATATGGGTTAATGCTTCCTCATACATGTCGTGGGAGGTGACAAATATAAGATAGTGCATTGAGTGCTTCCGCATAATGAAAAACAAATTGCTACAGGAACCAGCGGCGTACTAAGGGGATACGAGGGAACGAACCGCCCCGGGTAACACCCAGGAGATGAGGGATGCCATCTGGCACTATTATGACAGTACTTACTATTCAAATATTCTTGCAAGTATGTTTATTTACTGGGGTGGGAGGGAGCCAAATTGTACGATCCGCCCCGGGTGCCAAATACTTTAAGTACGCCTCTGACAAGATTCACCCCTGCAAGAGTACATGAATGCAATGATGCAGGCTTCTTGCAGACGCCAGCTACAGTGGTAACTCTATTCTCCACAGGGAACGAAAGGGGAAATTATGATCATACTAAGTGCTAACCATACTCCATAATGAAGTATTGATTACTTCCTCGGATTATTTCTGCACGAGACTATGATTTTATGACGCAAGCGGAGCTCCATAAATTGATGAGCTGGTGTTTATGTGTTCATGCGCAGGCGTGGACAGCAGACGACATTGGCACTTAAAATACCATCTGTGGGACACCGCCATCCAGCGAAATAATCTGCCGATTCTCTGCCGGTACGGAAACGGCGCATAATTCTGCTGTCTTTCTTATTCATTCGTCTACCGTCTGTCCCTCCATTGCAAGGCGCAGGGTGGACTGGGAACGACAGTAGATTTAATTTGATGTCGAAAGATTTGGAGAGATGTTGAAAAGCGCTGTGAATTTGCCGTGGCTTTCGGATTATTTCAGAAAGGACTGCATTGAGGTCATTGCCAGAAGCTGTATCGAAAGTCATTTTCAAGTAACTAGGGGTAAGTAACGTCAGAAACAACACATCTGTGCGCGTTTGTTGTTAGTGTGCGTGTTTGGGGCATGTGAAGGGAAGTTCAAAAATAGTGTGGTTAGTCCAAAGTATAATGTAGTTGTTGTTTGTTGACATGCGGTAGGTACACTGTGTCAAACAGAACAGGTTATACCGTCACATATATACTCACAATCAAGCCCTACGAGAGAAGGACCAACAGGGCCACTTGGCCCGGGCTTCATCTCCCGGGGACGGGGGGGGGGGGGCGGGGGCCGGGGGGGGGGGGGGGGGGGGGGGGGGGGGGGGGCTAAAAAAGAAGCGAGGAAAAAACAATTGAGGAATAAAAGAAAATCGTTGAGGTAAATTTTAGAGGTAGGCCTACTGTTTATTATTCATAACAGGCCGATAAGAATGAAAACAATAACATTGTAATTAAAAACAATAAATTATTCATAGTAAAATTCCAAGAACTTCCGTTCCTATTGTTTCAGATCCAAAAATAATTCTGCAATGTACTTTTACCACCCCACCGTTCACCCTTGTCAAGCCACCATTATCACTTCAGTCAGCTGTTGCTGGGACCGGGTGTGTTTTTCCATATGAGTTTGCACTAATGCGTTTTTGCTTGTTTTTTCATTATCGTTCTAGTTATGTTGTTAGTTCCGAACTTAGTTGATTTTTAATTTGTTTAACGGCTTATTATACAAGGACAGGATTCTAATTAAAAAACGTAAGTTAGATGATGACAGTGAATCAAGTGTAGCTGCCACTTGTTCTGGTAGTGTAACACATAGTACAGTAAATGTTAGTGCTAAAACCGTCGTGCGCCAATATTATGAAGACTATTTGTCCTTCGGATTCATTTCATGTGGAGAAGAGTAAAGTGTGTTGTTTGTGGTAAGAAACTGGCAAACCAAGCTATTGTTCCTAGTAAGCTGGAAGGATACTTTTACACAAAGCACTCACATTTATGCGAGAAACCAGCTAAATATTTTAAAAGGCTTATAGCTGATCAACCATGACACGCCAGACAGTAGACTAAAACCACAACTATTTGTGACAAAGCTCAAGAAGCAAGCTATGCCGTTGTCGAAATCGTGCCAAAAAAGATGAAATCACATGCAGTTGCTGAGTCGGTAATTTCACTAGCATGCTGTAAAATTGTAAATAGTATCTTTGGCGAGGAATATGAAAAAGATATCTGGAAAATCCCACATGGAGGCATATCTGGAGTCATCCTTATATGACCACCAGCTAAGTACAATGCTATAGTTTATAGATGTGGAAATGAACCTCTGTCTGTGAGGCTAATTGCACCCTCAATGACTCTTGAAATCATCTACACACTTCAAGGGATTCCCCCTGTGGTGAAACATGTTGTGAACCCAGCACTGCACACTAAGCTTGGAGAAGTCACTTGAGCCCCAGGCTTTTACCCGGTTGGCTGCATGCAGGAGGACCTCACTGTGGACCCAGAAGCTGAGAAGTGGCTCTGTGTAAGACGTGACAATTCCTTGGGTGAACCCAGAACTAGAGCACAGTATTTTAGCTCTGCACATTTGGAGAGCCCCCTTGGATGGCGGGGAATGCATAGTATGCCACACACTTCTTCCTCCTAGATTGGAACCAGATGTGATGGTCCTTTAAATGCAAGCCAAGCTGGAGAAACTAGAGCTCACGACTTCAACTCAACACGTTTCGGAATGACAGAAAAGCCACAGGAAAAAGCTAGATCTACAGTGTAGATAATGCCAAGGACTCTTAAACTTGGTTTTGTCTGCAGAAGATCGAAATGTTCAGCAGACGTAGTTGAACAGCAACAACAGCCATACAATAGGACTGGCACGAAATTTGAGTTACACTGACAATATTTGTTAAAGGTAACAACTTTTGCAGCACTCAACGAAGCCTAATTAGAGTATGACGTTCATGGGTAAAGTTAATCGTATAACAGATACTACCTTAGAGGAGTGAAGTGTTAGAGACGGCATTATACTGTGTCCAGCTTTATGAAGTGGGTGACCGGTTCCATTCCTCGCTGCCTTTGTCTTCCTTAACTCAAGAGCAGGTGCAGGTATCCATTTACAGTTGGGTAAATCGGAGCGAGTTCGGGTTTTGAACTGAGATACCTGTGACTTTGGCGCGAAAGGCAAGCACTGCGACCACTCTGCCAATCTGATAACATTGCTTGCAAAATCACATGGATATCATCATCATCATCTACCGTTTGTCACCACCTCAACTGGCCCCTGTGCAGGAAGCCTGCCCCTGAGCGGTCATGTCTCTTGTCGTGATAGTGTCTGTAGCAGTTTGTTCTTCATGATGAGGTTGTCAGCTGCAGGCATGACGTCATATTAGTTGCCTGTTACGAGAATATCTCAGGGAAAAGTTGTAGGCTATTAATTTTTCTTTGTCTCCTCAGAACCTCTGGGAACTACACAGTTCTCTCCCCCCCCCCCCCCCACATCTTAATTTACATATCGTTTACGACCATTATTAAATCTACTAGCAATAACCCGTCAATAATAACGGAAGTAAATCAAAAACATTTTAAAAATATTTTTTTATTTCAATATAAAAGATATTTGATGACAGCAATTTTTGTGAAAGTGCGTGGATTTGTTTCAAAGAATGTTCCCTGATAAAAAGTTTTTTTAACAAAAACTTTCTAGTTTTCATGATTTGTTCCTCGGGTGAGGGTGACATAGAGCTGGCCGTGTCCGAAAACAGGTTCAGGAAGGAAACTCCTACGTGATCAAAAGATTGTCCTTGCGCCTTATTGATCGTCATTGCAAATGCTAAATTCACTGGGAATTGACCACGTCGCATCCTAAATGGCAAACTGCGCTCGCTCGGTTCTAAGTCAATGCGTGGAATTTAGACTTTCTCCCTTATTACTGCTCCAGACTATTTCTCCCTTATTACTTACTTACTTAGTCGTTCCCCTTCTACCGTGAGGTGTAGAGGTTTGGAAGAGAGAGCGCCAGACTATTCTATCGGCTGTCTTCCTCCTGGCCTGGTTCCATTCTAGTCCTCGGTCCTTCAAAGATTGTCTAATGTTGTCCTCCCAGTGGACTCTGGGTCGTCCTCGGGGTCTGGATCCTTGGCTCTTTGTTTCCCATGCTTGTCGTGGTAGCCGATCTTCTCCCATTCTGCAGACATGGCCAAACCATCTTAGTTGGGACGTTCTACTTGGGTCTGTAGGGGGTGGCATTTTAGGCCTTGACGTATCGTCTGGTTGCGTACCATGTCTCTTCTTGTTACTTCAACCACCTTCCTCAGATACCTCATTTCTGAGGTTTGGATCTGGCTTTTATGGGTTGTAGTCATTGCCCATGACTCGCATCCATATGTCAAGACTGGGACATAGGTGGAGCGGTATACAGCCATCTTCGTTTTCTTACCAACCTCTCTCTTGCTGAGGAATCCTCGATTTATGGCCTGAAAAAGTCTCCCAGCTGCTGCTTTTCGAGTGGCCAACTCTTCTTTGATGCCTCCCTTTCGGTCTATAATAGCTCCGAGGTATTTAAAGTGGTCGACCTGCTCCAGGACCTGTTCTCCCAGCTTAATCTGATGTCTTCTTTCTTCTCGTGATATCACCATGGATTTTGTTTTAGAGCTGCTTATGACCATCCCTCTCTTCTCCAGCTCTTCCTTCCAGACTTGCAGGTTGGATTGGAGATGTGCCTCTGATTTAGAAATCAGGGCAACATCATCAGCAAATGCCAGCTCTGAAATATAGACCTGTCTCATCTTCCAGTACCCCACTGAATACTTTCTTGTTCTCTCCTTACATGCCTTGATGACATCGTCCATAAGGAGTATGAAGAGGTAAGGTGATAGGATATCACCTGTCTTACACCAGTGGTGGTCCTGAACTCTTCTGACTTATGGTTTGCTGTCCTCACATAATTTCTGCAAGACTTGTAGAAGCTCTGTATAGCATGAATCAGAGGTGCTGGAATATTCTTCCTTGCCAAACAGTCCCAAAGTTTGCTCCAAGGGACCCTGTCAAACGCCTTTTTCCAGATCTATGAAACAAAGATGGATCTCTCTCTTATACTCAAGGGCCTTTTCACTCAGCTGTCTGAGTGTGAAGATTAGGTCTTGAGTACTTCGGTTTGCTCGGAATCCGCACTGGACCTCATCCAATTGTGGCTCAGCTAGGCGTCGGAGTCTCTGCTCTAGGATTCTAGAGTAGATTTTTCCAGGGACACTGAGAAGGGATATGCCTCTATGGTTTCCACACTGTCGATTGTCACCCTTTTTGAAAATTGGTGTTATGATGGCGATCTCCCAATCCTTTGGTATGGTCTTGTTGCACCATGCTGCCTGTAGGACCCTTAGAGTAACAGGTCGCCTGATGCTCCCATGTACTTAACCATTTCTGGTGTTATACCATCATGCCCTGCTGCTTTGCCCATCTTGATTTTCTCCAGTGCTGCCTTCAGTTCTTCCATCTTTATGTCATCTTCATCACCATTGGTTTCCTCTTCTGTGCTAGTGGTTATCATTTCTGATGTTTGACCTTGCTCACCATCAAGGAGTTCTGAGAAATATTCTTTCCATCTTTCCATTACTTCCTTCGGGGCAGTAAGCAATTTGCCTTGCTTGTCCTTTATAAATTTGAGAGGGCATTGTTTTTCCTTCCTCATGTTCTTTAGGGTCTTATAGAACAATTTCTGGTTTTTCTTGTGCATCTTTTTCTAGCTTTTCTCCAAATTCTTCCCAGGACTTCTGTTTTGCTGCTAGCACTTTGTTCTTTACTTCTGTTCTGAGTGTCACATATTCTCTATATTTTTCCATTTGTCCTGGTGTGTTTTTAGCTCCTAAGTATTGTTTCCATGCCATTTTCTTCTCTCTTATTTTCTCTTTGACTTCCTCTGTCCACCAAGGTGTCCTCTTTCTCTGGTTCCCAAGTCGGACTTCACCACATGCTTCTGCAGCAGCTGTCTTTATGATATCCTTGAATTTAATCCAGAGGGTTTCCAAGTCATCAGGTTGTTCTTCTGTGTTGCTCACCGCTGCAGCAATAAGCCCCTGATATCTGGTCTTAATTTCTGGCTCTCTCAGCTTGTAGGTCCTAATGCTCATTTCTCCTGCTCGTTTACTTGGTTTCTTGCGTGATGTTGAGCAGTTCCTAGGCTGAGCAACTCTTTCAGTTGTTCGTTTGATTGTTAGCAGGTAGTGATCACTTCCAATCTCTGGCCCCCTCCAGACTCTTGCATCTCGGACATATTTGAATGAGCTTCTCCGAACAATGGCATAGTCGATCACTGACTTCTCATTCTTTGTTGGTTCACATCTAGTGTATGCATGTATGCGCTTATGGGGGAACTTTGTGTTTGTAATGATCAGATTCTGCTCACTGCAGAATCTAAGGAGTCGCTTTCCATTGTCATTGAGAGTATCTTCTCCATATCTTCCGATAACTCCACTCCATCTAGCATGGTCATTTCCAACTCTGGCATTAAAATCTCCGAGCATGATAACTTCATCTAGGCAGTCATCCACTGTCCTTTGAAGCAGCTCGAAGAATTCCTCCTTGACCTCTGCTCTCTCATCCTCATTTGGCCCATACACTATGACCAGGTTGACTATGGTTTCTCCTTCTTTTAGTTTCACAACCATAATGCGCTCTGAGACAAAGTTCCATCCCTTGATACTATCTTTTTGATTTTGGGCCACAATGCAACCCATACCCCTTTAGCTCTTTCGGATATGGGTACACCACTGTAGAGCAGCGTGTTGCCATTGAGATCCATGACTCCTTGTCCTTTTTTTCTTTGTTTCCGTAATAGCCAGGATTTCTAGTTTTGCTTTCCTCATCTCTTCCACCAGCTCCTCTTCCTTCCCATTTATACTTCTTGTGTTCCATGTTCCATAAGTCGTAGTCCGTAGTCCGTTCCAGTTCGTCGCCTTTAGAATCAGTCCGGTTTTTCTCTCTTTTGTTACTCGTAATCGTGGTTTAAAGCAAACAGGTGATTGGCCTGTTGTGCCTTTGCATGGTGGAGGGGCTGCCTCCTTACGGCCTCCATGCAGGCCGCCCTCCTCCTTTTTTCATCCGGGCTTGGGACCGGCATTGGCGGAGTTTCTCCCTTATTACTGCCATGATAATTTCTGCATACAATCGAATTCCGATGCAAGACAGCTCGTTTTGCAGACTTTTTATCATTTTGATCCATAATAATAAGTCTGCAATGCTTTAAATTAAAATTTTGTCTTGAAGAAACAATCAAAAACTTACATTTTAAGGTTATTTTTTTAACAAAATGATGATTTAAATCCGTTTCCTGAATGAAAGAAACTGGGTTCTATACCGACTGTTCTTCGTTGAGTGTTACTATTTTCGGGAGAGTACATATAAGGGAAAAATACAATTAATGTCTAACTTTCAACCACAGTTGCATCCCTTAGATGTGACCGACGTACAAACGGCGAGAATTATGGTTTGTGATGATGGTCACTGCCTAACCTTTTATCTACACCTTCGTCACCCAGTAAATGGTATGTAGTGCCATTAAGGGGAATGTCTGATGAAAAATCTAATTACTTGAAACATTTGACATTTTGCAGCATCGACTTAAATACCCACATTCGTAAGATGAGATTCAGAATAATTTTATACAGTATTGTTCAAAAAAAAAAAAAAAAAAAAACAGCGTCGGATACTACCGATGATGTGTTGTAAATACATATATGCAACCTCATGTAAAAACAAAATCCAATATAAATATGCAAGCACATGTTAACATTCAATTACATCTAAATGAGCAGTCATGTTTTAAATAGACTTTGGATTAGATCTACGAATGCCCAGCTACTTTTAAATACAAAAAGCACATTAAAATACACAATCATATGACATTTGAATTTTTTAAATGCATATTTACTACATAGATATACGCAATCATATGACTAGTAGGTACAAAACCACATACAGATGCACAATCATATGTAAATACAAAATCACGAGTATAGTATAAATCACACACTTATAGTATTTAAATATAAAAATCACATACACACACATACATTCACATTCCTGGAAAAATACAAAATCACGAGTATAGTATAAATCAACACACACTCATAGTATTTAAATATTAAAAATCACATACACACACATACATTCACATTCCTGGAAAAATACAAATTCACATGTAATTTTCACACTCACGATGTTACGTGTGACATTCAGATGCACGCACGAGCCCTAACGGAATTAGCATTTTGCGCCTTTTCCTGCTTTCCTGTAGTGAATTTCACATAATTTCCCCCCCCCCCCCCCACACACACACACACACATTGTATGTCAAATGAAACATGTTGGCGCTCCTAGAATAGTTGTGACCATCAGCTGGTCGCCAGCCCCATGACGGGACTGCTGGTGGGAGAACAAATACAACATAAGCAATCACAAATACAACATGATCCTTACATGTGCAACACGATAACCACCCCCCCCCCCCCTCCCCCCCCCCCCCCCAAAAAAAGGGAAAATCTCTCGCAAATACGACAAAATCACAATCTCTCATCATACAACATAATCACACTTTAATACAACACATACAATCATATATACAAAACATTAATTCACAAATGCACTACAGTCTCGTTCACAGCACAACCACTAACAAATACAGCAGAATCACTCACATTACTAAAATTCCGCTTGTGTGGGCTATATCAGAAATAGCTACAAAATGTCAAGTTGAACTAATGCCTGTCTATGAGACGAGCACTACTAACCACTTAACCGTTCCTCTTATAACCTGGGGTGTAGAGAGAGCGTCATACTATCCTATCGGCTATCTTCCACCTGGCCTGGATCCCAGTCTAGTCCTCGGTCCTTCTAATGTTGTCCTCCCAGCGAACTCGTGGTCGTTCTGGAGGTCTGGATCCCTGGCTCTTAGTTTCCCAAATTTGCCATGGTCGCTGATCTTCTCCCATTCTACAGACATGGCCAAACAAAGAAACGTAAACACCAGTTTTAAATAAAAATGTTGCCATCTTGTTTTAAACAGGTAAAGGTAGACCCATATGAGATACTACCGTAGGGGAGTGAAGTGTTAGAGACTTTACCATACTAGCTCCAGCTTCGAGAGGTGGGGTGACCAGTTCTCTTCCGCGCTGCCTTTGCCATCCCTAACTCAAGAGCAGGTACCCATTTACAGCTCGGTAGACTGGAGCGAGACGTCACCGTGTTTCGAACCCGGTACCTTTGCCGCGAAAGGCCAGCGCTCTAACCACTCTGCCAGTCGGATACTCTTGAAATAGGACAGTATATAAAAATAATTCATGGAAATATAGTACATTCATTAACAAGACGCCACACATACAGTAGGTGTCACCACGCCCACAAGCGGCCATGTTTTGACTTCCTGTACAGTATTACATACTTGCCCCGGGCTGTCCCCGGGGGTCACTAAAGAGACCAAAAAAACAACAACAATAACACTGCTGCTCCCTCAGGCATGTCGTACAAGGTGACTAATATGAGATTGTGTATGAGGTTGGCAACCTCATCATGGTAAATAGATGGCCACAGAAACCATGGCAACAAGGAGTATGTGACAGCTTGGAGCAGGCTTCCTGGAAGGTGACCAGCTGTAGGGGTGGCTCCATGCTCCGTAAGGATCCATAAGGAACATGAAATGACTTGTTGTTGTCTTTTCTGTCCCTGAGATGAACGACATTAGCCTTGTCCTACATAACCATTGACAACTTCGTCATGCATCATGACGTCTTGGCATAAATTAAATCTCCCCATTCATATCATCATCATCATCTGTCCATTTTTTGGCTTTTTATGAAGCGTGCAACAACCACGGGGCAGCCTGCGCCTAGCCATACCCGTGCCCTTCTAGCGATGGTTCCAACAGCTATTTGTTGTACATGATGAGAATTACATGGCCCATACACAACATTGTATTTGTCGACCTTATAAACATTCCCCAGAAGGAGACCAATAATTATAACCCTGGCTCTTTCCTCTTTGTCCCACTCAGAACTTGCTGGGAACTAGATGGGGCAGGTCGATGAATTCACTTGAGATAAATGTTTTGTCTTCAGTTTATTTCATTTTTTTTTTTTTGCGGCTACTTCATGACTTCGATACTTCTATCTTCTTGCTGGATATAGCGCGCTCTGGATCTCATCTACCCTTTTACCGGGTGTTTCTAATTATGTGCTCTATTTTCTCTAGCTTATTGAGTGTTGTGTGTGTCTCCACTGGTCCTCTCTCTCATTTCTCTCTTTTACTCTCTCCTCTCTCTTCTCTCTCTCCTCTCTCTCTCTCTCTTGGGGGTAATCGCTCTGTTCCCTCTCTCCCCTTTTGTTTCATTTCCCAAACCTTTTCAATCATCTATACGTCTGCTGAGTAGTACGTCTCTTACTTTAAAAAAATGATCAGTATTGACATAACCTTGATGATTGTTATCGCCTTCTGTCTTTCCACGTCTGTTTCTTTCTAGTTGTGTCTTTTTTATCCTTGCTGGTGTCTGTTTGTTTTGTTCTTGGTTTTGGTGTCTGTTTGTTTTCTTGTTGGTGTCAACTGTTTCCTTGCTGGTGTCTGATTTTGTATCCTTGTTGGTGTACGTTTGTTTTCTTGCAGGTGTCTGTTTGTATCCCTTGTTGGTGTCTGTTTGTTTTCTTGCATCAGGTGTCTGTTTGTATCCTTCTTGGTGTTTGTTTTTTTCTTGCTGGTTTTTTTGTTTGTTTTTTTGTTGTTGGTGTCTGTTTTTGTCTTTTGTGTTGTCCTTGTTGGTGTCTTTTTTGTTGTCTTGCTGGTGTCTGTTATTGTGTCCTTGTTGGTGTCTGTTTTTGTACTTGTTGGTGTCTTTTTCTTGTTGGTGTCTGTTTGTTTCTTGATGGTGTCTGTTTTTTTTCTTGTTTTGGTGTCTGTTTGTTTCTTGTTTGGTGTCTGTTTGTTTTCTTGTTGGTGTCTGTTTGTTGTCTTGAATTGTGTCTGTTTGTTGTCTTGTTTGGAGTCTGTTTGTTTCTTGTTGGTTGTCTGTTTGTTTATTGATGGTGTATGTTTGACAGTTTTCTTGTTGGTGTCTGTTTGTTTGTTATTGATGGTGTATGTTTGTTTCTTGTTGGTGTCTTTTTGTTTCCTTGTATGGTGTCTATTTGTTTTTTCTTGGTGTCTGTTTATTTCTTGTTGGTGTCTGTTTGTTCCTTGTTTGGTTGTCTGTTTGTTTTTTCATGGTAATCTGTTTATTTCTTGTTGGTGTCTGTTTCCTTGCTGGTGTCTGTTTGTATCCTTGTTGGTGTCTGTTTGTTTTCTTGTTGGTGTCTGTTTGTTTCTTGTTGGTGTCTATTTTTTCTTGTTAGTGTCTGTTTGTTTCTTGTTGGTGCCTGTTCGGTTTTCTTGTTGGGTGTCTGTTTGTTTCTTGTTGCGGTCTGTGTTTTTTTCTTGGTTGGTGTCTGTTTGTTTCTTGTTGGTGTCTATTTTTTTCTTGTTAGTGTCTGTTTGTTTCCTTGTTGGTGTCTGTTTGTTCCTTGTTGGTGTCTGTTTGTTTTTTCATAGTGTCTGTTTGTTTCTTGTTGGTGTCCTGTTTCTTGTTGGTTGTCTGTTTTCTTGTTGCGGTCTGTTTTTTCTTGTTTGGTGTCTGTTTGTTTCTTGTTGGTGTCTTTTTTTTTCTTGTTAGTGTCTGTGTTTGTTTCTTGTTGGTGTCTGTTCGGTTCTTTGTGTTGGTGTCTGTCTCTTGTCAAGTTAGCTTGTTTCTTGTTGGTTTTCTGCCTGTTTTCTTCTCAGTATCTGCTTGTTATCCTGTCAGTGTCTGCATGTAATTCGCCCAGTGTCCACTTTTGTCATGTCTCAGTTTATCTATCTTCCTTCCCATTTATGTAAATTGTATGGAGTGCTTTTTTCCACTTCTTTATGTCGCTTCTTTTCCATTTTTATAAACAGATATATTGTAGTGCTTAAAAAAATTATCTTGTGGAAATATCTATGCAATCTTGTTTCAATTTTTGTGAAAAAAGCAAGCAATGCTTGCCTTCCATCTTTGTATTGTAATATAATAATAATAATTAATAAGCCTCTTCAGTCATAAACTGACTATAGGAATGCACCCCCTGAAGTGGCAGCCCTCAGCTGCTTATTTTCCTGGTGCTCCTTTCGACGTTTTCTCCCCTCCTCTGCTTGTTCTGTGAGCTTCTTTTCGCCCAATCTGAGGTGGCGCCGTAAATAGCATCGCCACTTAGTGCGATCGGCAGCTTCATCCTCCCAGGTTGCTGGATCCATGTCCAGTGCCCTCATATCTCTCTTGCACACATCTTTGAACCTCAGCTGTGGTCGCCCAACTGTTCTCTTGCCATCTGCTAATTGTCCGTAGAAGATATCTTTTGGGATGCGACCATCTTCCATGCGGCGAACATGGCCAAGCCAGCGAATATATTGAATATATTTCATGAGTTTTTATGTGTTGTTTCATCGTTTATATAGTTATTTTCGTTTGTATCCAAATGAATTTTTTTTTTCCCAACCATAGGACTATACAATTAAAACCATCCTTCGTGATATTTGTAACAAACATTTTATCTCCACAGGTTCTCAGAAAAGCGGAAACGTCTCATTTCTGGCTCCCATTATGTATTGGCATCTTTAGGTGAACGCAAAACATTTCTAGTCGTTCTGAACATGAAAAATCTGGCATGAGCGAACCTCACAGCGCGTGTATTGCCAAAACGTTACCATCTACAGCTGGTAATGGAGATTATATGTCATCCTTCCCTGAATGGAGGCAAGAGCAGTCATTAATATGTACCTGGAGTGTGTCCAATATTTACCTCAAGCTAGAACTACACCTACTATAATTATTATTGTGTACAAATTTCGTAAAACATTGGATACTACGTTCATCTAAACGCCCGAAGTTGTCCATTTTTTTTCCAGCCAGAGCAACTATTTAAAGATCATGGTATTCTGATTTAAGACAAAAATTTGCCGGCACAGCTACCCTCAAAGTACTTGATCTTCACGCACAGTATTACAGGAGCAATCTCTTTGAATTTATGCCCAAGAATGAGAGTGAACATTCCTATATGACTAGATTGTAACCATCTTTGATTTAGTCTGTCTGGTTCATGTTAGATGATTGTTGAGTATTTTCCGTTTTTAATGAGTGCCTTCTGCATGACATACCAGTGAAGTGATTTCCATCCGACATGCGAGGACTATCGTTGATTCATGGCAGCACAATTGACTAATATTGCTTGCTAAATGCCTAGAATAAAATTGGCCTTCATTTGGGGAGCATTTCAGAAACGTCACTGCTCATGACCTCCAGCAAAAGATCACTAGCAGGTTTACAAGCACAGGTCAAGGTCAAATAAACACACGTGGCGATTTCTGTCCGCATGGTGCAGTTTGACAAAGGTAAGAACAAAGAAAATTTGTATTCTTGTTTATGTTCCGGTGGTGTCTGGCTATCATCATCGTTGCTTTAAAAAAAAAACCAGACTTACGACCTTCAGCCCAATGTTTTTGTGACTAATGTCTTTTATTTCAGCAGCATCATCAACCTGCCGTCCTGTTAGGGCGTATGCAATAAAAACGTATTTCCACACATTTCGATACATTGAAATCTTCCCATTGAATCCTGCTTGGGGACTTTCTTGTCCACCTACATGCACCTCATTGTTAAGATTGCCCCCGTTGTTTTGCTATCGCGACACGAAATTCCAGTTACACGCGAGTTTAGGCCATTACGAAATCGTCTTTATATTGCAAAAGACGTGATTTGCTGATTTTTTGTTACAAAATTTAATTTAAAAAAAATATTTGGACGGTAATAATAGCGATGGAATGAATGTGCTCTTTGGTAATGTCCTTTTTAATGTATTTAAAGCTATGCTGCAAGCATAATACTAACTAGAAATTATTGCATATTTTTGTTGGACAAATAATTCTCATACAATATATTTTCGAACTTCCTTTAGTATTTTCAGCCTTACACTTGCAGTGCCATTCTAAAACCGAACAATTTCAAATCAGCACAATTCATTCCGTTTACATTGACAACCTAGGATATGAAAAGAGAAACCATTTAATGAAAGATCAAAGTTTTAGGCAGCTAAAATATTTTGAACTGTCACATAATAGGACATGCATTACACATAACACCCCTTGAAGAAGACAATAAATAGAAGGGCGAATAAGTTGGATGTCAACCAAACACGTGCAAGTGGAAGTTTTCAACTACGTATAAGTTCGGAAGATAACAATCGAGGGGATGGACTATTAGAAGAGTATCAGAGTGGGCCCCAACAAGACAAGTCCCAGACACAAAAGACGGTTGGAGGTTCCATTTACACGCCAAATTCTTCGTGGTGGAGATGGCAGCTGATGATTGATGATGAATCCACAGTGCAACTCCATTCGCGCGCGCCAAAAAAATTGGATATACTATAAAGAAAGTCAACTAGTGGCACAATCTAGGGCCTGCTGGAAAAATTAAGTTCAAAAATACCATAACATGCTAACGCATAAACCTGCCGTTTGATGTGCTATTGAGTCAACTGTTTTTGAAGTACATGGATAATACAATTTGAATACATGGTGATCAAACAAAGAAACTCTTACACAAACCACCAGTGATTATTCTGGTAATATTCAATGTAAATATTTTGTATCACGTTTAATGTATCTAAAATAAGTTGATAATAACTAAAATAAACTTTGTTACCACCACTTAAAATGTTGTTTTAAGTCACGTTTAATGCATTATTTACTTTGCCTATTTATGTTCTTAATTAGTAGAAAAAACGTCTGCCAAATGAAGACGCTCTGGCCCTTAGCCTGAAAACATAATAATCCTATAGCCTCTTAAGCTTCCATTCACGCTAAATTTACGTATAAACGCGAGGTCTTTGAACAACCGAACTCTCTCTCACATAAGGGGTTGAGTGTTACGGCGTGGTTTTTTTGTGCAAAAAATTTATGTCGCTAAAAAATTACAATAAAATAATATATTTACTAAGTATTATTCATTATCCAATCATGTCTACAACATATCACCAAATTACCCCTTGGAGACTTTCATAAATGCGTGCTAGATATGGAAAGAAATAAAATAATTCAAACTCCGATCAGTGAATGTGATTAAACTGATTGACAACAACCATTACAAGCGCATAACACCAGTGGAATAACTAAAGAAGATATAAATACTGGCGTTGAAAAAGACCACTACATTGAAATACTTTCTCATGTTAATACACTCTAAATGGAATAATACAATTATCCAAAATTACAGATGTTACAAAACCTCACCCGTAGAATCATATGGCACCCCCCCATTAAAAACCAATTAACTTAACCATTCAAATAATATGTCAATCACAAAACCGACAAAAAAAATAATACATGGATTATCTTACTAATAGACCTTATCAAAATAAATATTACAATCGCATAACACAAAAATAATTTCATTTCTATAACTAGTTGAGCCACCCTACAATATGAACCCAAAAATGTACAATCAATTCAGTTAATAACCAAAAACATATTGTATATGTATCAACCAAGAATTAGCATAGAGAACTAAATCTGAAATAGTTGTCGGCCGCATTTAAACATGTCCCCCCCCCCAAATAAATATGGCATGACTTAACATATATCAATAAAAATATTTCACTTAACACATCCAATAGTATTTAAACTTATAAAACCAGCTCTGCTTCGGTAAATGGCCCCCCCCACTGTACATTACGGTCCTCCCCCCCCCCCCACACTTAACATGGAGAATTTAACGATTTATATTATTGTATTCTCAAAATTCAACCCGTACCAACCTAAAAAATTTTTAAAAATAGCAAATATATTATCTTACCTTTTACAAAAGTTTTTATACTTTCTGAGATGACCCAAATTAATCAAATTAAATTTAACAACCTTTTCACAAAACCCATCTTAGCCCACCAACCAAAGTTCCCCCCAATTCATAAAACCATAATTCAATATAACCAAACAAAACATGGTGTAACTCTAAACCATATCGAACATTATTAAAACAAAATTTGTTAACACACAATTATTAATAAACCTTTCATAAACCCCCCAACAATTTTAATCCACCCTCTAATCCAAAATAAAATACACAAAAATATCCGTGCCCTCTCCAATGATGTACCAATAAAACCATCAAAAACCCCCCCAAATTCACATGTGGCTTATCATACAATAATGCAAATTATTCTTTTTTTGTCAAAAAATTGTATACACTAAAATTAATTGCAATCAATAGGACCCACAAATTCACCACATTCAATACTAAATAATCATAAAATTATGCATTTTCGGCAACCCATTTTAAAAAGGTGCCGTAGACACCTAACAAATTCATGATCCACAAAATGTCGCCCAAAACTTACCCACAATCCCAAAAAATTCATTTAACCCAAACCTTTAACTATAAAACATAACTGTTAAAAAATAAACCAAAAAAGTCCCCCAACTTCCTACCCTCCCAATTTAATACAATAGTACATTTACATTCAGCAAAACCTAAAAAACCCAGTCTAAATCAATCAATATTCTGAAAAATCATAATTTAAAAGATGGCAAATAGTGCAATCACTAGGAAACTTAATTCATACCCCATAAATTTTAGGGTAATTCCCCTTATTAATAAGCACACAACATCAACTTTAACCAAATTTATTACACAATACCACATTTCATTACCACCCCTAAAAAAACTCTTTAGTCGTGGGGGGGTTTTGTTGGACCCCCCCATAATGGTGTGTTGTCGGGTTAATTGACATGGGGGGGGGTTTGGGGTAGATTATGCCTACACACTAATCAAAACGTTAATTTTACAACCACATTAATACCCACAAATATCCTTCCACATTACTTATCAAGTATCAAATAAGGGTTGTCCATTACTCAACACCCACCGCCAAACACAATTTCTTTTGATCAAATATCGTTTAAAATCCATCAAATAAATAACAGTTTTTAACTTGTGCAGTGAATATACGTGTAAATTACACAAAACAACAAAAACTATTATCCTCAAAAAACATTCAAACACCCATATTTAATTAATTAGTAAATATAATAAGTTTTATACAAACAATTTAATTTATTAGCGAAAAATATTATTTATAGCAAATACTAAATCTCATAACATTCTTACCCGTCAACAAATTAGATTATAAATTAACAACCTAAATTCAAAAATATGTGGTAATGCACCCCCCCCCCCAAAAAAAAAAAATACGAAAAATAAATTTACTATCAAAAAATTATAACATAAATAATTAACATACACCTAAAAAAACACCCCCCTATAAAGTGCACCAAACCCCAACCCCCCCCCCCCCCCCCCCCCACCTAACCCCATTGTAGTATCCTTTATCCACCCCAATTAATACTACATACACTAAAATCCCCCCACAACACATACACCCAACCACATTAAATTTTCAAAACAACCCCGTCAAACCACCACCCAATGTTACACCAGAAACCCCCAAACCCCCCAAATAAATCCCTGTAAAAAAATTCCAATTCTTCCCAAATTTACCCAAACACCCTAATATTTCAAATTACCCATTGCCTTAAAAACAGCAGAACCAAATTTTCACGTGGCCCCATTCTTACCCCATAATCTTAAATCTTGACACGCCCACTCAAATTTTAATACCCTCCCTTTTACAAAACCCATAACTCCATTTAATCCCCCCCAATCCACTAATTAAAAAAAATTCTACAAATGGTGCAAAAAAATTAAGCAAAAACCCCATTATCCACCAACTTTCCAAACCAAAAATGGTAATGGACTAAAAATTTAACAACCCCCAAAACCCCCCCACTGCCCCACCCCCAAAACTCCATCATCACTTTAGCGTGTACCATAAAAATCTTAATATAATTCAAATCTCCACAAAATAAATCCAAATTAAAATCTAAAACAAGTGAAAAAACCAAAAAAACCAACACACACCCCAAACAAACCCCAAACAACACAAAAAACAAAAAAAAAAAAAAAACCAAAAAAAACCCCCAAAAAAAAAAAAAACCCCAAAAAAAAAAAAAAGCCCCCAACAAAAAAACCCCCCCCAAAAACAAAAAAAAAAAAACCCCCCCCACCCCCCCCACAAAAACACCAAAACAAAAAAAAAACCCAAACCCCCACCCCCCCCCAAAACACCCCCCAAAACACCCCCCAACCCCCCCCAACCACCCCCCCCCCCCCCCCCCCCCACACCACACCCCCCCCCCCCCAACCCCCCCAAACCCCCCCCAAACCCCCCCCCCCCCCAACCACCACCACCCCCACCCCCCACCCCAAACCAACCCCCCCCCCCCACCCCCCCCCAAAACCCCACCCCCCCCAAACCCCACCAACCCAAAAAAAAACCCTCCCCCCCCCCCCCCCCAACCCCCCCACCACCCCCAAAAAACCCACCAAATAATTCCCCCCCCACCCAAACCCCCCCACCCCCCCCCCCACAAAAAAACCAAAAAAAACAAAAAAAAAAAACCAACCCCCCCCCCCCCCCCCTCCCCCCCCCCCCCCCCCCCCCCCCAAAACCCACAACCACCCACACCCCCAACCACCACCACACACAACCAAACCCCCCAAACCCAAAAAAAAAAAAACAAAAACAAACTCACAAAAATCAAACCCCCCAAAAAAAAAACAAAAAAAACACCACAAAACCACCACACACAAAACAAAAAAACAAATAACCCCCCATCCCTCCCCACCCCCTACACCGTTCATCAACATCAACCACCCCAACACTCCAACTTCAAATCTTAAACCAAATACCCCCTAATACCACACTCCCAACAAAAACAAACCCTCAACCCACTTATACAAAAAACCCAAAAATCTTCCCACCTCACCCCCATAAAAACTACCCTCCCACAACCCCCACCACAATCCCCTCCATATCAACACCCATACCAACCACTATACCCAACCCACCGCCATCGAACATACCCTTATTTTACCTATTCCAGACCCAAAACGACTCAACCCCCAACAAATCAATGAACTTCAAACACCCCCCCTCCCAATTATTGACCTCTTTTCCTTCATCATTTTATCACCTGACCCTCATCACCCTTATCCTCAAAAAAACACCCCAGTTTTCTAATCAAGAAAATCAAAAAATGTTTTTTACAATCAAAACTGTTCTTCACCAATCTCCACACCTGGGACTCATATCTAAAGTAGAACTACCAATTATAGAAGGGTAACATATAATCTTATAATCTTAAAATAAACAAATTAACTTTAGGAACAAATAAAGGGGAAAAAAATATATTCTCCAGGACTCAAAAGCCCTCCCCTCACATACCCCAAATTAAATCTTGACAACGATAATTGTTCTTTAACGTAATCCCAATTGCGCTTTAAACTATTGTAAAATTAAATTTGTTTTAAAATTCGTCCCCAATTACTCTCCTTATATTAATTTTTATTATTCAATTTGATCAATACATCAACACTTTATTATACAACCTTCCTCAAAACAAATTGAACTAATCAATTACAACCAAGTTTCAGTTTTATCAAACCAACCTAATTATCGACTACTCAAATTTAATAGGTCCCATCTAGTTTTTATCCACACCCAACAACCCCATTTTTAAACTAATAATATATTTTATAACATATTGGTTTAAACCAATACAATCCAAACATAGATAAAAGTTCACCTCTCAACCATATTTTTACCCACACACAACTTTATATATCCGGGAGTTATAAAACACCTAAATTGCCTAAAACCCCCCACAAATTATTACCAATTTATTTTAAGAATTAATCACCCTATTCTCAGGAGACCACATTTGTTATTTTAAAAAAAACATCTTTCCTTACCACACCAACTAAACCTTCTCCTTTCCAAATACTTTTCCAACCCATTTTTCATTTTAGTCGGTGTTAATCATTATTAAATCCTTTACCCTTACCCCTTCTAGTAATCATACCTATTCGACCTAACTTCAATCTAAATACCCTACCAATTCCCTCTTCCACCCTTAAACCACAACCCTCCTAAACTAACATTTTTTGAAAAATAAACCTACCTTAAAATTACAAATGCCTCCTAAGTATACCAAAATCCCAACCTCATTCACTTAACCCCCCCCCACCATTAATTTCCTCTGTACAAAACCAACCATAAACCTACCAATCCCTAATCCCCAGATTCTTCAATTAATCTCACCCCTTTTTACATCCTCCAATTCCCCATTAAATACCCAGTTTAATTAATACTCCCTATCCATTTTAGTTATCATTCAAAAATATTAAACTTCAATCCCATAATCATATCCTATCAAAACTCCATCAAGGCAAATTAATTTTCATATTATACAAAGTTAATGCTATCATTACACTCCACTAATTCCGTCCCAACAACAACACCCCTTTTCCATCATACAAACAAATTTTTGTCAACACCCCAATCATCACTTCCCATTTACCCTGTCAAACTGCATAAACAATATAACTCTAATATACGATACTAAACAATCCAAAATTTTTTTTTTTATTTTTTCTATAATTTACATATCCCATTAATGTCAACTTCCCCACCCAAAACTTTTATATCAAATTTTAATTAATTAATATTACATCCCAACAAAACAAATCACCCACCTGAACAAACTCATTTAGCCATCCACTCATTTCCCGAAAACAATCCCCCATCATAAATATTATATCTATAATATTGCTGTAATTTACATTTATAACAAAACCCATACCCCATCCAAAATATCTATTACTTACCAAGCCAATTTTAAATATCCCACTCAATACAACCTTACCCACCTTTATTTTCACCCAATTAATCGTTAATTAACCTCACAAACATTATCGAACCAACCAATACTCCAATCAACTATTATACCACACATTAACCCCAACCCACATTCAACTCATACCTCCATTCAATTACTCTCTTCTCATTCAAATATCACATCGTCACTCCATACCCACTAATCACCTCGAATTCCACTACCCATCCTTTAGAACATACATTTTATAACCCCTTAGGATCCTATTGTATTCATTCCAACTACGAATTACTTACATCATGGAAAATCACCACCTACTCCTAAGTTCTTACTGAATCCCTTCTATCCGTACTCCCCCAATTGGTAAAAACCAACCTTGGTACCATAACCAGTTCACTAATAACTTATCCTTCCATAACACTTTACTACATAAATATACAAATATAATTATTCTTCAAAAAATCCCCCCCTTCCATACAAATCTCACAACCAAATACAATCCATACATAATACCCACATCAATAATTCACCATAACACCAAGTCACTTTCATTACTACCTACTACAACAAAATTAACCACACATCATCACTATTCTAAAAATCCTCCCAACAAATTCTCATGCATCCTCCTATTCCTACCACATGTCATATCTACTGATTACCAACACTATTCCCAACACCATCCGACGTAATCTCTTTACCCTCCCAACAATTACTATCCTTCCAACTCCACTAAATACAATGCCTTATGACCTAATCCCCACACTATATATTCCGGCTCTAACACGAAGTCCATAAATCCCATCCATCATATATCTCAACAACCCAAGAATCATTCTTAACCCTATCATGAGTCCACAAGTTTAATTAATTCATTAATCCCTCACCCCCCCCACATCCATCCAAATATTAAATTTTTAAAATCCAAACCGTTACCATGTTGTACCAATATTTGTTTGGGTACTACATCCAAATTGGTGAGAAACTATCCATCTTGGTGTATGGTTTATACCAACCTCGAGGAAACCTGTCCGTCACCAAGATCATCCCATAACCTGGTCCACAACATATTCTCGTAACCCTTTACCCTACCCACTTAACAACACCTTTCTACCCTCCTATGTAAAAATAACCCCACCATAATCCTATCACAATTCCCATGATGTGAAATCCATGTTTTACCATTACCGATCCTTCAATCAACTATTGGCTGTCCAAATCCTTTTCAACTCACCCCCCCACTCTGTATCTCTCTAAAATTTACGCAATTCAATTACCGTTACTCACTTTTCCCAACATGAATTAGGCTACTCGTTATACCCTCCACAAACCAACTCTTAGCTTTGTCCTGCTTTTTGTCTATCACGACCCACCTAACACATCCAATTGGGCGGCCCTGGAATCGTCATTCAACCCCTAAAATCCATTTTCTAACATATTTTCGTCCTTTTGACAAACCAACCATCCGTTCTGAGGGGTAATTACAGAAACCAAACCCCAGATCCAACTCACTCCATATACCAGAACCCACCGCTAACGGAGCAAAAAAAGATCACATCCCTTTCCAATCCGTATTACCATCTCCCAAAACTACCTGACAATTCCCAACTGCAAAACCAAACCCCCCAAAAGTAGTTTGCTTAAATTCCTCTTCATTTACCAAAATTCCTCCCCTCTGTCTAACACTTTCTCTACCATATCTCTCCCCCGGGTTACCACTACCGGAAACCCATTAGCCATACCCCAACGTATAATCCTCAACAAACCAAAATCATTATTCCCCATTAGCAAATAACAACTATAATCGATCCCTCCAGTCACCTTCCTCATGCCGTACAATTCTCCGATCACAACCGTGCACAATTCATCTATCTCGTCCATCTTCCATCAATACCACCACCATCATCCACATCACCACAAGCACCATCATCAAACATCACCACCATATCAATCATCACCCTCAACCATCTATCATCATCCTTCATCTCCACAACAATATTTCTGGGACCACCAAACTAACCCAATCATCTTCTTTACCACCATCACCACAATCAATACCTCTAGCACCACCATCATCGTCATCGCCACCCACCATTCTATCATTCATCACCACCAACCATTAATAAATCATGTTTCTTTTCACTCCTTATACAGCACGATAACCACCACAGAAGCTAGTTCCGTTATCGGAGCCTGAGAACAAACATTCATATGCTCTTCTTTCTAACCTATGAGTAATCTTTCCTCCACATCTGAAGAAGGAAAAACGAGGGAAACACTTATTAACTAGTTTATGGTAAAAGGCTAATATTAATTTTGGCGAGATGACGGCGATACTCATGGTTTCATCACACGTTTGAGTTGGAATAATTCTGGGATTACTCCTCTCTTAAATCATTCTGTCCGCCAGGATCAGCAAAGTAGGTTGTGGTTACATATAAACTCCTTGTCAAGGCCCAAACTATGTATTGTACACCGCGGTGTTCCTCTGGGGTTCTTATTCTCGGCCCTCTACTTTATTCCATCTTACATAAATGACCTTCCACAACACATCGAGCAGTCTTCCTGCGAACCATATTTGCCGATGTCGGACTGTACCATTGACAACTTAGTTGATAAAAGTTATAAACACGCTAGAAAATAATAATCCAAAGGGACACACTGACAATATTCGTATTTAAGCTGATGGAGTGCAATGAAAAGACTGCATTGACAAATAAACTATCACCTAATAATACCACAATATGTATGATTAATATCTAACTTAGAACAAAAACTTAACAGAAAACTCGCCGAAAAACAAACACTTCAGCTCTACATTGGAACCTCTTTAATTGAAAATGTAAATGAATATCAAACACGAGGACTCATAATTGACCAACATTTAAGTTGGAATTCGCATGTACAAGCACTGACAAACCAAACGGCACAAAAAGTTTACCAGTTAGCTAAAATCAAACATTCCTAGATGAGGAGAACACGAAAAAATATTCTATACATCCCAGATACATAACACATCTAGACTATTGTTCCACAATTTGGGATGGCTGCACCATGTCCATCACTAAAAGACTCTATTCATTACAAAAAACGTGCAGTGCGCCTAATTTCAGACAAAAACCTCACACAGTGTGTAGACGCATATACATATCTTAACATATTACCACTAAGAAAGCGCCTTCTCTTCAACAAAGCCAAATTTATTCACAAAATCTTGTCACAGAATGCTCCGACGTATCTGTGGCCTATTTTCAAATACAGCGGAAGACGCAGTCAACGCTTAAATACATTACACCTGCACAAGCCTGGGCTCGACTTATTCAAGAAAAGTTTAGCTTTTTCTGCTGCTCATCTGTGGAATACTCTTCCACACGACTTAAAAAATACTCTTAGTCCATATTCATTCAATCACAGACTTTTCCAATACATCATGAGTGCAGATTATATGCCACCCTAATTTCGTTATGTTCTTAAATACTTACGCTGTCACCTCAGGGGGCTTCGACAGTTATATGTTCTTTAAATAATATGTACATTAAACAATTCATATTGTAGGTTTTAAAGTTAATTTTGTCCTGTTTGTATAAATTATGATACGCATCTGTAAATCTGTGTAACTGTTATTGTACTGTTACAATGTTTGGGATTTTTATTTTATTGTACTTTTTTTTGTTATTTTATTATTTAAGTAATATATAGGTTTAGGATACGTGTGAGATTAAATGGATTCAGTATGGAAGATGAGAGAAAGGAAGGGCAGAATTGTTAGACGGGGCCTGCGTGCCCAATTCTAAACCCTTTGAAAATAAAGTTCGTTCGTTCGTTCGTTCTCTAAAAGCAGGCGTCTTTCATATCTAGGAATCTGTCTGTGTGACTGGTGAATCCCAGGATTTATTGGTATTACATTTTAGTAGATCTAAGAAAATGTCTAGTGAAGTTTAATATTATCGGGCAAGTATTAGCAAGGGTTTATAAAGTCAGTAACTTTTTTAACTGTGAATATGATTTGTATAACATTATATATTCAGGGGTCGGTGCTCGGCATATGTGGCGACCTAAAGCATATCGAACGCTATTTGTCCGCCTCAGCAATTAAAGTGTAAAATTATGGGCAGAATATCAGACGGAGTTGCGTTAAACAAGGATGCAGTTCTGGCTTCCAACTCTCTTCGGGATCGTTCTTTGCCTTAACTATCTTGAAACATGCATTCAGAAATGTCTAACTATGATCATGAAATATGCATCCACACAAGGTCAGCTGGCCGATCTGGAGTTAACCTCGCAAGGAATTTTTTGGAGGCAAAAACAAAAAATCAGGAGGGCATTTGTCTTCCCGCGTTGGTATTGAATGCAGTTAAGTTTTGAGCTGTGGTCTTTTTGCGCTGGACTGCGCATGACTGGTCTTGTTTTTTGGTCGATCGGTTTCCGCCCACCACTAGTGGAGTGAGCGATTTGAATGGCGAAAGAGATGCCTCGTTGAAGAGGGGATCTCCGCTATTTTTTGTTCTGTCAGGGATGTGTAGTCCTCTTAATGGATATTTCGTTTATTCGAGATAATACCTCTAGTGTTTCCCACATGTCGGGAGGCGTGATATTTCTGTGTATTTCCTGAAGGCAAGGTAAATTGACTTTTTCATTAACTCTATCGATTTTGGGTCGTGAGCGATTTCGATTCATAGCCTGTCTTCGAAAGTCGTCGTCACGAGATGTTTTCCCAGCTCACATGTCGCTGTATTGTACTGCATCGGTTGATGCATGTCCCAAGGACCATTACTTGCTACTTTGTTAAATGAACTAGGTTTGGAAAACCTTTATTATCTAGAGGATATTTTTGAGGACATTATTTATACTTCGGCAGACGTGTCTGTCTTGCTGAAGTCAGACTAAGGAGAGTGAACTGATCTCATACATCTGGTTATCTCCTGGCTGTTATAGAAAAGGATGGAGTTTTTCACCTGACTACATTTACAGCACTATGAAATATAACATGCATCTGACTCATCATTGTAATGCTGTCTACCGTCTATTGCTGTATTGAATGTTGCTGTGATAATGACTGTTTGATGTGCCTACATATTCGCGTAACCATTTTGTCACTGTGGCGTCCACAATAAATAATGAAGAAAAAACGTCAACGGCTGTTACAAGAATCATTGACTTTATACGTCGTGAGTTTACTGACGTCCTATGTGGATTGCCCTGTTATTTTTGTATGAACATTGTTTGACTCAACACATCTGCACACTACACAAAACCAGACATGCGGATACCATCCATCATCATATGGCATCACGCATCATTTGGTGGCCATAAGCTGGTTTGATTCTGGTACCAGCAAACACGGGGTCCCTTACCCACTTCATTTTCAACAAGAATTCATCAGCATCCTTCAAGAAATTAACATTCTTCAATACAGTCAACATCTTCAAAATTTTCAAAGTACTCGGCGTTGCCCGGTAAAAGTCAAAATTTCAACTTTTTGACGGGAAACAAGAATTTGACAGTACCCGGCGTTGTTACATGTTGCCGGATAACTCGGACTGCTGTTATCTTTTACGCAAGTCAAGCAAGTTGCTGCTGTCAAGGTTCCAGTGCTGTCGTTTTTGTGAAGGTCAAGTGCCGGTTGAAACGGGTTGTTTTCTGAAGAAGGCCAAGTACCGATTTCCATCAACTTACTTTTGGATTAGAAGGTCAAGTGCTGAAACAACTCAACACACAGTATTTCAGAAGCTCTTGTACCATCGTGTTAGCAGTGGAAGCAGTTCAGATGTGCCATCATCGTTGGAGCTTCGCTCTTTAGGACGTTGATTGACATCCGTTTTTCTGCTGTTCTACGATTGGAAGCCTATAAGTTAAGTGGCCTGTTTTGTATGTAAACTGTGCCCTTATACTTCTGCTGAGTCTTCTGTGTATCATCTCATTCTATATGTTATATGTCTATATGTTATTTGTATATTTATATGTTTATATTTCAGCGGGTTCTCGGTTGGGTTGGGTGGTGTCTCCGTTAGATTATGCCACGTCATAGAGGTCGTCTATTGTGAGCGTTTTCTGTAGGGTTTGCAAATTTCCGATACTGGAATTTGCTAAGCGACTTCTGTTGCTATTTATGTTAGCTGTGATGACATGTTTTAATATTGTTTTCGTTATTATTTCGCATTCTTTAGTTTTGTTTTGATTTGTTTGTATTTGTTAGCCTACTCTTGTCTATAATTTAGTTTCATACAACATTTTTGTTTATACACTGTGGTGTCATGTATTTTGTTTAATTATAGCGCAGATATCGTCACATTTTTTGTGATATTTCATTAATTTCTGCTTTATTTTTAGTTGATTTCTGCGAACGTTTTTGTAGTGTTGCTGATCTTTGTTATTGTTTACATTGTTATTGTTTACATTGTTTGCATTGTTTACATTTTCAATGTTTACATTCTGCATGTGTTTACATAGTCATTGTTTACAGTTATAGTAATTAGTTAATGGGCTATGCTAATGCACTGTTACTACTACACTGATGATAAATGAATGATGAATAGTGTCGTGCACTATTGAATGAGAAGTGCACTTATGATCAAGAATTGAGTGCTGATATTTCATATACAAGTTCTTTGATTGGAGACTTGTTTCCCACAGAGACTGGGATAATATAATGTGATGTGAATATACAAGTGCTTAATTAAGACTTGTTACACTTAGGTTTGAAATAAATTAGTTAATTATTTCAGGTTTTGGACTCATATGTTAGACAACATGTCTACATTTGAGCACTTTATTGAGCAGGGTAAATTGCTTGGGAAGAATGGTGATAAGTTAGAAGAATTTGCAACTGCTCGATATGATAAAGCAATGGAAGCTGAACAAAAGAAACTGCAGATGCAGGTGGATGAAAAAAGATTCCAAATGGAAATGGAAAAACAAAAAAGGGAATCAGAAGCTGAGGAGAGAAAACTCCAGCTACAGCTAGAAGCTGAAAAGCAAAAAGAGGCTGAAATAAAAGACTTGAAAAAGAGGCTGAGAATAAAAGACTTGAAAAAGAGGCTGAAAATAAAAGACTTGAAAAAAAGAGGCTGAAAATAAAAGACTTGAAAAAGAAGCTGAAAATGAAAGACTTCAAAAAGAGGCTCAGGCTGAGGAAAGAAGATTACAGAGAGAGTCTGATGAGAGGAAAGAGAAAGCAAAAATGGAACATGAAGAAAAGGTCTTAGCTTTAGAGTTGGAAAAATTGAAATTGACGAGCATGAGTAATGGTAATGATTCAAACAAGGGTTCATCTTCTGGTAAGGCTAATAATGATACTTTTAAGATTAAGTTACCAACATTTAGTCCTTCCAGTGATGACATAATGTTCTATCTGGACAGATTTGAACAAGCATGTACAGCTCATAACATAGACAAAGCAAAATATGTTTATCAGTTATCAGGGATACTGACAGGTAAAGCTCTAAGTATATTAAATATGGTGGATGAACCTGACAAGAACAATTATGAGGTTGTCAGGGCCGCTTTGCTAAAGAAATATCAGCTTAACGAAGACGGCTATCGTCTACAATTTAAAAACATGGTACCTGAAAATGGAGTTGAATTCTCCGAGTTTATTGCAAGAATACGCATTACTTTCTCACGATGGGTTTATCTATCTAAGACGGAAAAAACTTATGAAGGACTTATGGACTTAATACTTAGAGACAAAGTCATGTCGTCTGTCAATGAGTCTTTCCTTGCTTTCCTTCATGAACGTAAACCTAAAACAATAAAAGAAATGGAAGATTTCTGTTGCCAATACGTAACTGCGCACCCACACAAAACCATGGGTAACTCTAAGGTGAAAGAAGGTTTACCAGTTGCTTCGGCAGCTCCGTATGGCCAAAACTTTGCTCGTAGATTCCAACAAAATTTTGATAGAAAGAGTAGCGGTAATTTCTGTCAAAATCATGGAAATCAATTTCATGGTGATTCTTCTTCGAAGAATTGGAGACAACCTGATAGTACTCGTTACTATCACCCTAATAATTATAAGCATTTCAAAAGAGGATATGGTAATAGAGGTTATTCCTGCCGAAGACCTCAGAACCAAACAAATAGATGTTCGCATCAATGTGAACATGATAGTAATCGTGGAAACTGGAATTCGAACCAGGATAACAATTACGATAGAGACAATAATAACTGCAGAGATAATAATAACTCTGATAACTTCAGAGGTAATAATAGTCGGGGTAGATCTCAACACAAAAAAAAAGAGATATCAGCAGGCTAATGCTGTACAACAGGAAACTGAGGGAGCCTGTAATCATGTTGTTGATAGTAAAAACTTTGACGCTGTCACTGGTTCTGCTTTTGACTTTGAGAGAGCAAACAAATGCCCCCAATGCAGTACTTTATTCGAACCGGGTACCATAACTACTTTGAGTTGTGGTCCCCCACTTCCCGCTCTTCCTGCTGCTGTTGCGCATGACGGGAGGGGTTCTTTAATTCTACATAAGGGTCTTGTTAATGATACTCCGGTCTCACTACTTTTCGATTCCGGATGCACCACTATTGGTGTTAGACAATCGCTTGTAGATCCATCTTGTGCTACAGGAAGGGTTATTAAATGTGTCACATTTGGCGGCACTCTAGAAAAATATCCTACTGCTGTAATTCGCATTGCCACTCCTTTCTTTACTGGAGATGTGCATGCTTGTCTCTTACCTAATCCTATTGCGGACCTTATTATTGGTCGTATTCACGGAGTTAGGGAGTGTACCCCACAGCAGATTGCTGCTTGGGAAGATAATAACATGCAAGCTACAAATGCAGTAGTTACAAGAGCACAAGCTCTACAAACACCCGAAACTTCACTGAATAGTGATAATGAAGTTGATAGCCAAGATAGTCACTTAGTAATTACTCTCGTGACTCTTTCATAAAATTGCAAGAAGAAGATCCTTCTTTAAAAAAATTCTTCGTTCTTGCGAAGAAAGGTGATCCGAATCAGGATACAAATAGAAAATCTCTTGGATTGCAATGAGAAACGGCGTACTTGTACGTATGGTACAAGATTCGACTACGTCGGCACATTCGCAAATTCTTGTTCCCAAGAGCATGAGAGTGCAAATATTACAACATGCTCATGACTCGCAATGTGCTGGACATATGGGTTTTTCCCGTACGAAGTCGAGAGTCCTTGCGGCTTTCTTTTGGCCTTTTGTCAATAAGGACATTCGTATTTACTGCCGATCATGCAAGGTATGTCAGGAGGTCAAATCTAGAGGACCACGACATGCTGCGCCTATCCAGGCTGCTGACATTCCTATTCGGCCGTTTCAGAAAATGGCCATAGATATTATTGGCCCTTTTAAGGTCAAGTCGGCCAGAGGACATCAGTTTATCCTTACATGTGTCGATATGTGCACACGTTGGCCAGAGGCTATTCCTCTTAAGAGCATATCTACTACAGATATCGCAGATGCTCTTTGGTTGATATTTTCTCGCTTGGGGTTCCCCAGAGAAATATTGTCAGACCATGGCACTCAACTCATATCTGACACTATGTCACAGGTAATGTCTACCTTACATATTGAACGATCTCTCAGTAGTATATACCATCCTATGTCTAATGGGTTAGTTGAGCGTCTGAATAGAACGCTCAAGACTTTGCTTGGTAAGATAACTGAAGATCATCCTCAAGATTGGGACAGGGTTTTACCCGCGGCTCTCTTTGCCTATAGAGAAGTCCCTAATGAACACACAGGATTTTCTCCCTTCGAACTTGTCTTTGGCGCGCGTCCACGCGGCCCTATGTCTTTATTACACGATCTCATCACTGCCGATGATATTAGCGATGAAACTCAATCCTCATATGAGTATGTCATTGCTCTTAGACAAAAGATCATTGAGGCATGTAAGCTAGCAACTGCTTCATCAGAAATTGCTAAAGAGAAGGCAAGACAGTTTGCTAACAAGAATAGATGTCTACGACAACTTTGTCCAGGTGACAAAGCATTCGTCCTACTCCCCAGTAGGGAAAATAGCCTTCTTATTGCATGGAAAGGTCCGTATGCAATAGTCTCTCGGATTTCCGATGTTGACTATGTGGTCGATATTGATGGAAAGCATAAAACTTTCCACATAAACATGCTTTCGGAATTTCACGAACGTCCGGACTATTTGCTGCCTATTTTCCAGGCAACGGATGATGCTCCTGCACCTCACGGTCATTATTCATCCCTGTCTGTCATACAGGATGAGGAATCTACCTTCTCTGATGTTAACCTTCCCCTTCCAGTGGTTCCATTACATTCTACGGAATCTTGGAAAAAACGTTTCTGTTTCTCCTAATCTTTCTGGTGACGAACATCGACAAGTCTCGTCGATGTTACAAACATTTCAGGATGTTCTCACTGACATTCCTGGACACACAGATGTCATATAACATGACATAATTCTTACCGACAATAATCCAATTAGGGTTAGGCCGTATCCTATTCCTATACACTTTCAGTCGCAAGTGGAAAAGGAATTGGATGAAATGATTCAATTAAATATAATTGAACCATCGACTTCACCATATTCTTCTTCCATGGTTATTGTCCGGAAGAAGGATAAGAACATACGAATTTGTGTTGATTATCGCAAATTGAATCAGGTCACAAAGTTCGATGCTGAACCGATGCCTTTGTTAGAAGATCTACTGATTAGACTTTCTAATTCTAGATTCTTCACTAAACTTGACTTGTCTAAAGGTTATTGGCAAGTGCCTTTAGCAGAGCATGCCAAACCTCTTACTGCTTTTTCTACACCTAGGGGTCTATTTCAATGGAATGTTATGCCTTTTGGTCTCATGAACGCCCCTGCCACTTTCGTTCGCATGATGCGTCGAATTCTGTCACATCGTTCGGATGTCATCGCATACTTAGATGACATCTGTCTCTTCAGTGATACCTGGGGAAGATCACTATTTAGGGTTATATGACTTACTGTCCACTCTACGTGAGAATAATTTGACAGCGAACTTCTAAAGCTTTTGTTGGTTTTGGTGAAATCTCTTTCCTGGGTCATCGTGTTGGTCATGGTCTCTTGAAGACAGAAGACCACAATACTTCCAAAATACTGAACATCTCTGTTCCTAAAACGAAGAAACAAGTTAGGAGTCTCTTAGGTTTAATTCAATTTTATGGGAGATTTATTCCAAATTTATCTTCGATCATGGCACCTCTCTCAACATTGTTGAAGAAAGGTTCGCCTAATCTGGTCCGTTGGTCTGAAGAATGCCAATCTTCACTAGACCAAATCAAGAATATATTTTCTTCTCCTCCCATCTTAAGATTACCTACTCTTGATAGGACTTTTGTTCTTCGGAGTGATGCTTCATCCACTGGGATTTGCAGCAGCTGCATGATGCAAGAATATGCAAATACTCTGCATCCTGTTATGTACATTTCTAGAAAAAACTAAATGCGGCAGAGAGGAACTACTCGGTTTTAGACCGTGAGTTGTTAGCGATGGTTTGGTCAATTCTAAAGCTACAAAGATTCCTCCTGGGCGCACATTTCATTCTAGAGACTGATCAGAAAGCTCTTACAGCTATTCAGACTAAGAATTTGAAGAGTTCGAGATCCACTCGATATGCTATAGCTCTTCAACCTTTTCACTTCACGGTACGAGCTATCCGTGGTGCGGATAATGTGATGGCTGACATTTTGTCTAGATGCCCACATGACTCCAACTAATACTTCTGTCCTATATTTCCATATATTACAGAGTCATAACACACCTATATTTCTACAATAGATTAGCACATCTGTACTTACTTTATATGTACACACTATCGTGCTTTGTTGTCATCTTCTTCTGTTCGTTTTTTAAGATGATAGAGGAGGACTGAGTAGTTAATATAAGGGCCGTTAGTTTACTAAACAGCCACAATTATTAATAATGTATTGTACCTTATGAAGCATATTAGTTATTAATTAGCATTATATTGCTTGTACTTTCTCAGAATGTCATTGTTGAGCTGAGGACTTACCTTACTAGTATCAAGCATGACGAGTTCTAGATTGTGTACTTACCCTCGGAATACCAGAGCATATGTCCTGGATCGTCATGTAGTTTAACTTTACTATGTACTTATGTCATTACATGTCAAAGAATGTACTATTTAAATTTTCCTATCAGATTTGTACATCCATTTTTAAAGACAATATTAGAGTATGCTGTTTAATGATGATTATGGTAACTTGCATACGTATATTGTGTTTACATGCTAACGTGATGTGTGTTGGTGACACCTCCCCGATGTGAATATTTTTTGAGACATATTTATTTTTCTGTTGAGGTATATCCTCACCAGACACTCTATATTTAGCCTCATGTTAGGCAATTTAATTAATTATCAGCGCATAATTCGTGCGTTTTGAGCCGCTTATCGCATGCTCTTTGATATATAAAAAAAAAAAAATATGTTCCACATTTTTTTTTATCGGGAGGAGGTGGTGATATGTTGCGTGATAAATTCTCGCAACATCGTTTTATTACAATATCTATTTTATAACGCAAGGGCAACAACTGCTTGAAATTTATAGTCACTTTTCTCGGTAAGCATTTGTCTTCCGCGTTGGTATTGAATGCAGTTAAGTTTTGAGCTGTGGTCTTTTTGCGCTGGACTGCGCATGACTGGTCTTGTTTTTTGGTCGATCGGTTTCCGCCCACCACTAGTGGAGTGAGCGATTTGAATGGCGAAAGAGATGCCTCGTTGAAGAGGGGATCTCCGCTATTTTTTTGTTCTGTCAGGGATGTGTAGTCCTCTTAATGGATATTTCGTTTATTCGAGATAATACCTCTAGTGTTTCCCACATGTCGGGAGGCGTGATATTTCTGTGTATTTCCTGAAGGCAAGGTAAATTGACTTTTCATTAACTCTATCGATTTTGGGTCGTGAGCGATTTCGCTTCATAGCCTGTCTTCGAAAGTCGTCGTCACGAGATGTTTTCCCAGCTCACATGTCGCTGTATTGTACTGCATCGGTTGATGCATGTCCCAAGGACCATTACTTGCTACTTTGTTAAATGAACTAGGTTTGGAAAACCTTTATTATCTAGAGGATATTTTTGAGGACATTATTTATACTTCGGCAGACACTTTATACGTCGTGAGTTTACTGACGTCCTATGTGGATTGCCCTGTTATTTTTGTATGAACATTGTTTGACTGAACACATCTGCACACTACACAAAACCAGACATGCGGATACCATCCATCATCATATGGCATCACGCATCAACCGGTTATCACTATCGATAACTATGAATTGGCAGTGGTGCACCACTTCACATACCTAGGGTCTATCATCAACGACAGACTCTTTTGGACACAGAAAATTGACAGCTGCATTGGCAAAGCCGCAGCTACCCTTGCCCGCCTCACAGCGCGTGTTTGGGGGAAACTCCAAACTCAAAACGAAGACCAAAGCTGCGGTATATAACGCCTGCGTCATCAGCACACTGCTATATGGCAGCGAGACATCGACAACTTATGCACGCTACGCAAAACAGGAGGCTCAAATACCTTCCATCCAAGTGTTTACGCTACATCTTCGGTATTTCATGGATAGACAATGTAACAAATGTCGAGGTGCTGTCACATTCTGGCCTTCAGAGCATGTATACACTGCTTAGGCAGCGCGTACTATGCTGGCGTGACCATGTCCACCGCATGGAAGATGGTTGCATCCCGAAAGATATCTGCTACGGACATCTGGCAGATGGCAAACAGTTGGGCGACCGCAGCTGAGATTCAACGATGTGTGCAAGAGAGACATGAAGGCACTGGACATAAATCCAGCAGCCTGGGAGGATGAAGATGCCGATCGCACCAAGTAACGATGCTATCTACGGCGCCACCTCAGATTGGGAGAAAAAACAGCTCTCACAGCAAGCAGAAGAGAGGAGAAAACATAGAAAGGAACACCAGGAAAATAAGCATCTGAGGGCTGTCACCTCAGGGGCGCATTCCCATAGTCAGTTATACATGAACTGGCTATTATATATATATAATAATAATAAATTCTTTAAGCACCAAAACACGGCGCATAAGGCAGAAACCAGTGCTCTCCAGGTTGTTCGTTGTGACGCCACTCCTCTTAGCTCTTGCACATTATTTAGGCCCAACGTTCTTCCTTCTCTTATTATTGTTCTTCTGAGTGTTTCTTTTGGTCTTCCTTTTTTCCTCTTACCCTCAGGAACCCAAGTGAGCGCCTGTAGTGGTATTGTGTTGTTTTGCATTCGTAGGACATGACCGATATATGACCATCGTCTTTTCCTTATATAGTCGGAGACATATTTCTGCCTAGAGTCTTCTCTTATTTGTCGATTAGTCTTGAATTCTTTCCAACTGATGTTCATGAGTTTTCTAAGACATTTGTTCTCGAATGTATTCAGCTTGTTCTCCAATGATTTTGTTATTTTCCAACTCTCACAGCCGTATGTTAACACTGAGATAACATTTGAATTAAACAGACGAAGCTTGGTATGTATATTCAATGATCGTAATTTCCAAATGTTAGATAATCTATTGAAGGCGCTAGCTGCCAAAGCAATTCTAGTATGGATTTCTCTTGTTGTGTCACCATCCTGAGTCATTTTACTGCCTAAATAATTGAAACTTTCAACTTTCTGTAGTTTTTCCCCGTTCAAGATGATAGCAAAGGTCTCGTTAGAAAAGTTCATAGCTTTAGTTTTAGAGGCATTTATTTGGAGACCAATTTTAACCGAGAGATGACACAAATTATTTATTGCTTCTTGGGATTGTCTTGGTGTTGAACTTAAGAATGCTAAATCATCTGCGAAATCCAGGTCCCCCAGGAATTTTCCATTTGTCCATTTTATACCTAATTGTTCATTGTGGGTATAGTTTCTCATAACCCAATCAATAGCTATTCCAAAAAGTAGTGGTGACATAATACAGCCTTGTTTCACCCCTGTTTCTACTGTAAAACCATTCTGTATTCCCTTTATTTGTTCTAACACAACATCTTGCATTGTCATATAGCGCTTTGATTATATTCACATATTTTGTTGGAAAACCATAGATTGTAAGTATCTTCCACAATGATGGGCGATGTAGACTATCAAAGGCTTTTTGAAAATCGACGAAGGTGATAATAAGTGGCGATTGCATTTCCACTGATTCTTCTATAATTGTTCTTAGTGTGAATATTTGATCAATACATGATCGTTTCGGCCTGAAACCCGCTTGTTCTTCTCTGATCTTTTCGTCAGCATGCAATTTAAGTCTTTCTAACATCATGCAACATAATAATTTTCCAGGTACCGATAATAGAGATATACCACGCCAGTTATTACAGTCTGATAGATCACCTTTCTTCGGTAACTTTACAATAATACTGTCTTTCCATTGTTGTGGTGGTTGTTCTTCTCTCCATACTTCATTTATAATATCTAAAATTCTCAAGAGGTTGTTGTCATTAACTGCTTTAATCATTTCCCCTGAAATTTCATCAACTCCAGCAGCTTTTAAATTTTTTAATCTTTTAACGGCTTGTTTGATCTCGTCCAGCGTGAATTCATCGCAAGTTATTGGCAAGGTGGTTGTGGGTATTTCATTATTAAAATCAGGTGTTACTGTTGGTGGTGGTCTGTTTAGCACCTCCATGAAGTGCTCAGCCCATCTCTTCATTTGTTCTTTTTCTGTTGGTATTGGATTCCCTAATTTACCTTTAACAGGTGTTTCCATAGTAGTAGGCTGGTGACATAGTTGTTTTGTAATTTGATAAAGGCACCTACTATTACCAGTTCTTGCAGCATTTTCAGCTTCTACGGCCAGTTCATTGATGAAATGTCTTTTATCTCTTCGAGTTTTTGTCTTCACTTCTTTATTTAACAAGTTATAAGTTAGTTTGCAAGATTCAACTGCATTATGTGTACTTGCCGCTAGTAGTTTAAGTTTTGCTGTTTTCCTTTCTTGTATTTTATCCCAAGTATCTTCTCTCATCCATTTTTTCTTTTTATGTACTAGGTATCCGGTGGTCGCTACAGGTGCTTCTGTCATTGCTGTTCTCAGTTGTTCCCATTTAGTATCGATTGTCTTGGTGGTGATATCGTTATCAATTTTGCCTAAAGCATCGAAATAGTTGTTCATTTTGACATTATATTCCTCCTTTATATCATTTGATTGCAGTCTGTGTACATCTATTCTTCTATTTTTATTCGGTTGGTATAACTTCTTCAGTTTAATTCTCAGTTTAGCTATGCAAAGGTTATGATCGCGTCCGATCTCTGCACCTCTGTATGCTCTGACGTCTTGAACTGATGAGCGAAATTTTGCGCTTATGCAGAAGTGATCTATCTGGTTCTTAGTTCTGCCATCAGGTGAATTCCATGTTATCTTGTGGATATTCTTATGTGGAAAGATGGTGTCTGCCACAACGAGGTTTGATATTTCACAAAGTTCTAGAAGTCTTTCGCCATTTTGATTCATACAGCCTATGCCATGAGTACCGAGATATCTTTGTACTCCATCGTTGTTGTCACCTACTTTGGCGTTAAAATCGCCCATGACTGCTATCTACATACTGACACCCAATTTCCCAACTTATAAATATCCATTTCTTTAATTACTTCTTCCAATTTTCCGTCTTGATACATAGTTCTTACATTCCAGTATCCAATTTTAAAAAATCTCCTTAGCTCCCAAGATATTAGAATGAGTCATGTTTACTGTCGAGCCTGGTTCTGTTTCGGTAACAATCGCTTGTTTTACGATAGTGACTTGTTAACTCTCTGATCAACCCTCCTATCCAACCGACCGATTCGAGGGTTTCGAGGTCAGTTATAGGAAAATATCTACACCACTAGATACTCTGATGTATCTTTTATTCTATAATTTAACATAACATGGTACTATCCATCGAAATATACACATTCCTGATGTTTTTCTTTCGGCGTCTAAGGTGAGAAAAGAATTTCACCTCCATCTTGGAAGGGTAGATAACTCGTATATATATATATATAATTTTTATTTTATTTACCACGGTGTAGAAGAGCCACAGAAAGAAAAATATTTTTTACCCTAGGAATGACGTTATAATGATACCAAGTTTGTTATTTTTATGTCAATTTTGCCACCACCCCTTTCTCCCAACATTTCGCCTCCCGGGCGACCACCTCGTTCGGCTGTTGGTTTAATTAGTCATGTCTTCATCAGTTGGCATTTGTCATTCTTCATAGAAAATAATGTAGAATTCAGCCATTGGTTACCCTTCATCTGTCCATGAAGCAAAGACCTTTAACAAATTCACAACAAGCCTTCATGTTCTGTGCCATCCTTTCGCGGTCTTCCTGTGACCTCTTTACCAATTTCTTGTATTTTTAGGTCTCCATCTTTTTCTCTTACTTTGGGTACTTCCGAGCAGGACTGACTTGTCATGCAATCTACTTGATTCCTCAGTACGTGCTCTATCGAACGTCAGCATCTTTTTCGCACCCTCTTGTTCGACTAGTATTTATCTGGTTTTTTTCATCATTTTAACATTATTGATGTCACATCATTTCAGTAGGCGACTAAGGAGGGTTGGGCATGGGGTGGGCTACTCCATCGAGTAGAAACTTAAACACAAGGAAAACTACAGCATCAGCATGAACAAATCATAGAAAGCAGTGTTATAAATTACTCATAATAAAAGTCAACAAGTTGCAGCGATTGTAACTTATTGCTCTAAGTCAGGGTTTTTCAAAAGAGGGTCCATGGAACCCTAGGGCTCCGCGATAGATCGCTAGGGGTTCCGCGAGAGATCGTAGTTGAAAAAAAAGCGTCTTTTAACTTTGCACGCCAGGGGATGTTAGCTGTTGCAGTGGTGTGCAGTGACCGAACAACCCCTTATGGCAGTACGCAATAAGACAGTGTTGACTTGGTTGAGTCCATTCACGGTTTTTGACGCAAGATAGGGGAGGAGCATATTGAAAACTGGGGTACCTCAGCCTTCCGTCCCGAATTACCTCCTGTCACAGAACATTTTCATGAGTATGACTGATGATAGTGGTTGGTGTTAAGGGTCACTGAACTGATGCTGTAAACACTTGTTTAAGTGTAACTCAGCTACTGAGTTAATGTCTGACTTTATGTCAACATGGTGTGACTTGTGCATGCGTTGGGCGAAAGCATGTAGTGAATAAAAGTCGGGTGTGACTGAAGGATTCTGTGTTTGACAGCTGAGCTGGGCGCTCGAGTCTATATTTTGGACTTGTATTTGTGACTGTATTAATCATATATGGGATTATTGTATTAATGATGTGATAGGTGCATTATCATACAGGCGACGGTTTTCCGCCTAAGAGTGTTCCAGGAGGAACTATATTTATATCCCTGTTGTAGAGAACGGTATAGGGCGTTGCCGTGTCCGCCCCGGGAGCTACCGTGAAGAAAGGCGACGCGTTTCCCGCCTTGGAGCTGGTTTTTGGAATAAATACAGGCGAAGTGTTTTGTCCCGCCTGGAGAGGAGATTCTGTGAATCTATATGGCGATGTTCATGCCGCCTATCACGATTGATAAGTGATATACACCTGGATGGTGTTGTATTAGTGCGAGGGTGTTTTCCGCACGTAGAGTGTTTGAGTTATGGTGTGCGAAGAGTGTATACCGCACCAAGGAGATTCTGTACAATTGTTATTGTGTAGTCGGAGAGACTGTGTATGAATACTGTAGTTCGCTATGCCGTACGGGCAGTGTTGGCCTAAGTATTGGTTCAGTGTTGTTGACAAGAAGTTTGATATCCAGGACATGTATGTGAATGTTCTAATAAATGTTATGGAACTGTAACCAGTGGCGTTGTGTTACTGCATACCCTTGGCATTGTTGATCTTCATCTACACACACGCCACACCCCATCATCATATATATATTATATAGTATCCTGACATCTGGGGATATCATCGTTTAAACAGTTTCTGGCACCTCCCCCAACTTCCCCTTACGCGCCACCGACTGACTTACGAAAGCGAACAAGCTCTACCGATGTAGTAGAAAGTCGGCGGGCCATTTTCATTCTGGAGTAGAAATTTCTGATAAAACTTTTAGGCCTACGATTAAAAAAAAAATCAAGTAGGAAAATAAACAAGGAAATAGCTGAAGTTTCTGTAACCTTGACTAATGACTTGGATTAGAGTCGATAACCTTTGTGGGGGTGGGGGGGGGGGGGGGGGGGGGGGGGGGGGGGGGAGAACCACACAACAAGAATAGATGAATAAGTTGGTCAAAATAAACAGATCCACACAAAAATCATTCTCTACTCAAAGTGGGCATTGGCAATTATTATTGGATTATGACATTTACAACTTACTGATCACAATACCGTACCGTGAGCTGTAGATATAATAATTGTTATGCAGGAGTACTCTGAGACCTGAAGATTATTACAAGCGTTCCCCCGGGATAAAAGTATGAGAATGGCTGCTGTAAATAATGAAGTTATTGATGTTTCTCTTCCAGTTTCTTTAGCGGTAAATAAATAATAGCGCGTGTTTGGCATTTAATGACAGTAATTAAAAATGGTTGGTGCGCTGGTCTCTCACTGCGAAAGTATCGGGTTTGAAACGCGGTGGCGCCACGCTCTAGTCTATCAAGCTGTAAATGGGTAAATGACTTTGCTGGTGAGTGTGGGAAGGAAAAAGCATCGAGGAAGAGAGCTTGTCACCCCATCTCTCAAAGCTGGACATAGTATAGTGAAGGCTGTAATACTTCACTACCCTAAAACATTATGTGCTATGGGAATATCTTTACCTTTTTAATATAAAAAAGGAAAAATGGAATGGAGTAAGTTTTATAAATGGACTAGATATAGAAATACCACACGTGTAAGGTTATACCCTTCACCAGTCACAGTTATAAAAAGAAGACTGGTGTGAAATGTAGATAGGCTATGAAAAAAAAAATGACACAGGCACAATGAGTACATGAAAAATTAAACAGACAGAGGTGATGAGATAAACCGAACAGGTATTAACAAAGTTAGAAAGAACACGACCAACGCGAGGAAAAAGTAACACCAAATAAACTAGTAAAAGTGAAGACCAATAAAGGAACATGAGAGTAAAGAAACTGCGTCAAGAAAATCGAAGTAGCAAAATGTGAAGCTTTATTATGAAGATCTGCAGTGACCTTGGCCTTTTCACCCATCAAACATGTTATTGATCACATTACCAGTGTAGCAGAATTTATAAACCCTTTGAAAACGCCAATTTCATTAATTGTGCTTGAAGTCTGGAAAGAAATGATTGTACCAATCGCCCATCCTTAGCCCTGTCTTGGTTTTAACAATCTGGAACATCAGACATATCACGTAATGATTTCCGACAGGTTTCTTAGCAATCTTGAAGTATTAGGATACATGGAGATGATATAATCTGTTCCGGCAAGATGTCTAGCCATAATAAACAGGGATGGGGAAAGAGAGTGCAACCGTGGAGAAGAGATTATCAGATTTAATAGTAACACTTGGTTGCAATACCCTATACGGTCATGTCGATATATCATGAGGATGGGTAGGGGTAGATTTTACTGCAGATAAGATGCTTTACTTTGTGGTTGTCTTGAAATTGGACAATAAACAAAACTAAATTGTGATTGAGTTTCAACCAAGAGAACCTAACAAGGTTACTTTTTGCGTGGGCAAAAATTTAACTTTAAAGCCTAGTGCGTTTTCAAGATTTCCCCACTGCAAGTCCATCTTTGTCAAAGGAGGTCACGGACATCAAGAATAGGTTAGTAATAAGGATTCCAATTTAGGACAGGCCAAAGTGATTAGAAGTAACTTAAACAATTAAAAGGTTAAAACTTCATTTATAATACACGGAGCCACAAGTTGGAGGAAACTTCATCAAGTGCCATTAGTTAGGTGTATACCGTTCCCAGTAAGCTTATCTAACTAATGTACGGCTGCATCTTAAACTGTTGAAGGACATACTACGGCCATTCTGTGAACCGAAAGTCTTAATAAAATTTAACCCTATTGGGAAAAGATGTAACATGTACATTTTCTTATTTTATATTTGCATTTAACATAAATGAATTGCTTATTGACATATAGTTGCGTATTGGGCTGGCAACCTCATGATATAATAGAACTTGCCACATAAATCACCATTACAAGAGCTAGTGACTGCTTCATGCTGGTTTTCTCACAAGGAACCAATAGCATAGGTATCCACAGGCTACATAGGGAGCAGAAAGAGGATAATGACATCATTGTTTATATATCAGCTGTTTTCTTTCAGATTTGTTATATAGGCTATGTATTTGTGAAGAGATAAAAGATATTTCATCAATGAACTGGCCGTAGAAGCTGAAAATGCTGCAAGAACTGGTAATAGTAGGTGCCTTTATCAAATTACAAAACAACTATGTCACCAGCCTACTGCTATGGAAACACCTGTTAAAGGTAAATTGGGGAATTCAATACCAACAGAAAAAGAACAAATGAAGAGATGGGCTGAGCACTTCATGGAGGTGCTAAACAGACCACCACCAACAGTAACACCTGATTTTAATAATGAAACACCCACAACCACCTTGCCAATAACTTGCGATGAATTCACGCTGGACGAGATCAAACAAGCCGTTAAAAGATTAAAAAATTTAAAAGCTGCTGGAGTTGACGAAATTTCAGGGGAAATGATTAAAGCAGTTAATGACAACAACCTCTTGAGAATTTTAGATATTATAAATGAAGTATGGAGAGAAGAACAACCACCACAACAATGGAAAGACAGTATTATTGTAAAGTTACCGAAGAAAGGTGATCTATCAGACTGTACTAACTGGCGTGGTATATCTCTATTATCAGTACCTGGAAAATTATTATGTTGCATGATGTTAGAAAGACTTAAAGTGCATGCTGACGAAAAGATCAGAGAAGAACAAGCGGGTTTCAGGCCGAAACGATCATGTATTGATCAAATATTCACACTAAGAACAATTATAGAAGAATCAGTGGAAAGGCAATCGCCACTTATTATCACCTTCGTCGATTTTCAAAAAGCCTTTGACAGTCTACACCGCCCATCATTGTGGAAGATACTTACAATCTATGGTTTTCCAACAAAATATGTTAATATAATCAAAGCGCTATATGACAATGCAAGATGTTGTGTTAGAACAAATAAAGGGAATACAGAATGGTTTACAGTAGAAACAGGGGTGAAACAAGGCTGTATTATGTCACCACTACTTTTTGGAATAGCTATTGATTGGGTTATGAGAAACTATACCCACAATGAACAATTAGGTATAAAATGGACAAATGGAAAATTCCTGGGGGACCTGGATTTCGCAGATGATGTAGCATTCTTAAGTTCAACACCAAGACAATCCCAAGAAGCAATAAATAATTTGTGTCATCTCTCGGTTAAAATAGGTCTCCAAATAAATGCCTCTAAAACTAAAGCTATGAACTTTTCTAACGAGACCTTTGATATCATCTTGAACGGGGAAAAACTACAGAAAGTTGAAAGTTTCAATTATTTAGGCAGTAAAATGACTCAGGATGGTGACACAACAAGAGAAATCCATACTAGAATTGCTTTGGCAGCTAGCGCCTTCAATAGATTATCTAACATTTGGAAATTACGATCATTGAATATACATACCAAGCTTCGTCTGTTTAATTCAAATGTTATCTCAGTGTTAACATACGGCTGTGAGAGTTGGAAAATAACAAAATCATTGGAGAACAAGCTGAATACATTCGAGAACAAATGTCTTAGAAAACTCATGAACATCAGTTGGAAAGTATTCAAGACTAATCGACAAATAAGAGAAGACTCTAGGCAGAAATATGTCTCCGACTATATAAGGAAAAGACGATGGTCATATATCGGTCATGTCCTACGAATGCAAAACAACAGAATACCACTACAGGCGCTCACTTGGGTTCCTGAGGGTAAGAGGAAAAAAGGAAGACCAAAAGAAACACTTAGAAGAACAATAATAAGAGAAGGAAGAACGTTGGGCCTAAATAATGTGCAAGAGCTAAGAGGAGTGGCGTCACAACGAATAACCTGGAGAGCACTGGTTTCTGCCTTATGCGCCGTGTTTGGTGCTTAAAGAATTTATTATTATTATTATTATTTGTGAAACTGATGCATTTGTCTTCCTTCGCTCTCCTCAACACTTTTTCATCGGTCTCGATGAAATCGGAGATCGTCTGATGTTTACATCAGGAGACATAATACTTAAGAAAGGTATTATTGTAACTGTCTGTCAGTTTCTGGTACTGGTTACCGGAATTCAACACTGAACACCATCTATAACAGACGGGTCTAGAGGAAACTCCAAGAGCTGACCATTTTGGAAGTTACGCCAGCGAATGTGCTACCACGCCACTCGACTCCTGACTTGAGAAAGAGCAGTCAAAACTTCACTGGTAACCAGCAGTGACTGAACCAGAATTTAACGACAAATCACTGTCATCACATTGCCAGCTAAGTACAAAGTACTGGCACACAGTATACGGAATATTCTTTTTTAAAACGCCATAAAATAATATTTTCTTATGAAGATACACCATTAATGAACTATTTTTCTTGACAAATCAATGTTCTACATTTTAACCCTGTTGATCAAATATTTCATAAATATATCTATTGTTATCTATGTAAATGAACATGGAGAAAAAAAAAACAATTTAAAAAAAATCACTTCCATAAATGGGTTAAAAAAAATGTAGTCTCATAGAAGATACTACGGTAAGGAAGTGAAGTGTTACAGACTTCACAATACTAGGTTGGGCTTCGAGACGTGAATTGGAAATATTACATCAATTTTCCTGACACTAAGATATTTTAGAAGCTTTGATCTATACAGTTATAGACACAATACTACTACGAAGACTGCGGCTTTGAAGCTTATAACTAAGCAAGTCAGCTCAGAAAAGCAAGTCAGCTTGACTTCTTCTCAGCTATATGTTGTAGCTTGTGGCTTCTTAAACGTATGGGTCAGTCCATTTGACCTTCTTGTCAGCTATAAGATCTTGAAGTGAATTCGGGAAGTGCAGAATGACCTCAAAACATTTCATTTCTTGTGCCATCCCGTAATTCATTTTGTGCTCTTCACGTTCTATTTTCCTACCTCAGACAACATGTGGTATTTTTTATTCATTGTTTACACTTCTTCCTGTAATAATTCTTCATGTCTGTTTACCTGATCATCCCTGCTGAGAGAGTAGACAGTTGATGTAATATTGACCGACAGTCAAGTTGGTAAAATTCTCGCGTACCAGACATTGGGCGCCGGATTAACACGCATATCGCCCCGCGCGCTTGGTTGGTACCTTTGAATACCCACATTAGATACTCTAGGTTTTGGCCATTGCTGGACCATCACTGCAGAGCAAAGAGAGGGGGGGAGGGGGAAGGCAACCCGTGATACAGAATAATGTATGAAACTAGCTTATATACCCCTTTTTAAAGTCGTTTTGTCAGTGATGGCCATAACGTAATTGCCGTCCGAGACGTCTGCATTCCAACCAATGAAATTTTTTCAGATTGACTTTTTACCAATCGCGTACAAGCAGATTTACCGTGATTTACTTTTATTGTTTGAAACTTCAGTGCGAGATGAAATTCCACTGTGCAAAATCACACATGGAATTGTAATTTCCCGTCAAATCCCAAAGATAATTAATTTCCACGGCTTAAATTACATGAGAATGGTAATTACAGTCCAAATCTCAAAGGTAATCATCCTTTATGGTGCAATTACCAAAGGGATTCTGGCCGTGTGCTACAGTATATTAAGGTTGGCTTACTTTATACCTTTTATGTACTATGGTTAGTTAGCTTATTTTATACATTTTGTGTACGAGGGGAAGTCAGTAAGTAAGTTACAAATGGTTATGGAAAAAAAAAATGAGATACGAACTTGAACACCATGTATTATTGCAGTTACATTTCAACTTTATTTCTCAACATAATCTCCACCAACATTGATACACTTATCCCCATCACTGTATTAGTGCTTCGAAACCTGCAGCATAGAAGTGCGTGCTCTGCTGTCTCAGCCATATTCGCACTTCACGTTCAACCTCTGCATCACCCGCGAAATGTTTACCGCCAATGTGAGCTTTTAGTGGACCAAGCAGGTGAAAATCACTTGGGGCTAAGTCGGGACTGTAAGGCGGATGTTCAAGAATTTGCCACCTAGTTGTTCAATTTTCTCCTGGGTTACTCGAGCTGTCTGTGGTCTGGCATTGTCGTGATGGAGCAGTACTCCTCTAGTCAGTAGGCCTGGGCGTTTTCTTCGAATTGCATCCCGAAGCATCACCAGAACTTCACAGAACGATGCAGCATTCACATTCTCACCTTTCTTCTGGAAATGGGCTAACAGCACTCCGTGAGAATCCCAAGACACTGTAAGCATAACCTTCCCTGCTGATGGCGAAACCTTGAATTTCTTGGCTGAAGGTGAACAAGGATGTTTCCATTGCATTGAATTACGCTTTGATTCAGGTTGGTAGAGATGCACCCATGATTCATCATTCACAGAACGATGCAGCATTCACATTCTCACCTTTCTTCTGGAAATGGGCTAACAGCACTCCGTGAGAATTCCAAAACACTGTAAGCATAACCTTCCCTGCTGATGGCGAAACCTTGAATTTCTTGGCTGAAAGTGAACAAGGATGTTTCCATTGCATTGAATTACGCTTTGATTCAGGTTGGTAGAGATGCATCCATGATTCATCCTCAGTAACAATCCTGTTCAGCATGTCTTCTCCTTCATCTGCGTACTGAGACAGATGTTCCAAGGACAGTCCCATTTGGTTCATTTTGTGTTCCTCAGTCAGTTGTCTGGGCACCCACCGCGAGCACACTTTCCGGAAATTCAAATGGTCATCCATTATGGTGTAGGCTAAGCCATGAGAACATCATACTGCAGTTGCTACACTGTCTATCGTTATTCGCCTGTCAGCTCGAATCATCTCCTATACCCGGTGCACACATTCTTCTGTCGCAATCTCAATGGGACCACCAGGTCGGTCTTCATCAACAATTTTTGAGCGTCCTTGAGAGAATTTATCGACCCATTTATGTACCGCTTGTCGCGACAAACACTCCACACCGTAAACAGGAAACATTTCCTTATGAATATCCTTTGCAGGAAGTCCTTTTGCCCCCAAAAACCGCACAACAGCGCGCTGTTCTTCGTTTGTACACTCCACGAGCACGGTCGCCATTTTTATCTGCTTTGCGCATGCGCCACCTAGCAGTCTGCTACCTAAGCTAATCATAAAACTGGATGATACTGTCGCCTAATGACAGCTTTAGAAGCTACCAAATACCATTTTCAGCTTCCCCATATCAGTTTGTAACCTACTTAGTGACTTCCCCTCGTAATAACGTTAGTTGGCACACTTTACACCTTTTGTGTACTAAAGTTAGTTGGCTCACTTTATACCTTTTTTGTAATAACGTTAGTTGGCACACTGTATACCTTTTGTGTAGTATAGTTAGTTAGCTTATTTTATGCATTTTGTGTAATAACGTTAGTTGACACATTTATACCTTTTGTGTACTAAAATTTGTTGGCTCACTTTATACCTTTTGTGTATTCTAACATTACTTGGCTCACTTTATAACTTTTGTGTATTCTAAAATTACTTGGCTCATTTTATAACTTTTGTCTATTCTAACATTACTTGGCTCACTTTATAACTTTTGTTTATTCTAACATTACTTGGCTCACTTTATAACTTTTGTGTATTCTAACATTACTTGGCTCACTTTATAACTTTTGTGTATTCTAACATTACGTGGCTCACTTTATAACTATTGTGTATTCTAACATTACTTGGCTCACTTTATACCTTTTTTGTATTCTAACATTACTTGGCCCACTTTATAACTTTTGTGTATTCTAACATTAGTTGGCTCACTGTATACCTTTTATGCACAAACGTTAATTGGCACAGCTGGATGCCTTTTTTTTAAGTTCCTAAGGTTAGGAGATATACACTATATAGACCTGTCTGCCAGTTTATGATGATCGTTGATTTACTGTGCTCAATGTACACTTGTTGTCTGCTAGCTTATGATGATCGTTGATTTACTGTGCTCAGTGTACACTTGTTGTCTGCTAGCTTATGATGATCGTTGATTTACTGTGCTCAGTGTACACTTGTTGTCTGCTAGCTTATGATGATCGTTGATTTACTGAGCTCAGTGTACACTTGTTGTCTGCTAGCTTATGATGATCGTTGATTTACTGTGCTCAGTGTACACTTGTTGTCTGCTAGCTTATGATGATCGTTGATTTACTGTGCTCAATGTACACTTGTTGTCTGCTAGCTTATGGTGATCATTGATTTACTGTGCTCAGTGTACACTTGTTGTCTGCTAGCTTATGATGATCGTTGATTTACTGTGTTCAGTGTACACTTGTTGTCTGCTAGCTTATGATGATCGTTGATTTACTGTGCTCAGTGTACACTTGTTGTCTGCTAGCTTATGATGATCGTTGATTTACTGTGCTCAGTGTACACTTGTTGTCTGCTAGCTTATGATGATCGTTGATTTACTGTGCTCAGTGTACACTTGTTGTCTGCTAGCTTATGATGATCGTTGATTTACTGTGCTCAGAGTACACTTGTTGTCTGCCACTTTATGATGATCGTGGATTTACTGTGCTCAGTGTACACTTGGTGTCTGCTAGCTTATGGTGATCGTTGATTTACTGTGCTCAGTGTACACTTGTTGTCTGCCAGTTTATGATGATCGTTGATTTACTGTGCTCAATGTACACTTGTTGTCTGCTAGCTTATGTTGATCGTTGATTTACTGTGCTCAGTGTACACTTGTTGTCTGCTAGCTTATGATGATCGTTGATTTACTGTGCTAAGTATACACTTGTTGTCTGCTAGCTTATGATGATCGTTGATTTACTGTGCTCAGTGTACACTTGTTGTCTGCTAGCTTATGATGATCGTTGATTTACTGTGCTCAATGTACACTTGTTGTCTGCTAGCTTATGATGATCGTTGATTTACTGTGCTCAATGTATACTTGTTGTCTGCTAGCTTATGATGATCGTTGATTTACTGTGCTCAGTGTACACTTGTTGTCTGCTAGCTTATGATGATCGTTGATTTACTGTGCTCAGTGTACACTTGTTGTCTGCCAGCTTATGATGATCGTTGATTTACTGTGCTAAGTATACACTTGTTGTCTGCTAGCTTATGATGATCGTTGATTTACTGTGCTCAGTGTACACTTGTTGTCTGCTAGCTTATGATGATCGTTGATTTACTGTGCTCAGTATACACTTGTACACTTGTTGTCTGCTAGCTTATGATGATCGTTGATTTACTGTGCTCAATGTACACTTGTTGTCTGCTAGCTTATGATGATCGTTGATTTACTGTGCTCAATGTACACTTGTTGTCTGCTAGCTTATGATGATCGTTGATTTACTGTGCTCAGTGTACACTTGTTGTCTGCTAGCTTATGATGATCGTTGATTTACTGTGTTCAGGGTACACTTGTTGTCTGCTAGCTTATGATGATCGTTGATTTACTGTGCTCAGTGTACACTTGTTGTCTGCTAGCTTATGATGATCGTTGATTTACTGTGCTCAGTGTACACTTGTTGTCTGCTAGCTTATGATGATCGTTGATTTACTGTGCTCAGTATACACTTGTTGTCTGCTAGCTTATGATGATCGTTGATTTACTGTGCTTAGTGTACACTTGTTGTCTGCTAGCTTATGATGATCGTTGATTTACTGTGCTCAGTGTACACTTGTTGTCTGCTAGCTTATGATGATCGTTGATTTACTGTGCTCAGTGTACACTTGTTGTCTGCTAGCTTATGATGATCGTTGATTTACTGTGCTCAGTGTACACTTGTTGTCTGCTAGCTTATGATGATCGTTGATTTACTGTGCTCAGTATACACTTGTTGTCTGCTAGCTTATGATGATCGTTGATTTACTGTGTTCAGTGTACATTTGTTGTCTGCTAGCTTATGATGATCGTTGATTTACTGTGCTCAGTGTACACTTGTTGTCTGCTAGCTTATGATGATCGTTGATTTACTGTGCTAAGTATACACTTGTTGTCTGCTAGCTTATGATGATAGTTGATTTACTGTGCTCAGCGTACACTTGTTGTCTGCTAGCTTATGATGATCGTTGATTTACTGTGCTCAGAGTACACTTGTTGTCTGCTAGCTTATGATGATCGTTGATTTACTGTGCTCAGTGTACACTTGTTGTCTGCTAGCTTATGATGATCGTTGATTTACTGTGCTCAGAGTACACTTGTTGTCTGCTAGCTTATGATGATCGTTGATTTACTGTGCTCAGAGTACACTTGTTGTCTGCTAGCTTATGATGATCGTTGATATAATGTGCTCAATGTACACTTGTTGTCTGCTAGCTTGTGATGATCGTTGATTTACTATGCTCAGTGTACACTTGTTGTCTGCTAGCTTATGATGATCGTTGATTTACTGTGTTCAGTGTACACTTATCCGATAGCTTATGATGATCGTTGATTTACTGTGCTCAGTGTACACTTGTTGTCTGCTAGCTTATGATGATCGTTGATTTACTGTGCTCAGTGTACACTTGTTGTCTGCTAGCTTATGATGATCGTTGATTTACTGTGCTCAGTGTACACTTGTTGTCTGCTAGCTTATGATGATCGTTGATTTACTGTGCTCAGTGTACACTTGTTGTCTGCTAGCTTATGATGATAGTTGATTTACTGGGCTCAGTGTACACTGGTTGTCTACTAGCTTATGATGATCGTTAATTTACTGTGTTCAGTGTACACTTGTTGTCTGCTAGCTTATGATGATCGTTGATTTACTGTGCTCAGTGTACACTTGTTGTCTGCTAGCTTATGATGATCGTTGATTTACTGTGCTCAGTGTACACTTGTTGTCTGCTAGCTTATGATGATCGTTGATTTACTGTGCTCAGTGTACACTTGTTGTCTGCTAGCTTATGATGATCGTTGCTTTACTGTGCTCAGTGTACACTTGTTGTCTGCTAGCTTATGATGATCGTTGATTTACTGTGTTCAGTGTACACGTGTTGTCTGCTAGCTTATGATGATCGTGGATTTACTGTGCTCAGTGTACACTTGTTGTCTGCTAGCTTATGATGATCGTTGATTTACTGTGCTCAGAGTACACTTGTTGTCTGCTAGCTTATGATGATCGTTGATGTACTGTGCTCAGTGTACACTTGTTGTCTGCTAGCTTATGATGACGTTGATTTACTGTGCTCAGAGTACACTTGTTGTCTGCTAGCTTATGATGATCGTTGATTTACTGTGCTCAGAGTACACTTGTTATCTGCTAGCTTATGATGATCGTTGATTTACGTTGCTCAATGTACACTTGTTGTCTGCTAGCTTATGATGATCGTTGATTTACTGTGCTCAGTGTACACTTGTTGTCTGATAGCTTATGATGATCGTTGATTTACTGTGCTCAGTGTACACTTGTTGTCTGCTAGCTTATGATGATCGTTGATTTACTATTCTCAGTGTAAACTTGTTGTCTGCTAGCTTATGATGATCGTTGAATTACTGTGTTCAGTGTACACTTCTTGTCTGCTAGCTTATGATGATCGTTGATTTACTGTGCTCAGTGTACACTTGTTGTCTGCTAGCTTATGATGATAGTTGATTTACTGTGCTCAGTGTACACTTGTTGTCTGCTAGCTTTTGATGATCGTTGATTTACTGTGTTCAGTGTACACTTGTTGTCTGCTAGCTTATGATGATCGTTGATTTACTGTGCTCTGTGTACACTTGTTGTCTGCTAGCTTATGATGATCGTTGATTTACTGTGCTCAGTGTACACTTGTTGTCTGCTAGCTTATGATGATCGTTGATTTACTGTGCTCAGTGTACACTTGTTGTCTGCTAGCTTATGATGATCGTTGATTTACTGTGCTCAATGTACACTTGTTGTCTGCTAGCTTATGATGATCGTGGATTTACTGTGCTCAGTGTACACTTGTTGTCTGCTAGCTTATGGTGATCGTTGATTTACTGTGCTCAGTGTACACTTGTTGTCTGCCAGTTTATGATGATCGTTGATTTACTGTGCTCAGTGTACACTTGTTGTCTGCTAGCTTATGATGATCGTTGATTTACTGTGCTCAGTGTACACTTGTTGTCTGATAGCTTATGATGATCGTTGATTTACTGTGCTCAGTATACACTTGTTGTCTGCTAGCTTATGATGATCGTTGATTTACTGTGCTCAGTGTACACTTGTTGTCTGCTAGCTTATGATGATCGTTGATTTACTGTGCTCAAAATACACTTGTTGTCTGCTAGCTTATGATGATCGTTGATTTACTGTGCTCAGTGTACACTTGTTGTCTGCTAGCTTATGATGATCGTTGATTTACTGTGCTCAGTATACACTTGTTGTCTGCTAGCTTATGATGATCGTTGATTTACTGTGTTCAGTGTACACTTGTTGTCTGCTAGCTTATGATGATCATTGATTTACTGTGCTCAGGGTACACTTGTTGTCTGCTAGCTTATGATGATCGTTGATTTACTGTGGTCAATGTACACTTGTTGTCTGCTAGCTTATGATGATCGTTGATTTACTGTGTTCAGTGTACACTTGTTGTCTGCTAGCTTATGATGATCGTTGATTTACTGTGCTCAATGTACACTTGTTGTCTGCTAGCTTATGATGATCGTTGATTTACTGTGCTCAGTGTACACTTGTTGTCTGCTAGCTTATGATGATCGTTGATTTACTGTGCTCAGTGTACACTTGTTGTCTGCCAGTTTATGATGATCGTTGATTTACTGTGCTCAATGTACACTTGTTGTCTGCTAGCTTATGATGATCGTTGATTTACTGTGCTCAGTGTACACTTGTTGTCTGCTAGCTTATGATGATCGTTGATTTACTGTGCTCAGTATACACTTGTTGTCTGCTAGCTTATGATGATCGTTGATTTACTGTGCTCAATGTACACTTGTTGTCTGCTAGCTTATGATGATCGTTGATTAACTGTGCTCAGTGTACACTTGTTGTCTGCTAGCTTATGATGATCGTTGATTTACTGTGCTCAGTGTACACTTGTTGTCTGCTAGCTTATGATGATCGTTGATTTACTGTGCTCAGTGTACACTTGTCTGATAGCTTATGATGATCGTTGATTTACTGTGCTCAGTGTACACTTGTTGTCTGCTAGCTTATGATGATCGTTGATTTACTGTGCTCAGTGTACACTTGTTGTCTGCTAGCTTATGATGATCGTTGATTTACTGTGCTCAGAGTACACTTGTTGTCTGCTAGCTTATGCGGGAATATAATCCCTGGGGGTTGATCCTGATGAATATTTAAAGAGCACTTCCGTCTCCATTGCCCTGGGACACATGATCTTTTAGATGAGAGGTCTTCGGTGAACGCAGATTCACAAACAACAAATCGATGGAAAATGGCTTAGTTTCGTGACATTGTCCCATTCAGTTTGCTTTAAACGTAACATGGGCCTGCCCACTTTAAATTACAGCTGACACTTGCACATACGGGTCTTGGAAGATTTGCCTACCTATAGTGATTTACGAGTTACACCGGTACATTTAATGTGTCCGTCTCGTGATCACTTCGCAAGTCTGACTGCACAGTTTACGACTCTCTGCGCGTATTTTTGCGCGTTGTGACTCGGGCCTTTTCACAGTGTGAGGTTTGTCGTCATTCTGGAAGAGCGGTTGAAAATATAGGACTATGCATCATTGGTTGAACGGAGGTCCCGAAGAGAGGTGAGGTACGAGCAAATTGACCCTATTGACCTCCATTCGTAAAAGCCTGACTATTTCTACAGGCCTGGCTATTTCTATATTTTAATGCCGGATAATAAATATTTGCTTGTTGTTCTTTTATGTGTGACTAATACAAGCCAAACTTGATTTCACAACATTCGCATTTTAACATTTTTATTTGTGTGTGGGTATGTGTGTGCGCGCGCACATGAGTTTTATGTAATGCGAGTCTGGAAAAAAATGTATTGGGACTGTGTCTTTCTTCTTGCTGATCTCTGGTCTTGCTCACCTCTCTCTCTCTCTCTCTCTCTCTCTCTCTCTCTCTCTCTCTCTCTCTCTCTCTCTCTCTCTCTCTCTCTCTCTTTTGCGTACTTTCATTACATTTTCTACTAGTTTCTGATGAGATTAAGCAACACATTTTCCTGGTTTTGTTTTTCCCAGTCAGCGAGAATAGAAGAAAGATATAACACTGAATTCAGGATTTTACAATCCATTAACGTCCAGAACTGACTCGCAAATTGACTCCCAAAGGTCTGGACGCGGAAGCAGCCAGACTGTATTATGGCATTATTTGAGAATTTAATTAAATTATACAGCAGGACAATATAAAAACGAAACTGTACATACAACATCATTTCCTGGAGTTTCCAACTCTTCAGTAGTTATAAGACGCTTTCTGCTCAATACAAATAAAGAAATGAAAAGAAAAAAAAACTGTTATATATTTATTCATGTTAACAAATGCACCGAATAAACAACATAAAAGAATTATCTTATATATTATATTGCATATAATAAAACTAGATGGTCAGTTGTCATTAATCTTATATTGCGTATAATAAAACTAGATGGTCAGTTGTCATTAATCTTATATTGCGTATAATAAAACTAGATGGTCAGTTGTCATTAATCTTATATTGCGTATAATAAAACTAGATGGTCAGTTGTCATTAATCTTATATTGCGTATAATAAAACTAGATGGTCAGTTGTCATTAATCTTATATTGCGTATAATAAAACTAGATGGTCAGTTGTCATTAATCTTATATTGCGTATAATAAAACTAGATGGTCAGTTGTCATTAATCTTATATTGCGTATAATAAAACTAGATGGTCAGTTGTCATTAATCTTATATTGCATATAATAAAACTAGATGGTCAGTTGTCATTAATCTTATATTGCATATAATAAAACTAGATGGTCAGTTGTCATTAATCTTATATTGCATATAATAAAACTAGATGGTCAGTTGTCATTAATCTTATATTGCATATAATAAAACTAGATGGTCAGTTGTCATTAATCTTATATTGCATATAATAAAACTAGATGGTCAGTTGTCATTAATCTTATATTGCATATAATAAAACTAGATGGTCAGTTGTCATTAATCTTATATTGCATATAATAAAACTAGATGGTCAGTTGTCATTAATCTGTAGTTTGTTATATCATTCACAAACATATTATTGTTTAGTGCGCTTGGTTAACAGTAATAAAAGCGAATTAACAAATGATAACAAAGTGGAACTTGGGGACACACCACTACAAGATGTAGAATCATACACGTATCTTGGCAGCAATATAGACAGAGTTGGAGGGACAGACAGTGATATCAAAATAAGAATACAAAAAGCAAGAGGATCTTTCATTGCTTTGAGAAACATATGAAGACCAAGAGAAATCAAGGTCAACACAAAAATAAGAATACTCAACTCAAGTGCCTAGTCAGTCCTATTGTATAGCTGTGAAACATGGAGAACCGCAAAAACAACAACCAAAAAGCTACAGACTTTCATAAATGGGTGCTTGCGTAAAATAGAAGGATTAAAATGGTATGACAAAGTCACAAATGTGGAACTTATGACAAGAACCAGACAAGGGCCAGTGGAACAAGAGATGAGAAGAAGACACTGGAGATGGATAGGACACGCATTGAGGAAACCTGTTGATAGCGTTACAAGGCAGTCCTTGTTCTGGACTCCACAGTGAAAGAGAGGCAGAGGTAGACCAAGAAACACATGAAGAAAAAAAACTGAAGATTGAAGTGAAAATGATGAGGAAAACATGGAAAGAACTTGAGCTGATGGCACGTGACAGGAGGACTTGGCCTGTGTTTGTTGAAGGCCTATGCTCCTTGGGAAGCTACACAGTATTAGTTGATTGAATAAAAGAATTCCTACAACTTGATTTATCCTTTAATTGTTTTATTATGAAAGGCACAACTGAATATTAGTTGTTCAGAGCGATCATCGCTTTCTGCCCAGTAAATTTAATCTCTAAATAAAATATACTTTGATAAGTTTAAATACCTAATGTAAACTTCACCAGAGAGTTGGTCCTATATAGAGCTGTGTTAAAAACTAAAGACTCGCTGATCTAGTTGGTTCTTCTTCGAACACTTTCAGACGTCAACTTGAATATGCTTAAAAAAAGCAGTGATCAGCTTTAGATTGTTGATACTCCCTATAGAGTTTGTCCAGGAATGGTACTGGTGATGGCATTATGTGCTTCCTCTGTTTCTGATATGTTGGGCGCCTTGGGAGTAGATGTTCAAAAATCATTTTATCGATGCCACAGTTACACTCATAAGTAGTTCCTATTGTTAGCTTGGTGAATAGATGGTATTTCAACCTGTTGTAGACTGTGCGAAGTCTGAAGATTATCACGTGTTCTATTCTGCTGAGGATTAAGATTAACCTGAAGATTGCATCATTTTTCTCGTGGCCTGGATGCACTGCTTCCAACTTGTTCCTGCATCTACTTCTGATTAAACTCTTGGCTTCTTCATACCTTATGATTGTATGAGGTTGAAGCAGCTTAACACCCTCTTTTGCCAGTCTGTCAGCCTGTTCATTGACGGGATGCTGCTGTATTTGTGTCGCTGACATCACTTGTGGTTTGTTACTCTTACGTCTTAAAGGTCTGCATTATTCTGGCTCTTACGCGATGCGGTGACTGATAGAGCATCTGTGAAGAAAGCTACTTGTCTCTTTGTGTCTGTCATTATGACTTCTGCTGCAGTTTTCAAGGCCTCTGCCTCTGTTTTTAAGTTACTTGAAAAGTTGATTTTGCCACTGCCAGTTATTTGCACGTACAATTACTTAGACTCGGGAAGAATCCCCCGCCTCCACCTTCTGTTGCACTTGTTGCTGATCCATTTGAGTATGCGTGACCTGTTGTTCCTAGAAACACATTGATTTAATTGGCACATCACCATTCACCATTCGGCGCCCGCCCCATCAAATACGAAAGATAATCAATATTCGCAGCTAATTATTTCCGTAACTTAAAACATTTACTTTAATGCAGTTATTTCTGTCTTATTTTACATTGATTTAGTTATTATGAAAAAGCACCTGCGTCAGTGCCGGTCAAAACTTCCTAGATTAAGACGCACCATGAAAGATAGCTGCATGCAACGTTTCGTCTCTCAACGATTAGTGGAACACAGAGATTTTGAGCCTCAAAGATTTGAAACGCAACAATAATACAATGCGTGGTTGAACTTAAATAACAGTGGTTAGAACAGGGAGAGATGTACATTTATAAGGCTTGGTTGAATAATGTTTAAATGTAAGAAGTATGAACAACAGAGCATTTTAGTGTTAGATTGATTTCTTCTTCTTCTTCCGTCCTTAGCCAAAGACCGACCAAGCAGTCAGAGGCCATCACGCCTTGTGGCGTCTTAAGGGCAACAGCAGATTGATTTTCTCTGTTGTAGTTTCCCATCACGCCTAGCGGCGTCTTTAGGGCAACAACAAATAGATCCATCTGCCGTTGTTTCCGTAATCGGTGTGACAAGCCAACGGGTGTTAGATTGATTACGTATATAGAAAGAATTCATCCATAACTAAAGAACAGTTGTTGAGAATAGACAGACTCTGTCACTGCACAGCAAAGTCAAACAGTGTTTAACACAAAGTAGTATGTAATAGACAGTTAAAGTATAATAACGATATAAATTAAGAGTAAATTAAACATTAAACCATTGTGACTAGTTGGCCTACTTCTACTACTTAAGCGCTAACAGCGCTACCATTAAGTTGAAAATAGTATTAGATAAAGACTAGCTAGTCAAATTAACACTAGTCATAAAACGATGACGTCAATACACTTTTGTCTATAACAGGAACCCCTGACGTCATCAAGTCTTGTGTGAGTACACATAAGTTGGACCGGAAGAGGAATTTTGGGGGGATATCAGGGGTTTCCGGTGGACGAACAAAGAAGAAAGATAAGTAGTGAGTGAGCTCGAGAGCGTGATAGCATTCGGTTCAGTAAAGATGGGCTCTCCCCCAAATATGTGTTAGAGATAATATTTGTAAGTGGCAAGCGCAATTTGGAGGTGTCATCGGACAATAAGCCAAGTGAGTTGGTTGTTTCTGTTATGGCAGAAATTGTACACTTTTGTCTAGCCGCCAAATCGCTTGGTATGCCACTATGTTAGAAATTTTAGTTATTTTGAGGACAAAAGAACCAGTGTCTCCAGTTTCAAGAATTTGTGTATGGGATTTTCTAAAAATTCAGGTATGTGGAACATTTACTAGTATATTGATGGTAGGCAACAGAGTAGACCAAGTGCCAGTCTAATGATTAGCATACGGTTTAACGAGTATCAAGTAACTTGGAAAATCGTTAACCTTGGTGGTAGACTAGTACTACTCTAACCATACCAAGTTAAGACTGTAGAACAGCAAGCTCAACAGAAGAAATTTTGACTGGACTTTGAGAAGATACATATTGCCATACGACTAGCAGTGGATAGGCAATTGTCGATAGCATTAAATATCAAGTAGAGACCATCATAAAATGTAGAGTCAGTTAGAACTGTTGAGACAACAAGAACGAATGAGAGAGCAAGACAGTTATAGAAAAAGACATTTATGGAATTGAATTTATATGCTGTACAACTCAGTTACGCGAGGAAGGCTGTGCATATAATCCTCATTACTACACTCTGTTATGTAAATAAAGTTGACACATTAAATTGCCACGGCTGGTTGAGTGAAGTCTATCATCGTATTGAGATCATCCATCACTTGTCCGCTGAAAACTGTTTATTGTCATGTGAGAAAGTAATTGCGCTAATACCTTTATCATCCTTGAATAATCTGCTAAGGGAGAAGATAGGAGTACAGATAGAAAATTCCGTGTTCACTGATGATAGTCCTTGACAACCCAACCAAACAAAACCCAAATAGAAAGTCTCCATCATATATGAGGACCAGAAGAACCTGGGTCAGTAAAAGAACGACAGTTCTTCTTAACCTTTAAGGAGATAGTCTCACAGGCCAAACTCCCCTTAGTACCACCCGTACTGTCACACCATGTACCTTGTCATGGATTGCCTTCCCTGCTTTGCAGTAGTGGTCCAACAATGGCCACAACTCTAGAGTATCTAAAATGGGTCGTCAAAGGTGTCTACATTCGCACAAGATTAATTTTGGCAGAGTTGTAGATAGAAGGGTAAAGACGCTTGTATCCCTATGGAGATTTCACAAGATATTTTCAGAAGTCAAGAACAGTGTTGCCTTGGGCTGAACAATTGTTAACTTATATCTGATCCGTCGCCTTTTGTGAAGTATTATGCAATGGTTATGGCCCGTACAAGCCCCCAGCTGAGTTAATTCATCGAATTTCCTCTTATAAGTAATGGCTTACATATATAATGTAAATATATCTCTAGATGTCTGTATATATGTATTTATTAAAGAATCATGCTCATACGTTTGCTATCATACTTATATAAATGAATAAACGATTATTGTTTTAGTTTTTAAAATAACACGTAACAAGTTTAATTATCAATTACTCTTTAACATATAAAATAAATATGAATGATAGGTGAAATTTAAATGGATATAAAGTGTCTCGTCATCGAGATTTGATAGGGGATGCTTAATAGTCCTTTTTGCTGGTGCCATGTTTTACAAGAACTTAGCTCTATGTGAGTCCTGTCGCCGTGGTTTCCGTCACTTCTTTTAAGATGAGGGCCCTTCTCCACACAATTTGCTCAGTGTAAGTGGTTAGGGTTGATGCTCTTCTCTCACACTTAGTGGCGTAGAACGTTAGTACCACAGACCGTCTGATAGTTTGTAACCACGAACTTTTCTGTTGAAAAATATAGAAAGCTAAGTACACTGAGTTGGAAGCTTAACAGGCTGTCCACCCACCAATGTTAATCTCTCAGAAGAATTAAATTCTTCAGTACACAGCGTAGCTCAAGGAAGATGATTAAAAATCACCAGTACTCTTCTGCTTATTAAACTGGGAAAATGTGTCTGGACAGCGCGAATAATGATTGGTGCCTGAACTGACATTAACAAGTTACATATATCTCACACAATGAAATGATACACTTGAGGCACATGTGATGTAATCATCACCTATCATTGCTCTTGTCGGAGTCTGGGGTCACCTCCGCTGTCGGTTTTCCGCACGACTAGCAAGAAACAATCACCAGCACTTGCTGTAGTGGTTCATGAATAAACTATTTTCATATGTTGAGGTTGCCAGCCTCATATATAACCACTAAGCAAGAAACAGGTCACATTCACATTTGTAAAATAATTGTTACACTTACCCCAAAGTTTTTGGAATACACAATCTCCTCGCACAGGTTAGAATGGCCACGAGCAATTTAGGTTATATGCTCTCGAATAACTTGGTCTGGAAATTTTGAATCCCTCTTAGGACAGCTGAATCTGCGAAATACTTGGTCTGGGAAAGTTTCTCTTATGACGGGTGATCCAATTCCTTAGGTTTCCAGTCTTGGTATGTTAAGTCCTGGTTCCTTTTTTTTTCGTACGCCCGCTAATACTCGAGGCGAAATCTCAGGTTATTATTAATGTCTAACCTGACATTGATTTTACGTGAGTATCCCTTTTTCTTGTACAGAGACAGGTGTCCCTCGCCATTCAGGCAAATACTCGCCGATTTCGGAGGTACCCATTAGAGCTGGGTCGGCTCAGGAGCCGCCAATCCCTGGTCGACAACACTCCTTCAACTGTCCTCGCCAGGTCTCGAGTTAATCCAGTCCAAATCCCGGTCGACGAAAAATCCTCAAATGCCGTCGCCCGGGTTTGATTCTGCATCACCCGGTCGCCAGAGCGGTGTGGTAACCACTACGCTAGCGCGGCTCCTCCCTGGTTCCTTAAGTTTGCAGTCTGTGTTTTTATATATGCGGGTTTACTTGTAAGTTCCAAAGTTGCCCAAATACGCGATCTGTCACTTATAAGTATGGAATTCTAGGTCCGATGTCTCTCTGGCTTCTGGGAGTTGTTCGCTTGACGATGCGATGCAGTCTCTGTGCTGTGTCTCTGATTTCTTCTTCTTCTTCTTCCGTCCTTAGCAACCGACCGTCAAAGCAGTCAGTGGCCATTACGCCTAGTGGCGTCTTAGGGCAACAGCAGATAGGTTTTCTTTGCCATTGTTTCCCATCACACCTATTGGCGTCTTTAGGGCAATGACAAATCAATCCATCTGCTGTTGTTTCCGTAATCGAAGTGACTGGCAAACGGGTGATCAGCCCGTTGGTTGTCTCTGATTTAGCTAGATTATATTTCTCACTTCTCAGTTCAAATCACAGATTGTACTTCCCGGCAAACTTGCCAATGAGATTCAATGTATATTCCGGCTCTCACTTCAAACCAATGGTAAACTCTTTAGCACTGGGTTGTGGTGTTTTAATTCATAATCTCCCCCGCGTGTTTTAAAATATTACTTTTAATATTCCAACGCGTGACCTCTGTCTAATAATTCGTAATACTTCCGATTACTCACAAACAAATATGTGCACTGTTTTCCTGCCCAGATGCTTTCCTGCTAATATTGACTCGACAGATTATCTGCTATAATCACACACAGGGATGGTCTAAGCGGAAGCTATTATCTCATATCACCTGTGTTTTCATGTCTTCTCCAGACAGTCAAACAAAAGGATCGCCGGCAGTTCAGACAAACAATATGGTCTTCTCAGACATACAGACCGCAACCCAGGGGTGTTAATTGCCTGATTGTCGGTGGCCTCGGAAATGAGTTACGTCGAGGTCGCTATCTCTCCACACGTTTGCCGTCTGTATCAAAAGGTAGCGAGCCGGCTTTTCGTGATAAGAATATTGCTCGCTGACCGGTTCAATAAACGTGGTATTATCACGAGTCACCTGGCGTAACGTAAACAGTCTGGGAGTGGTCACAGAAAGAATGTAGGGCGTAAAATATGCCAAAACTAGCAATAACCCGTCAACATTGACAGGATATTAATTATAGTGTGTTGTTTCTGGTACATGTATTACAGATGGTACTATAACTACTGTGGTCATTTCATTGCAGGCGACCGTCATTATATATTTGTAGTGAAAATTATATGGATGTATTAAGTATGAAGACATGGAGTAACCTTACCTAAATGACATGTGGAGCAGTGATAATGATCTAATGGACCGTAAATTGACTGAATAACTAACATTTCTTTTATGATAACATGTCTCGTAATTGTTCGTGCATCTTTTACAATCTTGCCCTGGTCGACTTACTGCCTCTGAGAAGCCATGGTCGACTTACTGCCTCTGAGAACAACGTTTGATGTTTGACGAACCTCCAGTTCATGTACTGTTTATCAATCGTGTTGTTGGCTTCTTTCCATAAACAAACTGTTCATGCACACCTTCATTTGCGCACTTTTTCTATTTTCGGGAGAGTACATATAAGGGGACACAATACAACTATTGTCTAATTATCAACCACTGTTGCACCCCCTTAGCTGTGGTTGAAAGTTAATGTACTCTCTCGAAAATAGAAAAAAGTACGCAAATGACGGTGTGCAAGATGTGACTGACCGACCGACCGAAGTACTTACGGCGGAAATTATGGTATTGAATAATAGGATGATGAATGAGAGAAATAAAGAAATTAAGAGATACTGATGGAGTGAATGAGAGTTATAAAATTGCACGACATAGTACCGTAAGTTGGTAGCGGCAACGGAACATATTATCTTCAATTAGAGACACTATATATCCTAATTATAACCCATCGCAGGTTGAACAGGACATTTTTCTTCAGGTAATTAGAAAAAACGGAATGGCCGGAAATAATCAAAATGGATTCCAGAGCCAGGGATCATGGTTAATGATTGTGATTGCATATTAGAATCTTATAGGATATGCTAAGCGTGAACGGTGTGGCCACACGCAATCGCCTGTTCAAAATACCAGAAGACTGCACCTGCCTTTTCCATTCATTGTCCTACTTCGTACACGGTAATGTCAGACACAGCTGGGATAGTATTTCCTTGCTTTATGTTAATTTGTAACCAGGTTGGTTCGTTTCTCTTGAGTTGGTGATATTTTGAGAGACAGTGGTGATGATAGGTAATGCAATATAATGTTCAGTACATCCACAACAATGTAAGTTTGTCCAACAGTAAATGATCTTCAGTAAGGATGTAGGTAATTCTCAAAGTTTATTAAACAGTTGAACTTTTGAACATCAACGACAAAATTGTACAATCAGAGGTCAATTGTTTACAAAGGTAAGTCCTTTCCTTAATTCCATCCAACACAGATTAAAACATTCATCAGTATCTGTGTTTTCTTATAAGAGGTTTCTTTAGTATATGGCGTCTTTTGTTGAGGAGCCTCTACTAGTTTTAGTTCTACAATTTCTGGTTTCATTTGCTTCTTTGCATAACGTAGTATTCTCTGACTTCTAGCTGAAATAGAATTAAAGTTCGTACTGCTTGTACTTACTTGTATGACCAGAAGTTAAAAAAATCTGTTTCATACAGATTTTCTCATACAGAGAAAAATATTTTCTTCTTGCGTCTGCAAATTTCTTGAAGAATAATGAAATACACTGATGAGTTCTGTTGTATATCACAACGTAGGAGCCTAGGACTTTTGTGGCAGACTGGGGAAGCGCCAGGTTGCTACCCACGCAAAGTTAAAATCACATCCTATATGCAAAGGCTCATTTTTACAATTGACTACCAAAATAATAAATCTTGGCGTCTTCGGGTAGTGCGCGAACTTGCTACCCTTTCATTGGATAAGTGAATATTTTATTAATTTATTTCTTGCTTATTCTATCAAGCGATCTGTACAGGGAGTAAGGCTATTCCTTTTTGCGTCACTCTTTGCTAGGCAACTTCCGCCAAAGACAGCGTTGGGTCGCCCAGAGTGACATAGATTTATTTTCGTTTTTTTATGTCATCTTATACTCAATGTAACTCGTGTTTTGGTTAACTACGAAATATCGTAACTGCTCTGTTTATTCTCTATAGTAGTTAATAGTAATTTCTTATGTTTTATTATAACTGGTTACTAGCACGAATAAATGCTATGTTAATAGGTCATACGGCCACAGGTTCCTTGTTCAGAGTTTCTCTGAACTGCTCTGCCCATCCTGTTTCCTGTCCCTCTGCTTTCGTGATGAGATTTCCTTGCTTATCTCTTACTAATGTAATATTGTTTGCACCTCGTTTTCTGCTGAAGATTTTAGTTATTTTGTATACTGTGCTTTGTTCATTTCTCAGTGCTACCTCTTCTGCCTGTCTTGCAAGATCGTCTAGGAAATTCCTTTTGTGGGCTCTGGTTTTGGCGCTTAACTTCCTTGTCCAGCTGACTTTACTGTTCGCTATATAGTTGCTTTAACCTGGGGGATTTCGCTTCTGTTTTCTTTCTTTTCATTTCCTTTCTCATCGTTATGGTGTTTAATGTTTCTGGTGTTATCCAGTCTTGCTTCTTCCTTTCCTGGAATCCAAAGCATGATTTGCTGCTTTCCTTATATATTGTTGAAATGGTGTTGAATTTCTGGTCTATATCATCAGTCGATGTCTTTTCCTGACTTGGCAAATTGATATCGCTTCTTTATATCAGCCGCAAAAGCTTTTCTGGTAAGGGGGTCCTAGACAGGTCTGATAATCTCTGGAATCTGAATATCCTGTGAAAGCTCCCGTGGGATAGACGCGTCATTACCCTTCTAAATATATCTACATCTCTGCCAAGAGTAATCTTGTGCGAAGGTAGACACCTTTGACGACCCACTTTAGATAATCCTGAGTTTTGGCCACTGTTGGACCACTACTGCAAAGCAGGGGAAGCAATATGGGACAAATTTGGCGACTCGCTCCGGGATCGATTACACTGGCTAACAAAAAAAATTTTTTTTTTCTTTCTCTAACATTTCTCTGTTTTTCTGGTCAATTTTAATGCGCTGTTTTTAAATCTGCAAACCGTTTTTCTCTATCAGGTCGGGATCTCGAGAAATACGCAATTGAAGTTTTTTAACAACGCATACAGTATTATAACATCATTCGTACAAGAAGTATAACAGTTATGTAGGCTTGAATTTCTTTGCAGTCGACTTTCGTCGGTGAATGGCATGTGGTACATCGCGATGAAACATCCAACAATAATCGGCAAGCATGGTCACACTCCACCGTCCTTGATAACGTGACTCCATTACGGCGATATCTTGATGGAATCGTTCTCCATGTTCATCGCTGACTTCGCCAAGGTTGTCAGGGAAAAAGTCAAGATGCGAATCGAGCAAATGGATTTTGAGGAACATGTTACAGCCCATAATTCTGTATGCATCTATGCACTGCTTAACAATATGCACATAGTCGACAGATTTGTGATTTCCCAGAAAGTTATCGACGATCGATTTGAATGCCATCCATGCGTGAAGTTCACTACCATGTAACAAGTTCTCGAATTGTTTGTCTGCAATAACTTTCCTAATATGAGGTCCTACAAAGATACCTTCCTTTATCTTTGCATCGCTAACTTGCGGAAACTTTTCTCGAAGATAAGTGAAAGCTTTGCTCATTTTATCTAATGCTTTTACGAAATACTTCATGAGCCCCAACTTTATATGTAACGGTGTTAAAATGATGCTGTCTTTGTTAACTAATGGCTCGTATATTACATTTTTATGCCCGAGCTGCATACGATCCCTGATAGGCCACACCTTTCTTGCATAATGTTCCTGTCTGTTGCGGCTGTCCCATTCACATAGGAAGCAACAAAATTTAGTATACCCAGTCTGCATGCCCGTGAGAATTGCAATGACCTTTAGGTCTCCACAAATCCGCCATTGGTAGTCATTGTACTTTATTTTTGCCAAAAGTATAGCCATATTGTCATAAGTTTCTTTCATATGAACAGAGTAGGCGACTGGAATTTTGCAATAGCAAATGTCATCATCCATCTCAAAGTATTGAACAAGTTCTCTGTGTCTATGACGAAATTTAGATATCAAAGTATTGGGCGCTAAAAGATTCCATTCTTTGAGTCGCGAACCGAGTAATTCCACTTGTCCTTTGGTAAGAGCGAGATCACGTATTAGATCTGAAAGGTTAATTAAGTGAACACCATCATTCACCGGTATATAATCCGAGTCAGAATTAGTTTCTGAAGCAGGTAAACTATCACTTTCTGATGGTTCATTGACGTCCAACGGATATTGTTCTGGTGGAACTGGGATCGGACACGTGATTGGATCACGAGATTTTCAAATTTGAAATTGACATAAGAAATATTCTTATTATATCAGAAAGAAAAATGTTGTTTTGAACAGTATGTCATAAGTAACTGTATAAAGAAAATGAAATATTCGGAATTGTAACAAAAGTTATAGCTAAAGAAATAAGATGTTCACTTAGTGTGTCTAATTAAGTGTTGTAACCTTGTAATTTTACTAGTTAGTAGCTGTTGTAATCTTGTGCAGTTTTGTAAACAGACTTTTTGCTCAGAATGGCAGAGTCCCAAAATCTCTACACTTTTTACTTGAATGTTGCTAAAGTGAAACTCAGAACGGCTGGACCAACTGTAACTATACAGAAAAGGTTTGACATCAGCAAATTGAAGGACCCCCTTACCAGAAAAGCTTTTACGGCTGATATATAGAAGCAGTATCAATTTGCCAAGTCAGGAAAAGACATCGACTGATGATATAGACCAGAAATTTAACACCATTTCAACAATATATAAGGACAGCAGCAAATCATGCTTGGGATTCCAGGAAAGGAAGAAGCAAGACTGGATAACACCAGAAACATTAAACACCATAACGATGAGAAAGGAAATGAAAAGAAAGAAAACAGAAGCGAAGTCCCCCAGGTTAAAGCAATTATATAGCGAACAGTACAGTCAGCTGAACAAGGATGTTAAGCGCCAAAACCCGAGCCAACAAAAAAAATTTCTTAGACGATCTTGCAAGACAGGCAGAAGATGTAGCACTGAGAAATGAACAAAGCACAGTATACAAAATAACTAAAATCATCAGCCGAAAACGAGGTGCAAACAATATTACATTAGTAAAAGATAAGCAAGGAAATCTCATCACGAAAGTAGAGGGACAGAAAACAGGATGGGCAGAGCAGTTCAGAGAAACTCTAAACAAGGAACCTGTGGCCGTATAACCTAGTACCATAGCGTTTATTCGTGCTAGTAACCAGTTATAATAAAACATAAGAAATTACTATTAACTACTATAGAGAATAAACAGAGCAGTTACGATATTTCGTAGTTAACCAAAATACGAGTTTACATTCAGTATAAGATGACATAAAAAAAAAAACGAAAATAAATCTATGTCACTCTGGGCGACCCAACGCTGTCTTTGGCGGAAGTTGCCTAGCAAAGAGTGACGCAAAAAGGACTAGCCTTACTCCCTGTACAGATCGCTTGATAGAATAAGCAAGAAATAAATTAATAAAATATTCACTTATCCAGTGAAAGGGTAGCAAGATCTCGCACTACTCGAAGACGCCAAGATATATTATTTTGGTAGTCAATTGTAAAAATGAGCCTTTACATATACGATGTGATTTTAACTTTGCGTGGGTAGCAACCTGGCGCTTCCCCAGTCTGTCACAAAAGTCCTAGGCTCCTACGTTGTGATATACAACAGAACTCATCAGTGTATTTCATTATTCTTCAAGAAATTTGCAGAAGCAAGAAGAAAATATTTTTCTCTGTATGAGAAAATCTGTATGAAACAGATTTTTTTAACTTCTGGTCATACAAGTAAGTACAAGCAGTACGAACTTTAATTCTATTTCAGCTAGAACTCAGAGAACACTACGTTATGCAAAGAAGCAAATGAAACCAGAAATTGTAGAACTAAAATTAGTGGAGGCTCTTTAACAAAAGACGCCATGTACTAAAGAAACCCTTGAAAGAAAATTGAAGAAAACACAGATACTGATGAATGTTTTAATCTGTGTTGGATGGAATTAAGGAAAGGACTTACCTTTGTAAACAATTGACCTATGATTGTATAATTTTGTCGTTGATGTTCAAAAGTTCAACTGTTTAATAAACTTTGAGAATTACCTACATCCTTACTGAAGATCATTTACTGTTGGACAAACTTACATTGTTGTGGATGTACTGAACATTATATTGCATTACCTATCATCGCCACTGTCTCTCAAAATATCACTAACTCAAGAGGAACGAACCAACCTGGGTACAAATTAACATAAACCAAGGAAATACTATCTCTGGCGGACTCTAAGCCAGTATAATCACTGACTTGGGTAACACAATAAAATATCACTATTACTTGTGCATCTAAAACCCAAATCAAATAATCTCTTTAACCTGACTGCCACAAACCACCAGAGACACAACTGAATGTTCCTGATGCTGAAAACGATCTAAATGTTAATACAGACATTCCACGAAAAGAAGAAATCGTCACAGCAATCAGAAGGTTAAATAATGGAAAAGCTCCTTGCCATGATATCTTAAATGCCGAGCTATTTAAGACAGACCCTGAGCTAGAAGCAGAACTATTAGAACCACTTTTTTCACAAGTCTGGAAAACAGGGACAACACCAACGGAGTGAAACAAAGGAATAATTGTCAAATTGCCCAAGAAGGGAGATCTTGCAGACTGCAATAATTGGAGAGGAATCACTCTTCTCTCAGTTCCCAGCAAAATACTAGGCAGGATAATTATACATTGAATTTCAAAAGCAGTAGACCACAAACTGAGGAAAGAACAAGCAGGATTTAGAAAGAACAGAAGATGTATAGATCATATATTTACACCCAGGAACATTATAGAGCAGTGCTCAGAGTGGCAAATACAGCTGTACATTAATTTCGTTGATTTTGAAAAGGCTTTTGACAGTATACATAGGGACAGTTTATGGAAAATATTGAGGGCTTATGGAATTCCAAGCTGCATAGTGTCAATCATAAAAAGCGTCTATGCCAACTTTACGTGTGGTGTTGGGCAGAGCAACCTAACCTTTGAGGTGAAGACAGGAGTACGACAGGGATGCCCCTTATCAACCACTCTATTTCTAACAGTCGTAGACTGGGTGATGCGGCAGACAAGAGGGAGCAGTCCAAGAGGAATAAGATGGACTACATTTTCTACATTGGAAGATCTGGAATATGCAGATGACATTGCACTACTAGCACATTCACATCAACACATCTAGGAAAAAACGTCAATTTAAAGAAGTCAGAGGTCATGACGCTCAATGTGAGCAACCCTGAGCCCATATCAGTAAGTAATCAGCAACTGGAACAGACAGACACCTTCACATACCTAGGATGCATAGTAACACCAGACGGCGGAGCAAACAAAGACATCAACAACAGAATGAACAAAGCAAGAACAGCCTTTTTTAGTCTAAACAACATCTGGAAGTCCTCTCAGTACAGCACAAGCACAAAATTAAGATTATATCAGAGCTGTGTGCTTTCTGTGCTTCTCTATGGTGCGGAATGCTGGAGAGTTACAGAGAAGGAAATGTCGAAAATTGTCCTCTTTTCACACAACATGCCTAAGAAAAAAAATTCTCCTATTTTTTGGGCCGAATACCATTACCAACCAAGATCTGCTTACTCGGAGCAAGCAAGAGGACATGCACACTATCATAGCTGGCATACGCTGGAGCTGTGTTGGGCATGTCCTCAGAAGAGACCCCGATGTCATCACAAGAACAGCTACGCTATGGACTCCTGAAGGAAAACGAAAGAGAGGCCGACCAAAAACAACTTGCGGAGGACTGTGGAGGTTGAGATGCAAAGAATGAACCAGAGTTGGGGCACTGTACGAAGGATGGCAACCGACCGAGCAAAGTGGAATCAATTTGTTGTTGCCCTACAAGACGCCACCAGGCGTGATGGCCACTGACTGCTTTGACGGTCGGCGGCTAAGGATCAAAGAAGACGTTGCTAAAGAGATGGGCTTATCAGGCAAAGGAAAAGAAGATTTTTTGTCGGCCGGGATTTGGACTGGATTAACTCGAGCCCTCGTGAGGACATTTGAAGAAGTGTCGTCGACCAGGGACTGGCGGCTCCTGAGCCGAACCAGCTCTAATGGGTACCTCCGGAATCGGCGAGTATCTGCCTGAATGGCGAGGGATACCTGTCTCTGTACAAGAAAAAAATCAGTATCAGGTTAGATATACTAACCTGAGATTTCGCCTCGAGTAATAGTGGGCGTACGCAAAAAAAAAAAAAAAAAAAAAAAAAATCAGGCAAAATTTATTCCACTTTGTGGCAACTTCTGTGAAAGAACATAAGGAACGGGTAGAAGCCGAGAAAGCGGCTGAAAGGGAAGAGAGAAGGATGGCGAGAAAGCACGAAAAAGCCCAAGCTGAAGAGCGAAAAGTAAAGGGGTCACGTAGCCGCAGAAAGAGAAAAAGAAAGGCCATTCGCTAAGAAAAAGGAAAAAGCCGAAAGGGCGGAAAAAGAACAGGAGAGGGCATTCGCTAAGAAAAGGAACAGGCCGAAAGAGCAGAAAGGAAGGATCAGGACGACAGACCCCACCAGATTAGATTGAAGGAATTAGAAATTGAAGGAAGAAGGATAGATTCTAGTTCTAACAATGGCGGGTCTGGAAGTTCTCAGGGTAGCGATGGGGGAAACATCTCTCAGGCAACAGCGCCTAGTGCAATAGCCTTCTAATTAGATGTCTGTTCTGAGGCTTCAGAGGAAATATACATCTCTCTAGGTTTGAATCTTTAGTAGCTACATATGGTTTCGAGTGGGAGAGTTGCAATATGAAGCTTTCCCAGAGCATGGTGGATCTGCTTAAGATGTATTTCTCAAGATGCCCGTGGAAGAACAGAACAACTACGACATGTTGAAGAAGGCTCTGCTTCAGCGTTTTATGCTTACCGCAGAGACTTTTCATTGTAAACTCCGTGAAGCTAAGAGGCAGAAAGACGAATCTTTTAGACAATTTGCTACCAGGCTAAAAACGTACCTGGAGAAGTGGAGATCTCTCAGCACATTCTATGAATCTTATGAAGGGTTGAAGGAGATGATTGTCGTGGAGCAGTTCAAGGACTCGCTCACCCCTGACATGAGACGGTTCCTGGCGGAGCACGGGGCCGAAACTCTTGAGCAGGTGGTACTATTTGCTGATAGGTACCAGAGCACCCAGTCGGAAGCGAATCCATCTAAAAGGCACCACCACGATACTCACCCCAGAAAAAGGATCACCTAGATAATAACCAAAAGTACGGACAACACAACACACAAAACAGCCCACCAACAGAAACAACAACCACAAGATCACCAGAGGCAGAAACAGAGCAATTCCGCCCAGGGAATTGGAAGGCCATGGTGTAAGGTGTGCAAAAATGACACACATTTTTCATCGGATTGTAAGAGGCAGAAAACAGACCTTACAACGTTGCATGTTTGATCACTAGGTCGATAGGGAATCATGACTTAACAACATGTGAACAAAATCCCAGCCACCCCTCTATTACTGAACTCGTAACTGTGGGTAACCGATCAATACGGTGCATATATGATTCGGGTCTAGAATACTCGGCTTTAGTTTCTCCATCTTTGGTGAAGGCCCACCAGTACACTAGTGAAACTAGAAATACAGTGGTCCCAGAAGAGTATAAAGCCCATGCTTCTTCCGGTTGCGGAAATTGAGGTCTCAACACGATATGTCCAGGGAAAAATCAATGCCGCAGTTTTAGACGATTTAGTCTATCCTTTCATTTTAGGGAGAAAATATGTCTTCCTTGGGGATCAATCGCAGAAACCCAGGTCGACACAAGAGAGAGAAAACACAGGTCACGCCCAAACGGCCCCTGAACCCTTATTTCTCACCAGCCCGAATATTTCGGAGCTGAAGCAGGCACAACGGGCCAATCAAACCCTAAAGCCCTGCTGTTCTACGTTGTATGGAAGCTACTCCCATACTCCTCAGGGAGCATATTATAGGGAGAAAGGTTTAGTTTACAGACGGGTCGGGAACAAGAGATAGTTAGTTGTCCAACTCCCATATAGAACCCATCTGATGCAGCAATTGCATATACCCTATTCACAACCTCATCGAGGTACACGTAAGTTATTACGTCATGTTTCCTAGAAATACTGGTGGCCAAACATGCAACGGGATATTCGTCAATATGTACACGTTTGCTCACACTGCCATAGTCTGAAAAACCAGAATGGTGAAATCCATAATTTATCTGCGAGGAAGGTGATGGAGCAGAGCGGACATCTCCCAACATCGGAGAGCTCTGACTCACCATTTCTTCTGAGCTTAACAGAGCTGAAACGAGCGCAAAAGGAGGATGTAACTTTAGCGCACTGCTCTGAACAACGGCACAGAACTCATGCCCATAGTTTGGATGGAACATTTTACCACGATGATGGAGTAGTTCTGTTTAGAAGAACGAGACTTGGGACCCGACAAATCGTCGTGCCACTTCCTTTAAGACCCCAGATTATGAGAGTTGGACATGTATCGCCGTCAGGGATACTTATGTATGTAGGGAAAACGATGCAGAACATAAACGCACATCACTTTAGGCCAGTTGAAAGAGTGGACATTCGACAATACGTTCACAATTGTATCCACTGCCGGCCGAATAACCCAGTAGAGAGAAATGAGCGACCCGGTGGACAGTAGAACGCACCGAGAAGTGACCGCCCCAAAGCTAGATATTCTACAAATCTCTTAGGAGAGGGGGTATGTGACAGAATCGGGCGACCCTTCTCGATCTCTGTGTCACTACGGCAGTATCAGTTACATTTGTGTACTGATTTTATTGCTTGCTTTCAATTGTTGCACTTTCTTTCTTTCTTTCTGTCTCTGCTATGTGTAGCAGATATTTTGTATTTTTCATCTTACACCCCTCTCAGAGATAAGTCATCACATCTGTTTGTTACCCGTTGTGGTGAAGTGGGATGTTATAAATATTTATAGGGGACTTAGTGTACTGACTGAGATCAGCTGTGAAGGTATCTATATCTAATAAGAGTAGTGTATTATAGATAACCTTACTTGCTGCCACATATGTATACCTCAGTCAGAATTATTCTGGAATAGTGTGATGACTACGTTATATGTCTAGGGTATGTGTATGATGAAGTGTAAGTCATAACAACAACAGACAGATAAACAATTTAATTTATTCCACCACACTTGACAACACTGTGATACTCACATACATAAAACACTCTACGAGGATATCTTAAAGGAGTCACTGATAACTTTTCAAATAACAATATGTATTCAGTGCTGTCATGAATGTATATGTGTCCTGATTCAAATACAAAGGGAACCAGGAATCACAATCAATGTTAATTACAAGTTATATGTACAGAATTTATTAATATGAATCTTGTAGTGACATATATTATTAATAGTATCCTATGTGTGTCAGTTGTGTAGTAGTAATATGAGGTAATACTGGTTTTGTTTTGTTCAAGCTCTGTTGGTATTTGTCATCATGACTTCAATAGTTTGTTTCTGTTGGAACTAGTATTGGAGATGTTCTCAGTTCCTGGTATTAAAACAATTAAATTCCCCTCTTAATTCTATTTTACAATGTCATTTTAAGATGGGGGTACATAATGTTGAGCTCCATGGCCACACTCTCTTATCTTTCGTGATGACTGCAGTAAAAGCCTCCTCTGCTCGATTACTTTAATGAGTTCTGGAGCCACCCCACTGGTTGCTATATGGACCAAGGAGTATGCTGTCCGCCTCTGGCTTCAGCAAAGCTCTGACCAGGTGCTGCTCAATAACTTTAAGACCACTGTCCCTGAAACAAGAAGGTTGTACCTCCTACTTCATAACTAATTTATACTCTATTTCTACACTGAGCACAATACGTCACAAACATTGAGTTCAGAGCGTTAGGCCAACTGTCAGCTTCATCTGAAATACTTTATACCAGTATTTTCCTCCCTAATGGTTACTACGCCTCTGCAATTCCAGCATTATTTCTTTCTAGTCAATAATCTAGGTGTCAGTGTACTGTTTGGCCATTCCATGCAGTTTTACTTTCCTCCGACACCTTCTGCTCAGGCTGGAGCACTATAGGTTTTACATCATGTTCGCTACTGAACCACACATATATACAGACATAAATTATCAATTTACATTCAATTTTCATTAAAAGATATTGAATATTTCAAGCTTACCACAATTCATGGAAATAATAAACAGTTTCGTTGACTGGCAATGAATATAGCACAACTCCGATCTGCCGATGTCCCAGGCTTTATTTTATAAAAAATATACACTGGTGCTCAACGCACTGCTTCTTAGTAGGTTTATTACAAGATGTGGCAAGGAACAGACGCTCTGAATTGAGTATATTCGCAGCTCTACCCAATCAAACCATGTCTACACATCTTTTCAAAAAAGTACCCCTTTTTCACGTTTCCCCTGACAACACAAGATAGTATTTATAGCCCGACCAATCGTGTTTAGTCTTACATTTGTTGCGCTCCAATCAAATAGGAGTTAACATGGTAGGCTATTTCCGTAACGTAATGTTTTTTCAAACACGTTATAAAAAAATTTTATGAGCAGAAATGATTTCATGCTGTCAGGCACCCCCACTATTTTATTTTGGCCATAACTTGGTAATTCCTAGACTATTTGCGTAACGTTTTACATATTCTTTGTCAGCAAGCCCTAAGGAACCCAAATATACGAATTTAATGGAGCCAATATGCATTTTCTTCTAGGATAGTCGTGCTGTTACTACCTTCTCACTTCCAAACTTGAGGGTGTCTGGGTACTGTCATGTTTTCAAACGTAAACCGGTATAATGTCATAATTCCCAATAAGCGTTTTTCAGGATTTTAAAACCTAACTCTGGTATGGGTATTGGCTTTTTATCACTGTCGATCTGAAAAAAAGCCAGTGCTTGTGGCCTTACACGCGTGATGGCAGCAATTGTGTATCGCGCGACGCGTGTTTAGTGTTGCATGTGTCCTGCCTTCATTCGCCCCTCTCTCTCTCCTGCTTTATCTGTCTTTTAGTTACGCCGTGTATGGAATGAATGAAATATTAAATCTAGGTCATTGATCAGCTTGCGTATCTCAAGGTTTTTCCAAGAAATACAGTACACGTTTCATTGAAGAAAGCGGGTAATAATACAGTAGGCTTTTACTATCAACGTGAAAGCGTTACAATTTGCAGACGAAGGAGAACACAGGGGGATCTCGCGTACAGTCATTGTGACAGCACTGTTCTTTACCATTCTTCTTTCCTTTTATTAAATTCATTTGTTAGGCTTTACATTTACCTTTTAATTTATATATGTGGATGTAGAATTTCACGACAAATCCTCCCCTCTTAAAACAGACGTTATACGTCAGTCTATAATTCTACATATACATAGAGAAATTTATGTCTATGCCTGGTGATTTCTTTGATTTTCATCGCACGGATGGCGGCTTAAAAAATCTGCATCAACGTTTCTCTAATTTTATTTTGCTCATGGATTAATGCAGGTGGGTCAAGTCAAAGTAAGCACTACTGACGAAGGTTGCCTCAGACCTCTGCAATCCAAGAATCCATTTCAGATATGTTACTGTACAGCTGCAAGTGTTACGGCTTGTCTTACTACTGCTTAGCAATCAATATTCACCATTTTCTCTTCGCTGAGTCTGCTCAACGACATGTCCCGAGAATATTAGATGTTCCTCAATTTGTACGTTATGAGGAGTTGATCTATATGGTGCTATCTGGGTTGTGGAGGGGATCCAATAATTTCCGGATCAGCCTTAATAAACACTCGGACTATCCTCAATTCAAAAGGTAACAATGGAGACACTCTGCTCCTCCGAAATGTTCACAGCCAACAATTTGTCTGATCACAGGCGGGATTGAATGTGGAAACACCCTTCTAATAATATATTTATAATGTTCTATAATGTGCCGCTCAAATGGAGGCTATATTCACCAACTATAGTTTCGCCTACCGACAATCTGGAGAATTAAGATAATATGTGGGGAAATGAGTTTCTGCATCAGAAATCAATTCGCCCTTAGCATTGCTATAAGATGTGTGGGTTATCTCCATCCAGGGTCCGATCAATAATTTCCCTTGGACGGTGTGGGGGTCGGGTGACTACCAATGTCACCAGAGCCCTTTTAATGCTAAGTTAATAGCCATAGTGTGAAGCGCTGTGAGCATTTCCCGAATCGCTCACTCGTCCACTGCCCACTGTTCTTATGTTAACAATTTGTTTCGGTTTTAACTTAGGCGGATCATCTTCAATGTCAATGTCAGCCAGCTCCCTAAATGCGGCTTCAAACTGTTCCTGGGTTGACTGGTCTGAATTTCTATTTTCTCTGGATGCCTTTCTCAGAGTTGCGAATCTAAATATTTTTGGTGAACACTGTTGGGGGAAAGGGGGATACCTATCCTCTATGTCAACCTTATTATTGTTATTTTCCTTGTTAATGTTAGGCCCATATGTTTCAGAATGCTTGGCTGGCATCTGATTATGATTTTCCCAACTTGGGAACTGTACCTTGCTACATTTTTCACAGGCCCTCACAAATTGTGCAATATCAGCAGCTACTTGGGGCCAATAGAATTTTTCTGATGTCCTTTGACGGGTAGTCCCATTTCTCTGGTGTCCACCGTCTGGTACAACATGTGATTTTGCCATCACTTCTTGTCTGTAGGGAGTTGGGAGTACCAACTGTCCATATCCTTTGGGTCCGGCTCCCGCCTTCCTGTGGAGCAGTCCATCTCTCAAGTAAAATTGTCCTTTCTTAGGGTGTGCATGGCTGTTTAGTAATTTGTCAAAGCAAGGTTTTAATGATTTGTCCTTTGCCTGGGCCTTTCTCATCTGTTTATCAGAAAAGGTTAATGGGGGTTCCCCCTCCTTTCTACTAGGGGTCGACCTGACCTGAAGCGTGGCCATTACCACAGGTTTTACAGGGCTTCCTAGAAAAACATATTTACTTCCTAACACCAGCGGGTAATTAGGATCGTCACACACGGCTGCTCTAATCACTCCTTCCACGTACCTTGTCTCTACATTGATCTCGGCTACGGGAAGTGTCATGGTGGATATTCCCTTTACGGCCCCTTGTATCTCCACTTTCTCTGTGGTATACTGTTCAGGGTGCACTAGGGTTGCACTCACAACTGAGTCATATTCTAAACCTGAATCGTAAAGGCACCTAACCTTGGCCCCATTACATGTCACTTCTTCACAGATGGGGGGATGTTGAAGATTTATATGATTCTCTGTCAGTTTCTTCTTCCCCTTGTCCACTGTTATCATGCATGCCGCGTGATATGGAGGAACCTTCCTACCACATTCACTAGTATTATGATTATGCATCCTGCATATTTGACAATATTTTCCTTCCTGTCTGAAGGGTTTCCTGTTATCATATTTCCTTTCATTGAATTGTGGGGTTTTATTTTTATAGTCATTTCGTGGCCTATCAAACTGGTGCTTACCTTTGTTTTGATCTCTATGATCAAATTCATTAAAGTTTTGTGGTGCCTGATAATTATCTACCTGCCTCTTCTTATTACCTGTTACTTCTGCCTGAGCTGCTTGATACCTTTCAGCAACATTTAGCAACTCACCCAGCCTCTCTGCACCTTGTTCCATGAGAAACTTTCTCAGGTCTGGAGCCATGGACTCTCTTAATTGCTCTATAAGGACCATTTCCTTAAGATCTTGGGTTTTCCCCAGAGAAGTCCATTTCTCCAAGTATGTCTCTATTCGTGCAGAGAACTGGTGATAGGTTTCACCTGACAGTAGTTTAGCATTCCTAAATTTTTTCCTATAAAATTCTGCGTTCTTTTCATATCTTAACAAAAGAGCCTGCTTTAGCATGTCATAATTTTCCTGATCATTTCTGCTCATTTTTGCAAAAACTTCATAAGCTGCCCCACGAAGTCCCTGAGATAACTTTAAGCTCCACCTTTCTCTCTCTAACCCATACGTGGTAGCTAATAGTTCATACCTATTTAGGAAGCTCTCTATATCATCGTCTTTCTCAACAAAATGATCTAAATGAAAATTCATAGCTGAGGTTGAGGCTCCCTGGCTAGCAGTGGCATCAGAGGCAAAGGGACTGGCACCATTTTCAGGAGCATGGCCTTGAAACTCAAACTCCCTTAGTCGTAACTCATGTTCCCTTTGTAATCTCTTCTCCTCCTTTTCTGCTTCCCTTTCTGCAGCTAATTTCTTCTCTTCCCTTTCTGCAGCTAATTTCTTCTCTTCTCTTTCTGCAGCCAATCTTTTGTCTTCTCTTTCTGCTTCCAATTTCTTAGCCTCAGCCTCAGCCTCAATCTGCAACCTCTTAGTCTCAGCCTCTAATTTTCTTTCGGCCTCTTTTTCTAATCTTCTTTCTTCCCGTTCAATATATTTGTCACATTCAGCAGTGACATAAGAAATCATAATTTGCCCGTCCATTCCTAACTCTTTCGCAGTCTGTACAGCAGCAGATCGAAATTTTGCCAGGTCGGCCATTGTCTAACAGATAAATGTCTAAAATATGTAACTAAACAATTTTATCTATGACTAATTAACTCAGGACAACACAGGCACTGTGAGCTCAACCTTATTTATTTTCACCCAAGGATACCTTTTAATTCTTATTATTCCCTGAAGTGAATTACCCCCAATATTTGTAATAGGGAAAGATTCAAAATCCCGAGAGCGAGACCCCAATATATGTGGTGAAGTGGGATGTTATAAATATTTATAGGGGACTTAGTGTACTGACTGAGATCAGCTGTGAAGGTATCTATATCTAATAAGAGTAGTGTATTATAGATAACCTTACTTGCTGCCACATATGTATACCTCAGTCAGAATTATTCTGGAATAGTGTGATGACTACGTTATATGTCTAGGGTATGTGTATGATGAAGTGTAAGTCATAACAACAACAGACAGATAAACAATTTAATTTATTCCACCACACTTGACAACACTGTGACACTCACATACATAAAAACACTCTACGAGGATATCTTAAAGGAGTCACTGATAACTTTTCAAATAACAATATGTATTCAGTGCTGTCATGAATGTATATGTGTCCTGATTCAAATACAAAGGGAACCAGGAATCACAATCAATTTTAATTACAAGTTATATGTACAGAATTTATTAATATGAATCTTGTAGTGACATATATTATTAATAGTATCCTATGTGTGTCAGTTGTGTAGTAGTAATATGAGGTAATACTGGTTTTGTTTTGTTCAAGCTCTGTTGGTATTTGTCATCATGACTTCAATAGTTTGTTTCTATTGGAACTAGTATTGGAGATGTTCTCAGTTCCTGGTATTAAAACAATTAAATTCCCCTCTTAATTTTATTTTACAATGTCATTTTAAGATGGGGGTACATAATGTTGAGCTCCATGGCCACACTCTCTTATCTTTCGTGATGACTGCAGTAAAAGCCTCCTCTGCTCGATTACTTTAATGAGTTCGGGAGCCACCCCACTGGTTGCTATATGGACCAAGGAGTATGCTGTCCGCCTCTGGCTTCAGCAAAGCTCTGACCAGGTGCTGCTCAATAACTTTAAGACCACGGTCCCTGAAACAAGAAGGTTGTACCTTCTACGTCATAACTAATTTATACTCCATTTCTACACTGAGCACAATACATCACAAACATTGAGTTCAGAGCGTTAGGCCAACTGTCAGCTTCATCTGAAATACTTTATACCAGTATTTTCCTCCCTAATGGTTACTACGCCTCTGCAATTCCAGCATTATTTCTTTCTAGTCAATAATCTAGGTGTCAGTGTACTGTTTGGCCATTCCATGCAGTTTTACTTTCCTCCGACACCTTCTGCTCAGGCTGGAGCACTATAGGTTTTACATCATGTTCGCTACTGAACCACACATATATACAGACATAAATTATCAATTTACATTCAATTTTCATTAAAAGATATTGAATATTCCAAGCTTACCACAATTCATGGAAATAATAAACAGTTTCGTTGACTGGCAATGAATATAGCACAACTCCGATCTGCCGATGTCCCAGGCTTTATTTTATAAAAAATATACACTGGTGCTCAACGCACTGCTTCTTAGTAGGTTTATTACAAGATGTGGCAAGGAACAGACGCTCTGAATTGAGTATATTCACAGCTCTACCCAATCAAACCATGTCTACACATCTTTTCAAAAAAGTACCCCTTTTCACGTTTCCCCTGACAACACAAGATAGTATTTATAGCCCGACCAATCGTGTTTAGTCTTACATTTGTTGCGCTCCAATCAAATAGGAGTTAACATGGTAGGCTATTTCCGTAACGTAATGTTTTTTCAAACACGTTATAAAAAAATTTTATGAGCAGAAATGATTTCATGCTGTCAGGCACCCCCACTATTTTATTTTGGCCATAACTTGGTAATTCCTAGACTATTTGCGTAACGTTTTACATATTCTTTGTCAGCAAGCCCTAAGGAACCCAAATATACGAATTTAATGGAGCCAATATGCATTTTCGTCTAGGATAGTCGTGCTGTTACTACCTTCTCACTTCCAAACTTGAGGGTGTCTGGGTACTGTCATGTTTTCAAACGTAAACCGGTATAATGTCATAATTCCCAATAAGCGTTTTTCAGGATTTTAAAACCTAACTCTGGTATGGGTATTGGCTTTTTATCACTGTCGATCTGAAAAAAAGCCAGTGCTTGTGGCCTTACACGCGTGATGGCAGCAATTGTGTATCGCGCGACGCGTGTTTAGTGTTGCATGTGTCCTGCCTTCATTCGCCCCTCTCTCTCTCCTGCTTTATCTGTCTTTTAGTTACGCCGTGTATGGAATGAATGAAATATTAAATCTAGGTCATTGATCAGCTTGCGTATCTCAAGGTTTTTCCAAGAAATACAGTACACGTTTCATTGAAGAAAGCGGGTAATAATACAGTAGGCTTTTACTATCAACGTGAAAGCGTTACAATTTGCAGACGAAGGAGAACACAGGGGGATCTCGCGTACAGTCATTGTGACAGCACTGTTCTTTACCATTCTTCTTTCCTTTTATTAAATTCATTTGTTAGGCTTTACATTTACCTTTTAATTTATATATGTGGATGTAGACCCCCCCCCCCCCCCCCCCCCCCCCCCCCCCCCCCCCCCCCCCCCCCCCCCCCCCCCCCCCCCCCCCCCCCCCCCCCCCCCCCCCCCCCCCCCCCCCCCCCCCCCCCCCCCCCCCCCCCCCCCCCCCCCCCCCCCCCCCCCCTCGACCCAAATTTCACGACACCCGTCCCTTCCCTAAGCATTTGCAGGAGCGGCTGAGATAATATTGTCGACTACCATGCTCGTTAATATCGGCAGCGGCCGACATCAGACATCAGCTTAAGACTAAATCGCCCAACGAACGTGTTTAATTGCTGATAAGGCTAGACTGCGCTGGTCGCAAAGCTGGTAATACGAGATGACACATTTTAGACAGACAAGACTGACAAGATTACTTTCAATAAGGTAATAAGATGTTACATCTTACACACATTGCTGAGAGAGTTTACGGTTGTGTTTGTGAGTTGGTACACAAGGCATCGCAGGTTTGATTGCCATATATGGCAAACGTGACCTTTGCATCACGCGCAAAATTATTCCATGTCGGAATATTTTGAAATTACCCCACCTAACATTTTTGTTTGAAATGATTGGATCCATGAGCAGCTTCATAACAAACAGATGCGGTGGAGGACAGTGAATATAACCTGACGCATTTTAGAGTTAAGACACTGTGAGAATCGCTTGCCAAAGACACCAGACTTGCCAGTAGTTAGAATCAGGATTCCATCTTATCAGATCGGACACCTTTTATTGGAGTATTCATAAGGACTTTCAAAACAGCCCAGGAAACTCTATCAATTTAATAAGGAAAGCCACTGTCTGAGGAAACTGAACACACGGAGTCATAGAGGGAATTACCTTATAAAAGTAACGATCCCCAAGAATGTAAGAGGCCTAATCAAGTGCCTTAACTTCATTCATCTGAGCAAAAAGTCTGTGAGCCAGGATTGGCTTGTTGGTGGTGGTACCAGTGAAGGTACGAATCTCTGGAACAAAATGAGGGTAGAAGTGGACTGACGTAGACACGCGGGACCAGCTTGGCAGTTACTCCTTGATTGTTCTGGGAAAGGGCTGCACCTTTAAACTTAACCAGAGACGTGAAAACTCCAGTGACCTATCTGCACAGAACCCATCAGCGGGAGCAGAAACTACTATTGGCAGCTAAGTGAAACCGATAAGCTGCCAAAGTGAACTTTTTTTTCGTAAAACCTACATTCGTTCAATGATGAATATTTTATTTTAAACTATTCAATTATTTTAACCCTTGTTAAAACTCGCTGGTGTAATGGCTACGGCGTTGTACTGGCGACCAGGTTTTCATGGTTCAAACCCGGGCGTCAGTGTTTGAAGAAATGTTTACGACCGGAAATTTGACTGAATAACCTGAACGGCTCCTGCACATAAATCCCGTGTGGATGGGAAGGAGCGAAGCTCCTGACCGGGTTGGAAGGAAAGTCCACTGACCCCCCATCCTCGCAATGACATGTCATTGGGCCAAAAGAGCTGGAAAGCTCGAGTGCCGATGGTTAAAAAAAAAACAAAAAACTAAACGATTATTAAATCTGTTTTTTTGCTAATATACAAATTTAACTTCGATTCAATCATTTTAAATGTACTGCATGTTTGTCTCAGTCAGTTTACTAAACGCACTCTAAACAGAACTGTACCAGAATAATAAGAATTCCACTGAGTAAATCAGAGGTGGGGGCTTGATGAGCTGAAAAAAAATTGCTTAATCCTTTACAAAAGTTGTCGGCAGATCATAGAATTAACGTGCTCAGCCAATGCAGCATTGTTTTCGCTTTTCTGAATATCTTGTGAAAACTCCCTTGGGATAGAAGCGTCATTACCATTCTATCTACATCTCTGCCAAGAGTAATCTTGTGCGAAGGTAGACACCTTTGACGACCCACTTTAGATACTCTGGAGTTTTGGCCACTGTTGGACCACTACTGCAAAGCAGGGGAGGCAATACCGTCACAAATGTACATTATTCTGTTATTTGTTCAGCAGCTTATTATATTTCTATACAAGAACATTTTGGGTCATTAATGCTGACTAACAGGTTGTTTATCACGTGTGTTCCCTACTTCTGTTGTTTGTTACTATCTCTTTTCTCACTTTCTGTCTGCCCTTCTTTATTTTATTGTATTATTTTTTTTATTTTGTGACATTTTGATGTGTCCAGTTTTCTACTCTTGACAATCTTATTGTTCTTCAATAACATAATTACTCTTGTGCACTTGTTCTTAAAAAATGTTGTATTTGTATAGCCTTCATTTGTATACAGGAATTTCATTCGCACATAACATTTTAGTATGTTTTATAATTCATGGACTGAGTTCCATTTACACATGGTTATGCGTTTTAATGTCGTATTTGCTTTTTATAATATTTCAAACATATCTAACTCTTGTGTTATATGTGTGTAACACAAGAGCCCTAACATTGTGTGTGTATACACGTGTATGTGTTTTGTTGTTGGTTTTTTTTTCTGAGTTAGTATTATATTAATTTCTGCCATTTTGATAATGACGCAGTTTTTAGTTTGTCTGGAGAGTTGTTAAATTGTTTCGCATTTCCCTGGCGGCTAACTCTGGCGAGTTCGAGTTTTTATTTTCTCGAGTAATGACTTGCACTAGCGAGTTCGAGGCTTTTTTGTCCTCGAGTGTAAGAAAAACGGTGACTGTAACATGGGTGGAGAAGTAAGTGTTTCATCTCGTGACAGTTGACAAAAGTGCAGGGTTGAGACGGCGAAATACGTTTCTGTGAATCAAATTGGTGCCAGAGTAGAACCTTAAAACTGTATAGAAGTAGGTAAGGCACTCAACGACAAACAACCAGCATAGCTAAATAAAAGCTATGGGGAAAAGAGTGAACCTGAAACCTTCTGTATGCCAATTTAGCAGCTTGTGCAGATGGACAAACACACAGTAGTGCTCGTATAAGAAAATCTTTGAACACTTGTTTGTATCGGTGGGATTGTCTCGCCAGATTATAGGGAATCATTACCACTGAATAAAGGAAGTGCTTTGGTCAGCTGATGAGAATGAAGCCTAATCAGTTACCACGACGAGGCTTCAACATTAGAAGATCTAGTTTGAGAGCTCAAGGAAGATCAAGAGCCAGATTGATTAATACTATTACAGAAGTGCCACAATAACACGGGCTTCCATCAGCCAGTGTGACACACTTGCTTTAAGAGTGATAACTGCAGCCCCTCAAGTCGCTTCACGGAAAGAGTATATATATATATATATATATATATATATATATATATATATATATATATATATATATATATATATATATATATATATATATATATATATATATATACTGACTTCAGGAAGATTATACATCAGGGTGCATGTGCAAATATAAAAAGTTAAATACAAACAAACAAACAAAAAGTCATATTGAAGTCAGTTTGACAAATGAACAGTTCACTAGAAAAACCAGGACGTGAAGGGGGTAACCCTGTGAAAGCCACAAACAGGAAACTAAAATGAGGAATATAGGAATGCTATGGGACAATGACAGACGACAAAACAGACACCAGGGAAAATAATACTGAATATAAAAGATAGAAGTACTCAGAAAATGACAATAACAAAGAACACGACAATAATAAACATGTGTATACAAACAAAATTGAGTAGCTGCGTAATTTATGTAGTTCTGTTTGGTGCAGAATGATAGAGTAACAGAAAACGAAATGTCCAAGCTGCCCTCTTTCCATACAGTCTGCCAATGGAAAAAGAACTGCTAACTCGGGGGCCGCAAAGAAGACATGTGCTTTATCACGCGGGTGGACGCTGGGATTGGGGTTGGCCACATCCTCAAAAGAGATCCTGACACCATCACCAGAACTGCCATGCTATGGTCTCTGAGGCTGGCCAAAAGCTACCTGACGGAGAACTGTGGATGCAGAGATGCTACCATGAACCAGAGCTCGGGCATAACACGAAGGATGGCTGCCGACCGTGCAAAGTGGAGACAGTTTGTTGTTACCTTACAAGACGCCACCAGGCGTGTCGGTCACTGATTTGTTTGTCAGTCAGCTGCCAATGACCAAAGAAGAAGAAGAATAAATAAAAATAAGGATTAAAAAAAACCAGAAATCAACGTTAACAAACTAACTGTTAAGATCAAGAAAAACCAAAAGCAACAGAATGACAGTATTACCAACAATAGCTTCTCCAAAATAGGAAGTAGAACCATGGGTGATCAAAGCCAATAGAATAAACTAGTGCCCTAAATTTCTATAGAGAGTTACGCCAACTAAAATTTGGCCGCCATTTTCGGCTGTACCCGTATTGCAGGAAAATGGACCCAATCGCGAGTTTCAGACCCAATTTGCATTTTCGTTTAGGTTAACTAATAATTTGAAATAAAATTAGATGCAAATACAGTAGCACATATTTGTACGATTCTTTGTATGTCAACTAACAAAACAAAAAGAAGAAAACTAGTTTACTTACCGGTTTGTTGAATAGAATAAGTAGCGTGAATTTTTAACACATACTCCGTTAAATTTTATATTCCGTCAGAATTCCACTATTTGGCAACAAATATTCCGTTAGAATTGTAACACTTAGCAAAACATACTCACTTCGAATTAAACTATTTACCTAGTTTGAAATGTGGAAAATGGTGAATGACTGTTGTAGACACTGACAGTTTTACTGGATCCAGATGATAACATCAGTTTTTGTTTTCATTAAAAATGCGACAATGTATAGATAGTTTTAACAAAATCTATTTACATATTTTGGACCGGAGATTTTATTATATATATATATATATATATATATATATATATATATATATATATATATATATAATATATATATATATATATATATATATATATATATATATATATATATATAAATATATATATTATTTAATATTTATATTATTATATAATAATAATATATTATATAATAATAATATTATATAATTTATTATATAATTTTATTATAATGTTATTATAATTAATAAAAATATAAAAATATAAAATTTTATTATATTATATAATTTTATATTTTATATATTACAGTTATATAATTATAAAATTATATAATTTATATTATATAATTTAAAATTATATAAAAATAAAATATATATATAATATATAAATTTATAATTATATATCTTATATAAATATAATCTTATAAATATAGAAGAGGTGTTAAGAATAGACAGACCTAGGGAACTGCAAAATATAGTCAAACAATATTTAACACGAACAAATGTTAATATTAGTGGCTGGGAATGTGAAGGTCTGATGCTGTTCTTACAATGCATATGACTTTTAACAGATGAAAGTCAATTAAATATCTGTTAAAGTCAGTTATATAACTGGAAACACCAGGCCTTTACACCCCTCCATTTTAATATTATTCTTGTTCAGAGTTTCTTCTTGATTTTGTTTGTTTTTTTTGTTTTGTTTTGTTTTTTGTTTATTTTTTTAACGTATTAGCATAATTGTGATTGTCCCTATTTACAGTGATTTGACAAATGTGATGCTACTTTCTCATATCGGCAGTTGTTCATATTATTTGGAATTGAAAACAATATATATCCTAATTATAACCCATCAGAGGTTGAACGGGATATTTTTCTTCATTAATTAAAAAAAAAAATCTTACTCGATGCTTATTCTCGCTACTAACCCTGGTATTGTCCAGCTGAAAATGGCGTCTACGTCGTTCAGCCTCGTTTTCGATTCTGACATAGTTGACGTAACTCTCTATAGAAATCTAGGGCACTAGAATAAACTAACGACGGAGGATAATAATACAAAATCAGAAACATGACGAACAAAACAAAAAAACAAGACGAAACTAAGAAAATCACAGTAGTAATCAAAAGAGTATTATCCTTCAAGCATTAAGAGAGTCGGGCTGAAAAATACTGACAATGAACTGCGTTCAGTAAGGGCAAGAGCATGTTGATACAATAGGCCTACCAAGTTTTACCAATTTGATATACCTTAGGAAGCATTTAGAAATAAAGTTTCCAACAGATGCTGTCACAATACGAAAAGAAAAGCCATCAGAATGGAGAATATTATTAAAATTATTGTCACATAATTTTTACGTCGATCTCTTTTTCTCTCCGGCAGTATTTAGTTACATTTTTTTGTGTACTAAATTTCTGTGGTCGCCCTTTTCTTTCTCTACTATCAAGCAGATATTTTGTACTTTCAAATCATCTTACACTCCTCTCAGTGATAATTCGTCATGAACCCAGATGGGCCGGTCAGCGACCGAGCGTTGGGTTTACCTAAGGCGTGCCGGGCCATAAATTACCCGTCTGTGGACATATTACAGACACGCACTTATCAGTCAGACACACCTGAGCGGAAATGTTGTAATAGTCCGGGCAGATGTAAGAAGTTATTTGTAAACATTGCCAAGAGAGGATCGGACGTTTTCATTCCATATTTGGGAGACATGACCCCTGCAGTAACGCACATAAATTTCCATGAGGAAATAATTTGAATTACCCCACAAAACACGCATGTTGGAAACGATTGGCAGACACTCGGAATGAAGGCACAACACCCCTTCCGATTGGAGTCCTGCTTAACATCGTAAAAAACAAATGCGGGTAAGGCAGGCAATGTAACCTGACACTTCAGCCAGAGTAGAACACTGTGAAAATCTACCTCGCGCCAAGAAGACAACCAGACCTTGCCAGAGTTAAGACTAAGATCAGCTTTCATTTCTCGGACCGGACGTGTTTAAAATTCTTGAGGACTTTTAAGAGCCCAGGAAAACCCTAACATTATTAACGAGGAACACCGGAATCTGAGGGAACTGAAACACAAGTCAAAGTGGGAACTTATTGTTAAAGTAACAACACCCCAAACCAAGTATAAGAGGCCTCTACAAGTGCCTTTATTTCTATGAGCCAGCAGTATGTGAGCCTAACGATTTGCGTAAGTTGTACATTTTGAATTCTATATTTTGTCATTATTAACATGTGAACTAATACGTGAATATCAATATGTGAAAATTGCTTGTGGATGTCTAAGTCATTTGAGGATGGCAACCTCAGCATACAGAATGATGATTTCATGAACCACCACTAACAGGGCTGGTGACTGCTTTATTGCGAGTTTCTTATAAAGAACCAAAACCAGAAGCAGTCCCAAGTTCCATATGTAGCATGGAGGGAATGATGAAAGAAATGATGTACATACTTGTTATATTATTAACCTTTTCAACCAGTGTAAATGTAAAATATATTCACGCTAACTGCAATGAACGTTTACAACCTTTTCATCCGATGTAAATGTAAACATATTAAAACTATCTTGTTAACATTTTCAACTAAAGTTAAATATAAAACAATTCATTTTAAATGTAAAGATAGTTTTTCGCCCACTGGGATTAAGATTAATTCTCAGAGAGGGTAAAAATTCTGAAGATAGATGGGATGGTGGAATATGAAGATGGGGACACATGTCTGTGTTGGGAAACTCAATACTCAGAGGGAATTCGTTTCTCTTCTTTTGCCATACTAGTTGGTGGTACCAGTTGAGGGCACTATTTCTGGAACAAGTGAGGGTATAAGTGGCCTGAAGTCGACGCTAGACACCATTATCAGACGGGTCTTAGAGACGCGGGACCAGCTTTGCAGTTACTCCCTGATTTTACTTGGAACGTGCTGCAACTCCTAATCTTGACCAGGAACGTGAACAATCCAGTCACCTATCTGCAAGAACCAAAACACCAGCGGGAGCGGAAACCTCATTGGCAGCTACGTAGACACATAAAAGCTGCCAAGTGAAACTTCCCCTTGTATTAATCCCCATTAACATCATATGCTGCCATCAATGGTACCTATACCTTGTAGCGGTATGGCAGCTTGTGTACCCTGACAATCCCCAGAGCAATGCCAGTGGGAGTTTTACTCCTGGTAGGTTCAACCATGCTGGACTGGTCTGCGTGGGTAGGGGTCAGACAAAAGCTGGTACACTGGTCCTCCAGGTTGGGGGTTTTAGCACAGGGCCGACACCCCTGTCTGTGTAAAAAATCGCACACGTTACGGAAACAGCAATAGATGAAAATACTTTGATGCGGGACGGACATCCGGAGTCTCAGGCTCGTATGACTGACAGTGGTGAAAGCCGAAAGGAAGCCACTGGCATGAAAACGGATGCCCAGACCGCAAAACACGAAACCAGAATGGGTTTTTGGAATGTCAGAACTATGAATGAGGCAGGAAAGCTGAGACAGATCACAGCAGAGATGAGGAATTACAAACTACATATCCTGGGAATAAGCGAGAGCAGATGGACAGGGATGGGGAGAATAAAAACAGCCACAGGGGAAACAGTACTTTATTCTGGTAGAGAGGACGGTCAGCACAACGAAGGTGTAGCCATTATCCTTAAGAAAGGAATGGAAAGGTCTCTACTGGAATGGAAACCCATTAACAACAGACTAATAAGAGCAAGACTGAAAGGGAGATTCACCAACACCACAATTATACAATGCTATGCACCAACAAATGACAGCGATGAAGAGATCAAGGATGAGTTCTATCAACAGGTACAAAAGGAAATGGAAACTGTACCCAGGTACGATCTCATTATAGTAATGGGAGACCTAAATGCGAAAGTTGGAACACATAATAATTATAACGAAAGAGTAATGGGGAAATGCGGCAGTGGAACAGTAAATGAGAATGGGGACAAATTAATAAGCTTCTGCAGTATTAACAACCTGGTCATTGGAGGAACACTTTTTCAACACAAAGAAGTGCACAAGTTAACATGGGAATCACCAAACGGACGAGACAAAAACCAGATAGATCACATAATGATCAATGGCAGATGGAGACATGCACTACAAGACGTAAAAGTAAGAAGAGGCGCAGATGTGGGAAGTGATCATCACCTAGTAGTAGCAAGACTGAAGGTGAAACTCAGAGCTGCTGGACCAGTTGCAGTCAAACAGAAAAGATATAACATCACGAAACTTAAGGACCCCCTCACCAGAAAAGCGTTCATGGTCGACGTAAAGAGACAATATCTGATTACCAAAAGCCAGGAAAGAACAGAGACCGACGATGTGGACCAGAAATTCAACACCATCTCAACAATATACAAAGAAAGCAGCAAGTCATGCTTGGGATTCCAGGAAAGAAAGAGCCAAGACTGGATAACACCAGAAACGCTAAACACCATAGCGAAGAGAAAGGAAATGAAAAGGAAGAAAACAGAAGCTAAGTCTCCCAGGTTAAAGGCAATATATAGTGAACAGTACAGTCAGCTGGACAAGGAAGTAAAACGTCAAACCCTTGCTGACAAAAGGACATTTCTGGATGACCTTGCAAGACAGGCAGAAGAGGCAGCACTGAGAAACGAACAAAGCACAGTTTATAAAATAACTAAAGCTATCGGTGGAAAACGAGGTGCAAACAACATAACGTTAGTAAGAGACAAGCAAGGAAATCTCATCACCACAGCACAGGGGCAGGAAACAAGATGGGCAGAGCACTTCAGAGAAACACTGAATAAGGAACCACCAGAGACTCAGCTGAATGTTCCTGAGGCTGAAAGTGACTTAGACGTAAATACAGACATTCCACGAAAAGAAGAAATTATCACAGCTATCAAAGGGCTAAAAAAATGGAAAAGCGCCTGGTCACGACAATCTGAATGCTGAGCTATTCAAGGCAGACCCTGAACTAGCAGCAGAACTATTAGAACCACTATTTGCACAAGTCTGGGAAACTGAGACAACACCAACAGAGTGGAGTAAAGGAATAATTGTTAAATTGCCCAAGAAGGGCGACCTTGCAGACTGCAACAACTGGAGAGGAATTACCCTCCTCTCAGTTCCCAGCAAAATACTAGGCAGGATAATCATCCAGAGAATTTCTAAAGCAGTTGACCATAAACTGAGGAAAGAACAAGCGGGCTTCAGAAAGAGCAGAAGATGTGCAGATCATATATTTACCCTCAGGAACATTATAGAGCAGTGCTCAGAATGGCAGAGACAGCTGTACATTAACTTTGTTGATTTCGAAAAGGCTTTCGACAGCATACACAGGGACAGCCTATGGAAAATTCTGAGGGCTTATGGAATTCCCAGCCGCATTGTTTCCATTATAAAAAGCCTCTATTCTAACTTTACGTGCAGTGTCGGATCGAGTAATGTAACTTTCGAAGTGAAAACAGGAGTAAGACAGGGATGCCCCTTATCAACAACATTATTTTTGACAGTCATAGATTGGGTGATGCGCCAGACAACAGAGGGCAGTCCAAGAGGTATTAGATGGACAACGTTTTCTACACTGGAAGATTTGGAATATGCAGATGACATTGCACTGCTCGCGCATTCACACCAACACATTCAAGACAAAACCGATAGACTGAATAAGTATGGCCAGCAGGTTGGCCTGAACATCAATTTGAAGAAGACAGAGGTCATGACACTAAATGTGGGCAATCCTGAGCCAGTAACAGTAAGGAACCAGAAGTTAGAACAGACAGACACATTTACTTACCTAGGAAGCATAGTAACACCTGACGGCGGAACAAGCAAGGACATTAACAACAGAATGAATAAAGCGAGAACAGCCTTTGCTGTTCTCAACAACATTTGGAAGTCTTCCCAATACAGCACAAACACCAAATTAAGACTGTATGAGAGCTGTGTACTTTCTGTGCTTCTCTATGGTGCGGAATGTTGGAGAGTAACAGAGAAGGAAATGTCGAAACTATCCTCCTTCCACACAATCTGCCTAAGGAAAATTCTCCGAATCTTTTGGCCAAACACCATCAGCAACCAAGAACTACTTATTCGGAGTAACCAGAAGGACATGCACACCATCATAGCTGGCAGACGCTGGAGTTGGGTTGGCCATGTCCTCAGAAGGGACCCTGATACCATCACAAGAACAGCTATGCTATGGACCCCCGAGGGAAAGCGAAAGAGAGGCCGACCAAAAACAACTTGGCGGAGAACTGTGGAAGCTGAGATGCAAAGAATGAACCACAGTTGGGGCACTGTACGAGGGATGGCCGCCGACCGAGCAAAGTGGAATCAATTTGTTGCTGCCCTACAAGACGCCACCAGGCGTGATGGCCGCTGACTGCTTTGACGGTTGGCGGCTATGGATCAAAGAAGAAGAAGAACATCATATGATGATGACCAATTTTTGTTAAAGGATATTCAATTTTTATTAACTGTTAAAACCTAAGTTAATATTAAATTTGTTATTTATATCTATCCAAATTTAAAGTTGATTTAATCATTTTGAATGTGTTGTATCCGTATGTCTCAGACAATTTCTTAAATACACCCAATCAGAGCTGCTAAATAATAATAATACTAAGAGGAAATTCACTGAATTAAACCTCATTGGGGGCTTAAATAGCCTGTCGGGCAACGTATCAGCCCTCAGATTGTTCTCGCTTGATTAAGAGGAAATTCACTGAGCTGAATATCTTGTGAATATTCCCTAGAGTTAGAAGCATCATTATCCTTCTACCTACAACTCTGCCAAGAGTAATCCTGTGCGAAGGTAGACACCTTTGAAGACCCACATTAGTTACTCTTGAGTTTTGGCCACTGTTGGACCACTACTGCAGAGCTAAGGGGAGGCAACCCGTGACACATATCACGGACAAGACTGCGGATCGCGTTATGTACAAAAAGCTTATTGCGAATAGTAGCACTATCAGGACAAGGAGATTAGTAGTAATCATGTGAGATTACTAAGTGGTGTTTGTCCTTCTTGAAGATATATGTCCTGTCGCCAAACCACCACTGAGCCACCTATTTCTGCAGGTGTAATGACATCCTCCCATCTTTGAAGAATATAAAAGTTCACGTTTAAGAAGATACGAGGTTAGGTCAGCGGAGACCGGGCAGAGCAAGTTGGGCAATGTCTTGTAAAGTGTTAAAGTTTTAAATTAAAAAGAAAATTAGGAAACCTACCCACCACAAAAATATTTATAGAATGTGTGATTCTTGTATACACACATTGAGATCCTCGCCGGTGCTACGGAGTTCGTGCACTGTGCTGAGATTCTCCTTGTATGCTGTAGGGGAGGAGAGCTGAGCACTGATGGAGTTGTCCGTGTGGAATGAGGATGATCCTTAAAACCACAACCAAACCAAGAAAAGTATTGCCTATGTACAAATCAAGAGCTGCAGAAGCTTCTGAAAATTGAGTCCAATCTAAGTTACCTTTAGCGAAATAACTAAATATATCATCATCAGTGTTGGAAACTTAGCGAGAACCAACGTCATCCCGATAGTGAAACTTGAGACTAATGCGGTCGGGGAAGTGGTGGACACCTTGAAGCACAGAATATTTATGAAAGCGATAACGAAGTGGAACAAACTTGAGACATGTAGACAGGTCTGGTAATCCTTCCTAAGAAGTTGAAGATCAGAAGTAATGCAAATAACCTTAGTAGGAGTAGAGGATTGTGAAGGAAGAGGGGATGGAGGCGAAGTAACGTCCCTCTTTTTTTTTTTTTTTTTGGCTGAGTGCTCAACAAAGTGTAAAGTTCTCTGTTAATGGCACGATCAGATGGAAAACTGCGATGTGATTCGAAATAAAAAAAAGACGGGGTTGACGATAGAGTTTAGATTTCAAAGTATCCAAGTCATTCAGCAGGTCGCTCGGTCTAATTTTTATAATGAAGAAAAAAGCAGAATAGCAAAACACAAATTAACATGGGCAGAAATTGTAGCTGTATGGGGAGGGAGGGAGTTTTGATGGTGGCTGACCCACTTGGGTCATAACTCCCAAGTGTCCACCTCCTGTTATCCTTTCCCGTCTGCGCTTGGAACTGAACTCACTCCACCGTGTTAGCGACTTTCAACTTATATCCTGGTGTTATCCATGCTACCAGCTCGAGGCAGTAGTGATAATAACCACTGTTTTTGTGACAGCAGGCTTAATTCATTCGTAAAATTTTCTTTGGCATATGTATTCCACTCCTCTTTGACATTATTCACTGGTTATTATCTTACTTTTATGCCTTCGCCTACCGATAAATATCTTAACCTCGGAAAGGCAAACCTCGTAAATGCAAACGTTTTAGGCTTGACCGCACATGACACGTTATCCTTTGCTTGTGGACAGTCAACCATTAACCAGATGAGATAATACTATTAAATCAACACTGGTTTACCGTTTGTCGCCGGCTTATTGTTTAAACAGACGAGCAATTAATAGAAGCAAGTTGATTTCTTCAGTCAAGAATGGGATGCGAATAACGAAAATATGGTCTAGTTAGGCAAGAAAAGGTAGTTTAAGATAACATGTATCTAAGGTTGGGAATCCTTATGTCTGACACCGGAACACATGACATAATCAGCTCCGGCGAGATATTTTATCATAGTAAACAGGAATGGGAAAAAGAGAGGACAACCTTGGAGAACATCTCATCAGATTTAATAATTAGGGCAGGTCGTATGACATAATTGTTTCCGGTTGTCACAAGTGGGTTATGTAAGAGTCTGTCTGACGAGAACCAAGTATGTGTGATGTCAGAGACAAGACGAAATCTGAGAGAGTTCTGAGATGATAGACGAGTAATGGTGTTGATAGTGGATAGTGTGACTTATAGTTATCGAGGGTGAGAACCTATACTGACGCTTCCCTCGCCACTCAGTGACCTTTTATTCAACTACTGCCACACTGCCTCTTGCTCTGCTTAGGAGATAAGGTTGTATTACACTACAGTGTATCCACATACAACAGCTCGAGTACAAGTTAAAGAGTACAGGTACATATAGGAAAAAGAAATCTGATCCGTAAAAAGAAATTATATATATTTTATTAACAACAGAAAAAACTCTGGTAAAATAAGCATGAAATCAATCACTACAACAAAAACTTCAGTAATATGCAGGTATCAAATGTTCGAGACCCTCAAATCAAAGGTTAGTAGGAAAATGTTGGGAACACTCCCGGGAAAAACCCATAGATTCCACGCTCCCACAATTTTGGGGTGGATATAAAATTAATAATCCTTTGCTGGAAAAAACCTGAAATAAAGAACTGTACCTACACAAACACAATCCCGCTGACTTGTCCCTGTCAGCAACACTGCTAATCACTTCACTCGATGCTTAGGTACACAGGTTCTTAAACAATCTACCCTCCCCTCAATTAATTTGAGTGCACTCTACCCCAAAATCCTTCTTCGTTGGCACGGGTGCGTTGGTTGTTCACTGGGATCACGGTTAGCCGATGGAGAAATTTTGACCCTATCTTCTCAAGGGTAATTGCTGATTTAATCCGTGAATTGACTGCACTGGGCTGTAAATCCAGGAATCCGGGGTTGCGATGGCAACACTTAAGATAAAACAAATGATGAGGAAATAATCCACCTTTTGTGGAATGGCCCACTACTACTGTAGCGGTCCTCACTGATAAGGGACGACGTAGCTTGGTAAAGAGAACTGGTGCAAACGGAGCATGGGCGCTCCTCTTATTAGCTTGGTAAAGAGAACTGGTGCAAACGGAGCATGAGCGCTCGTCTTATTAGGTATTAGGCGAAGTATTTGTACCCCAAGCAAAGGACACTCATTAATGTGCCCGTAATAGAGTGATGAACTAGGCACGCATGTAGTTACGTGCAACCCAGCTGTGAATGGGTCGATGAATTTTGCGACCCTTCCTCCACGAAGGTAATCAGGTCTAAGGCTTCAGCGTAGGGCAGAGGTTTTCAAACTGTGCGTCGCGGCTCCCAGGGGCGTCGCGGCCCTCGGCTAAGGGCGTCGCGGTGGCTTGGGAAAAGTGTTGGGCTCGATGTTATGAGCCAAGGTCCATTAATAAATATAGATCTTCGTAGGACGACATGTTTGCGCCGAGGTATTATTACATGTACCAATACGTGTCATTAGGTACTAGAAGTTATTGACAAATGCACCATAAAACTCCAGAGCAGGTCTATGTTACGAACAGCTGATCACTAACTCTGATGTCTTCATGGCGGATGCTGGTGTAAAATATGCACATTCAGAAGTCATTAATATCTTTTTGGGTACAATTGCTTATATATAATATATAGTATAGAGAGGAGCCGCGGTGATTTATGCACAGGTCAAGGGAGCCGCGGACCAAAAAAGTTTGAAAGCTTCTGGCGTAGGGCCTGAAATAACCGGGGTAAGCTGTAAAGAAAATACAAACAACTCATATCATCGTGCTAAATAAACATAAATATTACAAGACGTCACAACAATAACAGGTCTTAACTAGATACAGGAAAAGCATACACGCCTTCCCTTCTATTAATCTGATCAAGGCTGAACTGCGCTGCAGTTTTCTTACTCTCCCCCGCTCACCGTCCGATCAAACAATAAGTGCAGTGCCGGCTTATTGTAAGTTTTGCATAACACTACACAGCCCGAGATTCGATTACGGAAACAACAGCAAATGGATTGATTTGCCGTTGCCCTAAAGACGCCAATAGGCGTGATGGGAAACAATGGCAAAGAAAACCTATCTGCTGTTGCCCTAAGACGCCACTAGGCGTAATGGCCACTGACTGCTTTGACGGTCGGTGGCTAAGGACTGAAGAAGAAGAAGACACAGCCCGAGTACCGGAGTCTAATGCGGGAATGGTTTCAGGCATGTTTACAAACTGCCCTTCCCTCTCCCTCTTTGCGAAACGTGGCCTTAAAATCAGTCAGGTCGGCTAACCCACCTGCCTCTACACAATTCGCCGACCAGTATAAACTGGTAATAAGGGCGTTCGACACATTTAAGCATTACATACAGCATATGACGGCAAATAGAAGTATGTGCTAGTTAAGTATACTAATTGCATTTAAGATACCCATTAATACCCAAGTGCGCATTTAGATGCAAAGTACATGTTGCGAAGAAAATTATGTACACAAACCGCCACTGAGGCCAAAAAAGATAACATTTGCTCAGGTTAAGCCGATTATTCTTTTCATGAACTATATCAGACATCAAGTCCCACAACCATTAGGCTCTTAGAACTAGTAGTAGCATACAATCACAATTCCCTTCTTAAAAAGACACTGGCTATAGCTTTAGATCTCTGGTTGAATGATTGCTGTAATTACCACATTACACACAAAAATAAACCCTTTGTGAAGGCTTACTCTGACTTTTCACATTTCCCAAGCACAAAATGTATACTAAGTACCAATTTCTAAACTTGCTTACCGCAACTGTCAGAATATCCCACTCTTATAATCAAAAGCAGGCAAGCTGATGTTAAGTCTGCTACTATCTCCAGGCAAGAATTTTAGGACTGACGCAATGAGAGACAGACAAGACTGCCTATATATAGTGAGAATTTGCCACAGGTGTTCAGCCTGGCTTGAACACCTGCATAGGGGAGCAGAAAATAACATGTAATAGTTACACAGAGACTTCTCTAGGAGACCTGCTACAAAGAATTTGGCGCAACAGGGAAAGAGGGTTGCTCTAACGGGTCCCAGAATTTCCTGGCCATCAAAGCATCAAACTCTTTGTGACCGTCCCCTCACAACGCAGGTGTCTCGGGCAAATTCGCTCCCTCGCCGGCCTGCTACCTAACATGACGGAACTCTCTCTAGGAACTGTTTCCCGTGTCAAAGACCCGGGTCATTTTGCCGCTAAACTTTCAAACTGAGCTTTTGACTCGTGGTCAAACGAACTCTAAAAAAGAGATGCCGCTGTCCACGACAGTGAGTTCGGGACGCGTCAATTATCTCCTACCAACATTACAGAAACAGGGGAGTTAACCTATCAGCTTCCAGAATGACAAGTCAATTACCCCGCTTGTATCTACAGAAACGTAAAGAAGTGAAATGGGCGTGACAAAAATCAGACAGAAATTAGGAGGGATGGTAGTTCAGTCTAAGTGGCCAGAATTTATAATCCATGTTGCCACACCGGTGATGTCAATAACACTTAGTTGCATTACCTTTTATGGCCATGCCAAAAATCATGATGATGGTTAGGGAGCATATTTACTAAAAATAAGGCGCGTTACCTTGTGGTTGGCTTAAAATTAGAAAATGAACTAAACTAAACTGTGATTTGGATCCACCCAAGAGAACCTTGCGAGGTTACGTTTTGCGTGGGCGAAAACTTGACCTTTAAAACCCAGAGCGTTTTGAAGTTTCTCCACTGCTTTTTCCATCTTCCTCAAGGAGATCACAGCCAGCCAGAATAGGAGTTAGTAATACGGATTCCGTTGTAGGACAGGTCAAAGTTATTAGAAGTAGTTTGTAAAATTTAAAAAAAAGTATAAAACATCTTGTATAATACTTAGAGCCACACGTCCGAGGAAATCTTCCTCAAGTGTTAGAAGTTAAGCGTTTGCATTAACGAGTAACCTTAACTAGCTGGGGAACGACTGCATCTTAAACTGTTGAAGGACGTTCTACGGCCAATCTGTGCATAAAAGTCTAGATAAAGTTTAACCCTTTTTAGGGTAACTTGTAACGTGTACATTTTCTTATTTTATATGTAAATTTCCTGCTGTTACAGTGTAGTGTTGGGCAGAGCAACCTAACCTTTGAGGTGAAGACAGGAGTACGACAGGGATGCCCCTTATCAACCACTCTATTTTTAACAGTCATAGATTGGGTGATGCGCCAGACAACAGAGGACAGTCCAAGAGGAATAAGATGGATTACATTTTCTACATTGGAAGATCTGGAATATGCAGATGACATTGCACTACTAGCACATTCACATCAACACATCCAGGAAAAAACGGATAGACTTAATAAGTTTAGCCAGCAGGTGGGCTTGAACATCAATTTAAAGAAGTCAGAGGTCATGACGCTCAATGTGAGCAACCCTGAGCCCATATCAGTAAGGAATCAGCAACTGGTACAGACAGACACCTTCACATACCTAGGATGCATAGTAACACTAGACGGCGGGGCAGGCAAAGACATCAACATCAGAATGAATAAGGCAAGAACAGCCTTTTTTAGCCTAAACAACATCTGGAAGTCCTCTCAATACAGCACAAGCACAAAATTAAGATTATATCAGAGCTGTGTGCTTTCTGTGCTTCTCTATGGTTCGGAATGCTGGAGAGTTACAGAGAAGGAAATGTCGAAATTGTCCTCTTTTCACACAACATGCCTAAAAAAAATTCACCGAATCTTTTGGCCGAATACCATCACCAACCAAGATCTGCTTACTCGGAGCAAGCAAGAGGACATGCACACCATCATAGCTGGCAGACGGTGGAGCTGGGTTGGCCATGTCCTCAGAAGAGACCCCGATGCCATCACAAGAACAGCTATGCTTTGGACCCCTGAAGGAAAACTAAAGAGAGGCCGACCAAAAACAACCTGGCGGAGGACTGTGGAGGCTGAGATGCAAAGAATGAACCAGAGTTGGGGCACTGTACGAAGGATGGCCGCCTACCGAGCAAAGTGGAATCAGTTTGTTGTTGCCCTACAAGACGCCACTAGGCGTGATGGCCACTAACTGCTTTGACGGTCGGCGGCTAAGGATCAAAGAAGAAGAAGAATTAACGACATAGTAAGTAAAGCAGCAGTATGCCCTACCAAATTCTACATGCCATGAAATGAAAATGAAACGATATGAATGGAAATTGAGAGAATTTGTAAACAAACCAGCCAATTAGTACTGATTCAAGATACCATCTGTTGAATAAACATTTTATATAAATGATCGGACTTGTCAAATAAAACTACTGTTTGAAAAAAAAAATGGTTGCAGTGTTGAACTGATGTTGACTATGATGATCACGTTGCTTGAAATTACTACACACATGAGAAGTCCAAAGGATCCTGGGTTTTATATGCGTTTCTAGAATCATCATCTCTAGCGGTTAGCTAGTACAGAACAGAAAGACTCCAATAAAGATAGAAAGAACACGTAAGTTCCTTTTGACGCTCTTCAAAAGAGATATTTCGAAAGACATATCCCAATTCCCTCCATTACAAGCACAATGGCTTATCCCTTTACAAATTACACTGGTAAAAAATTAAAATCCTCATTTTGAGTACCAGTGACACTTGCAGAGACCTAACAAATACACATAAACCGGAGACTACCGACTTTCTTAGTACCGGTTACACAACAACCCCTCCTCTACACGGCCACATGAGGACAGATCAGCGTTCAAAACCAATGTCAAGGAACACCAGTACTTGTGGCAAAAGTTTTGGACGTCACACGCTACATGTTAAAAAAAAACAATAACAAGCAAAGAGCAAGGAACTGCTACTTACTTAGTCGTTCCTCTTCTACCCTGGGTGTAGAGGATTGCCAGAGAGAGCGCCATACCATCGTATCGGCTGTCTTCTTCCTGGCCTGTTTTCAGTCTAGTTCTCGGTCCTTTAGAGATGTTTTAAGTTGTCCCCCCAGGGAACTCTGGGTCGTCCTGAAGTTTTCTATCTCTGGCTCTTAGTTTACCATGCTTGTCGTGGTAGTCGATCTTCTCCCATTCTGCAGACATGGCTAAACCATCTTAGTTGGGACTGTTTCAATTGGGTCTGCAGGGGTTGGGTTTTTAGGCCTTGACGTATCGTCTGGTTGCGTACCATGTCTCTTCTTGTTACTTCAATCACCTTCACCAGATACTTCATATCTGAGGTTTGGAGCTGGCTTTTGTGGGTTGAGGTCATTGCCCATGATTTGCACCCATAAGTCAAGTCTTTTTGTCAATTTATCTTTTGCTGAGGAATCCTCGATTTATAGCCTGAAAACTTGAAAAAGTCAAGAGCAAGGAAGGTGTTACAAATTCCAGTTTAAAGTTAAACAAGCGGTGGGATGTCTTGAAACAAGCGGTGGGATGTCCTGAAACAAGCGGTGGGATGTCTTGAAACAAGCGGTGGGATGTCCTGAAACAAGCGGTGGGATGTCCTGAAACAAGTCAATGCGCATAGGATGCTTATTACTCGTTTCAAAAAAAAGCAGTCCACTTTCTTTGGACATATTATCAGAAGAGGAAATCCGGCCTGTATTGTGAGTACAGGAAATATTGATGGAATCAGAGAGAGAGAAAGAGAGAGAGAGAGAGAGAGGACAGAAAGAGAGAGATGGAAGAAAGAGAGAGGGAAGGACAGAAAGAGAGAGAAGGAAAGAAAGAAAGAGAGAGAGAAGGAAAGAAAGAGAGAGAGAGAGAAGGAAAGAAAGATAGAGAGAGAAAAAAAAGATAGAGAGATATAGAGGGAAAGAAAGATAGAGAGAGAGAAAAAAAGATAGAGAGATATAGAGGGAAAGAAAGATAGAGAGAGAGAAAAAAGATAGAGAGAGAGCAGGATAGAGAGAAAGAGAGAGAGCAGGAAAGAGAGAGAGAGAGAAGGAAAGAAAGAGAGAGAGAGAGAGGGGGGGATAATGAACAGTTTAACATCATGGCATTAACAAAATAAAGAAATAGAATTGATATATGCATACAGACAGACAAAGAGCAGCACAAATAGATACATACATTTCCGTGGTCATGATATTCTGAGGTTAATGACAAACTTTTATCTGTAAGATCTAAATGTATGTTATTTGTTCTGCCGCTATTATATTTGATAGACAAGCATCTCCGTCAGATAATTACTCCTGGCTAGAAGATTGTCTGTCATGTTTGCCGTGCTTATTGATTCTCTCTCTCTTTCTCTCTCTCTCTCTCTCTCTCTCTCTCTCTCTCTCTCTCTCTCTCTCTCTCTCTCTCTCTCTCTGTCTCTCTCTCTTCTATCTATCTATCTATCTATCTATCTATCTATCTATCTATCTATCTATCTATCTATCTATCTATCTATCTATCTGTCTGTCTGTCTGTCTGTCTGTCTGTCTGTCTGTCTGTCTGTCTGTCTGTCTGTCTGTCTGTCTGTATGTCTACCTATCTACATACCGTCCTATCTATCCATCCAACCGTCCGCCGGTCCGTGCCGTCAGCTAAAGGTCTTTACCTGTGTTCTTGATGTCTTCACGTCTGTCTCCAGTTCACTTCTCCATGTGTTCTTTGATCTTCCTCTGCCACTCTTACCCTGGGTATTCAAGAGCAAGGACTACCTAGTAATGCTGTCAACAAGTCTTCTCAGTGTGTGTCCTATCCATCTCCACACCTCAAGACTAATACAGGCATTCCTGTAGGCTTTCTGGACCGGGATCAACTACAGTGGCGGTTCCGTTAGGAGCAAAGCGGGAAATGATGATGATGACAATATTTCCACGTTAGAGAAGACATTGTCTTATTTATCTCTGCACCGGCTGTGTACTAACGTTATCTGATATATTTTTACATAGTTTCTGTACTAACGTTTTCTGATATATTTTTACATAGTTTCTGTACTAACGTTATCCCATATATTTTTACATAGTTTCTGTACTAACGTTATCTGATATATTTTTTACATAGTTTCTGTACTAACGTTATCTGATATATTTTTTACATAGTTTCTGTACTAACGTTATCTGATATATTTTTTTACATAGTTTCTGTACTAACGTTATCTGATATATTTTTTACATAGTTTCTGTACTAACGTTATCTGATATATTTTTACATAGTTTTTGTACTAACGTTATCTGATATATTTTTTTACATAGTTTCTGTACTAACGTTATCTGATATATTTTTTACATAGTTTCTGTACTAACGTTTTCTGATATATTTTTTACATAGTTTCTGTACTAACGTTATCTGATATATTTTTTACATAGTTTCTGTACTAACGTTATCTGATATATTTTTTACATAGTTTCTGTACTAACGTTTTCTGATATATTTTTTACATAGTTTCTGTACTAACGTTATCTGATATGTTTTTTACGTAGTTTCTGTACTAACGTTATCTGATATATTTTTACATAGTTTCTGTACTAACGTTATCTGATATATTTTTACATAGTTTCTGTACTAACGTTATCTGATATATTTTTTACATTGTTTCTGTACTAACGTTATCTGATATATTTTTTACATAGTTTCTGTACTAACGTTATCTGATATATTTTTACATAGTTTCTGTACTAACGTTATCTGATATATTTTTACATAGTTTCTGTACTAACGTTATCTGATATATTTTTACATAGTTTCTGTACTAACGTTATCTGATATATTTTTTACATAGTTTCTGTACTAACGTTATCTGATATATTTTTTACATAGTTTCTGTACTAACGTTATCTGATATATTTTTTACATAGTTTCTGTACTAACGTTATCTGATATATTTTTTACATAGTTTCTGTACTAACGTTATCTGATATATTTTTTACATAGTTTCTGTACTAACGTTATTTGATATATTTTTTCATAGTTTATGTGCTAACGTTATCTGATATATTTTTTACATAGTTTCTGTACTAACGTTATCTGATATATTTTTTACATAATTTCTGTACTAACGTTATCTGATATATTTTTACATAGTTTCTGTATTAACGTTATCTGATATATATTTACATAGTTTCTGTACTAACGTTATCTGATATATTTTTTACATAGTTTCTGTATTAACGTTATCTGATATATTTTTACATTGTTTCTGTACTAACGTTATCTGATATATTTTTACATTGTTTCTGTACTAACGTTATCTGATATATTTTTACATAGTTTCTGTACTAACTTTATCTGATATATTTTTACATATTTCTGTACTAACGTTATCTGATATATTTTTACATAGTTTCTGTACTAACCTTATCTGATTTATTTTTACATAGTTTCTGTACTAACGTTTTCTGATATATTTTTACATAGTTTCTGTACTAACGTTATCTGATATATTTTTTACATAGTTTCTGTACTAACGTTTTCTGATATATTTTTACATAGTTTCTGTACTAACGTTATCTGATATATTTTTACATAGTTTCTGTATTAACGTTATCTGATATATTTTTACATTGTTTCTGTGTTAACGTTATCTGATATATGTTTACATAGTTTATGTACTAACGTTTTCTGATATATTTTTACATAGTTTATGTACCTCGTACTAACGTTATCTGATATATCGTGATTGTATACTAACGTTGGCTTGTACATCTCCACACCATGTGTGTACGAACGTTATTTGATGTATCTCCACACCGTTTGTCTACAAACTTTATTTGATGTATCTTGTTGAGAGCGCATCATGGGGGGAAGCGATTTTGAAAAAGTATATTTGGAGAGATCGCTTTGTACCATGATGTGCCTCACCAAAACACAAAATATACTACTCGTCAAAAGTCAAGGGCCACTTAGAAAAACCTTGGTTGAAACCATAAAACAAATCTGATATAAACGTAATTGGTATCAGTCAAAACGGCATTTATTGAATACCAAATTGACATGTCACGTAAAGAAATGGAAACACACATTCAAACGCAATGAAGCTGTGAAGTGTGTCACCCACCTTTTCAAAAGTCACACAATAGATATTGGACAAATAGACATTTCAAAATCGGGTAAGACCACCGATTGCAGCAAGGCATTCAAGACAGCGTAGACGCATCGAGTACACAAGGGTCCGAAGAGAATCCTGAGGAACAGCTTGCCATTCCTGAAGCAGAAATGCAGTCAGCTGTGCAACATCCATTGGCAGGGGGTGATCTGTTGACAATCTTCGACCAGGGACATCCCAGAGGTGCTCAATCGGAGAAAGGTCAGGTGAATGAGCTGGCCACGCCATCCTGATGATCCCATGTTGCTGAATAAACTCATTCACCACACGAGCTCGATGGGGTCGAGCGTTATCATCTTGGAGGATGGCATTACCACCTATGGCCTCCAGAGCAGGCTGAACAATTGGTCTCAAGATTTCGTTCTGGTATCTTGGGCCGATCAAGTTGCCTTGGATGATGTAGAGTGGGGGTCCTGCCGTGTCTATAGAAGCCTCCCCAGGCCATGACAGAACCCCTACCATAACGATCCACCTCTCGAATTGTGTCATCAGTAAATCGCTCTCCTGGTCGTCTCCAAACTCGAATCCTGCCATCATTGAATGACACAGTGAAGCGAGATTCATCAGTGAAGAGAACTTGACTCCATTGTTGCCTTGTCCATCGGATGTGCTCGCGACACCAAGCAACACGGGCTCTGCGATGAGCAGGAGTAAGAGGGATTATGACTGCAGGACGTCGAGCAGCCAGTCCAAATTCATGTAAACGTCTGCGAATGGTGCTTTGACTGACATTAACGTTTAGTTTGTCTCAGCTGACATCTTAGAGTGGAACAAGTCACTGTTCGATGGCGCAGGGCTGACAACAAGAGGTACCAGTCATCATGTCTATTGGTGCATCTAGGGCGACCTGGCCGGTGGCGAATGTCATGATCTACTCCAAAATTTCTTTGGATTTTTGCAAGTCGGGAGAAACTACCCTAAGTCTGCTGATTGTAAAACAAATTAAGAGTGAACTCTGTTCACGAAAAGTCGCCATTGCACGTGGAATGTCAATCAGCACGATTACTTCACCTGTTTGGTTGTACGGAAGTTTGAAAAAAACAGATTAAAAATGTGAATTTATGGTCAGCAAACCGAATTGCACGTGATCACCATGGTTGTCGGTGAGTTGTTTTTATGCTTAACGTGCATAGAGGACTTTCAGAGGAAGATATTGCACCCATTTTTACTAAAAACTTCCTTCATTTAATCATTCTATGCGCTTATATAAAAGTATTTTGAAAATAATAGGGTGGCCCTTGACGTTTGACGAGTAGTATAACTACAGTCATTGACTATGACTACGCACTGTAGCGAAGGATAACGAGGAGTACACAGTTACGTTTGAATATTCAACAGTGTCGGCTTGTGTGACGTGGTCCACTAACTAGGTGTAGAGAATTCTATTCACAAAGTGTATCCAAGAGTATAGATTTCGAAGCAGAAATCAAGGGATATTTTAATTCAATATGGGACAAACCCATTTTATCAGGATGTGTGAAATTCATGGTAAGAAATAGGCTCGATTCGCCAAAATATACGAGGGGCGTTCAGAAAGTAATGCACCACATCGTTTTTCTCAGGAGCTGTTTATTGAAAAAGCATGAAATTTATACACAATATACATGGATATGTCATGTAAACATCGGTATTATTCAACATAATCCCCATCACCTTGTACGGCTTTATGCCAGCGCGAAACAAGTGCATGTATTCCTAGCCCGTACCAGATTTTGTCTTGATCATGTAGCCATTTCTTCGCTGCATGAATCACTCCTTCATCATCTTCAAACCTTGTCCCACGGAGTGCATCTTTAAGTTGACTAAATAGATGAAAATCAGAGGGTGCCAAATCGGGACTATAGGGTGGATGGGGTAGTACAGTCCAACCCAATTTCGTGATTGCTTCCCGTGTTGCCAGACTTGTGTGAGGGCGCGCATTGTCGTGAAGGAGAAGCAAGTCTGCTGGATTCTTGTGCGGCCGAACTCTGCGAAAACGTTGATTGAGTTTTTTCAATGTCTTAATGTAAGCTTGCGAATTGATTGTCTCTCCTCTTGGCATAACGTCCACAAGAATCACACCTTCAATGTCCCAAAAGACAGTGATCATGACCTTTCCAGCTGAAGGAATTGTCTTGAATTTCTTTCTTCTTAGTGATTGCGGATAATGCCACTCCATTGACTGTCTTTTTGTCCCAGGTTCAAAATGATGTGCCCAGGTTTCGTCACCTGTAACGATCTTAGCCAAAAAGTTATCTCCATCAGCATTGAAACGCTCCAACAATTCAGAAGAAATTGCTTTCCTTTGCAATGGTGGTCATTTGTGAGACTTCGAGGAACCCATCTTGCGCAAACCTTAGAAAATCCGAGAGTTTTTATAACTGCATTTGCACTACCAATGCTGACTGACAGCTGTAAGGCCAATTGTTGAGTAGTGATTCGCCTATCAGTAAGAATAATGCCCTCAGCGCATTTCAACATTTCTGCGTTGGTGGCTTTGGCAGGACGTCCACATCGCAGCCGACCAAGCAGCTAAGTATCTCTACTTCCTGATTCTTTGATTCTCTGAACCCAGCGACTGACTGTACTCCTGTCGACTGCAAAACGTCCTTACACATCACATAGACGCTTGTGAATGTTCACAACAGTTTCCTTCTCTGCAACGAGAAATTCTATCACAATTCGCTGTTTATAACGCAAGTTGCTAACACGCTCCATTTCAACGGTTTAGGGCAGCCGTATTATTTGGCCGATTGTAGTGCAATTTAGTGCACACAATTGGCACTGCCATATTTGAAGTATGCAAAATTTCATGCGTCTATCTTCATTATTAGCTGAGAAAAACGATGTGGTGCATTACTTTCTGAACGCCCCTCGTATGTTTGAAGACATGTCAAGGTTATCATAACCGGAATGAAAAGATATGAACATTTCAGAAATATATGTAATTGCCGACTAAAAGAAAGTGTGCACGAAGGCACCGAATCTTAATAATATAGACATTGATGGAAAATATAATATGTCAAGAAGGATTCGCAAGAATAAAATAAACGGACAAAAATTATGAATATGCTATGAAAGCACGAAGGTATTAGTCTTAATAGCATGAAGAATTTTGCAGATGTGTGGACTTATTTATAAATAGTATATCGAAGGAAGGAATCGATATTTAATTGAAGATGTCAAACTTTATTAGAGCAATGTGTCGCTCATGAAAGTCTTTGTGATAAATAAAAATGAAAGTCGTTGAAACCAGAAGTCTTCAAATAATCTTTCAAAGTTTCGGATTCTGTATTTTAATATTCAAATAGTAAACAGTTTATGACAGTGAGTTGAGGAATACGAATATGAATATGAAGAAGAAAGATTACTCAGAAAAGTTCTGGCCAGTCTTTGTGGCAATAAATCTACTAATAGAAAAAACCCTAGACAACATACAGACAACAAAGAAATTGTTCTTAACAGATGAACCCGAGTCGAATTTTTAACCACACCGTTTGTCTACAAACTTTGTTTGATGTATCTCCACACCGGTTGTTTACGAACTGTATTTGATGTATCTCCACACCGTTTGTCTACAAACTTTATTTGATGTATCTCCACACCGTTTGTCTACGAACTTTATTTGATGTATCTCCACACCGTTTGTCTACGAACGTTATTTGATGTATCTCCACACCGTTTGTCTACGAACGTTATTTGATGTATCTCCACACCGTTTGTCTACGAACTTTATTTGATGTATCTCCACACCGTTTAACTAAGAACTTTATTTGATGTATCTTCACACCGTTTGTCTACGAGCGTTATTTGATGTATCTCCACACCGTTTGTCTACGAACTTTATTTGATGTATCTCCACACCGTTTGTCTACAAACTTTATCTCCACACCGTTTGTCTACAAACTTTATTTGATGTATCTCCACACCGTTTGTCTACGAACTTTATTTGATGTATCTCCACACCGTTTGTCTACGAACTTTATTTGATGTATCTCCACACCGTTTGTCTACGAACTTTATTTGATGTATCTCCACACCGTTTGTCTACGAACTTTATTTGATGTATCTCCAATTTGATGTATCTCCACACCGTTTGTCTACGAACTTTATTTGATGTATCTCCACACCGTTTGTCTACGAACTTTATTTGATGTATCTCCACACCGTTTGTCTACGAACTTTATTTGATGTATCTCCACACCGTTTGTCTACGAACTTTATTTGATGTATCTCCACACCGTTTGTCTACGAACTTTATTTGATGTATCTCCACACCGTTTGTCTACGAACTTTACCGTTTGATTTGATGTATCTCCACACCGTTTGTCTACGAACTTTATTTTTGATGTATCTCCACACCGTTTGTCTACGAACTTTATTTGATGTATCTCCACACCGTTTGTCTACGAACTTTATTTGATGTATCTCCACACCGTTTGTCTACGAACTTTATTTGATGTATCTCCACACCGTTTGTCTACGAACTTTATTTGATGTATCTCCACACCGTTTTTGAACTTTATTTGATGTATCTCCACACCGTTTGTCTACGAACTTTATTTGATGTATCTCACACACCGTATCTTTGTCTACGAACTTTATTTGATGTATCTCCACACAGTTTGTCTACGAACTTTATTTGATGTATCTCCACACCGTTTGTCTACAAACTTTATTTGATGTATCTCCACACCTTTTTCTACGTTTGTCTCCACGAACTTTATTTGATATATCTCCACACCGTTTGTCTACGAACGTTATTTGATATATCTCCACACCGTTTGTCTACGAACTTTATTTGATGTATTTCCACACCGTTTGTCTACGAACGTTATTTGATGTATCTCCACACCGTTTGTCTACAAACTTTATTTGATGTATCTCCACACCGTTTGTATCTCCACACGTTTTATTTGATGTATCTCCACACCGTTTGTCTACGAACTTTATTTGATGACCGTTTGTACGAACTCCACACCGTTTGTCTACGTACCGTTTGTCTACGAACTTTATTTGATGTATTTCCACACCGTTTGTCTACGAACGTTATTTGATGTATCTCCACACCGTTTGTCTACGAACTTTATTTGATGTATCTCCACACCGTTTGTCTACGAACTTTATTTGATGTATCTCCACACCGTTTGTCTACGAACTTTATTTGATGTATCTCCACACCGTTTGTCTACGAACTTTATTTGATGTATCTCCACACCGTTTGTCTACGAACTTTATTTGATGTATCTCCACACCGTTTGTCTACGAACTTTATTTGATGTATCTCCACACCGTTTGTCTACGAACTTTATTTGATGTATCTCCACACCGTTTGTATCTCTACGAACTTTATTTGATGTATCTCCACACCGTTTGTCTACGAACTTTATCTACCACACCGTTTGTTGTCTCCACACCGTTTGTCTACAAACTTTATTTGATGTATCTCCACACCGTTTGTCTACGAACTTTATTTGATGTATCTCCACACCGTTTGTCTACGAACTTTATTTGATGTATCTCCACACCGTTTGTCTACGAACTTTATGTGGTGCCGCAGCTCAGGTTCATGCTCAGCATCTCTGCCTCTACAGTTCTCCGCCAGGTAGCTATTGGCCTTCTTTGCTGTCGCTTTCCTTTAGGAGTTCATATCATGGCAGTTATGGTGATGGTCTCAGGGTCTACAACCCAATACCAGCGTCTACCCGCCCGCTATGATGGTTTGCATGTTTTCTTGGTGGCTCCGAGTTAGCAGTTCTTGGTTGGTGATGGTGTTCGCCCAGAACATTCGAAGAAATGTCCTTAGACAGGTTGTGACGTAAGAGGACAATTTCGACATTCCCTTTTCCGTTACTCTCCAGCATTCTGCGCCGTACAGAAGTACATAAATTACGCAGCTCTCATATATTTTTAGTTTCGTGTTTGTACTGTACAGAGAGGATTTTCAGATGTTGGGTAGGTTGGCGAAGACTATTCTGTCCTTATTCATTCTGCTACTGATATTTTTTAGCTTGTTCTGCCATTTGGTGTTACTATGCTTCCTAAGTATGTCAATGTGTTTGTATTTTCTTGCTCTTGGTGTCTTATGTTTATGGGTGCAGGATTTCTTACGTTTAGTGTCATGTCTTTTGTCTTCTTGAGATTAATGCTTAATCCCACCTGTTTGCTATGTTTATTCAGTCTGTCTGTTTTTTTCTTCTTCTTGGATGTGTTGATGTGAGTGTGCGAATAGTGCAATGCCATGTGCGTATTCTAGACCCTCCAGTGTAGAGAATGGTGTCCGTCACGGGGCATCCGCTAGTGTCTGGCGCATCATCCAGTCTATGACAGTTAAAAACAGAGTGGTTCTTCTTCTTCTTCCTCGTTCGTCCTGAAAAGGACGTTGGTTGCGTTGTGTCTGTTTACATCGGAGCTGCGATATCTGCGCCTTTCGGCCGACACATCCGACTTCAGCACGGCATTTTTTGGGACCGGGTTTGCCTTCCCTCTTCGATCCCTACTCTCTCAGCCAGACTGCAGTGATGCAGCCTGTTTCCAAGACCACCACGTGGAGGTGGAGTAGGGTCTTGGTCAGCTCTGGTTCGCTGACCCTGACGCAAGCAGTCAAGCTATGGGTCGCTGACTGCATTCTCTATTGCTGCATCTTTGGGTCGCAAAACAGAGTGGTTGAAAAGGGGCATCGTGCCGCACTCTTGTTTTCATCTCAAAAGTTAGATTTTTCTTCCCAACACTGCATGTAAAATTAGCATACAAACTTTTATTGATTGAGACCATGCACTTAGGGATTCTTATAGTATTTAAAATATGATTGTATAAATTTTACCTTGTCATAATGAAAGCTTATGATATAACAAATTTGGGAGTATAAACGTTTCCTTTTCTAATGGGAACTTATGATGTTCAAAACTTGATTGTAGGCATTTTATCTTGTCTAATGCAAGCTTATGGAATTCAAAATTTGATTGCACATATGTTATCTTGTCTAAAGCAATGCACACTTGCCATATGTAAGCTTACGCTGGAATAGAATCTGTTAGGTGGTCCTGAGTAGTATTTAGCGAACACTTTCCATGCAACGTTTCCTTGAAAACATGGTATGGGGATGAAGGGCTTCGATGAAAACGATTCACAAGCGACAAAATGACAATGGCTGGATTTCGTGATGCTGTCTCATTTCAATTAATATTTAACGTCACAAAGAGCTGCTTTGTATTAAAATTGTCACGTATAGACAATTTAAAATAATCAGTTTCGCCTCGGTTTGAGGCAACCGAGAGCCATTCAACCTGGATATCCATCTATCGGTTATATTAGGGTGCATGCACAAATATAAAAGACATTGTAGTTTGGTTAAGGTAGTTATATATTAATTGTCCATTTTGTGTCTATGCAGAGTCGTAGCAAGAGATGGACAACCGCCCTGGGCGCCTTGAATAATGTGTACTGATATTATGAAAGTGGACAGCGAGATATGGGCAGCATAAACTGTTTGACCTAGGTGTAAAAAAATGTTTTTCTACAGCCCCGCTGCTGGTTCCGGGTCTTAAAAGATCAGCTGGTAGAATCACAGAATTGTAGAGAATCGCTGCCATGTTCCCCAAGTGGCTGTCGATACGTTGGCCGTGACGCTTGTGTCACAAAATGACCTCGAAACTTTTCATGTCTTGTGCCATCCCGTAATTCATTTTGTGCTCTTCACGTTCTATTTTCCTACCTCGGACAATATTTGGTATTTTCGAGTCATTGTTTACACTTCTTCCTGTAATAATTCGTCATGTCTGCTTACCTGATCATCCCTGCTGAGAAAGTAGACAGGTGATGTAATATTGACCGACAGTCATGTTCGTAAAATTCTCGTGTACCAGACATGGGCGCACCGGATTAACACATAGATCGCACCGGAAGTTGCTTATCGCTGCTTTGGCTATTGTGATTTCCTAATTTCTCTCGTGGAGAGAACACAACCCAGCTGGTCACACGATGAATGTTTGTTTGCACAGGTACACGGTAGTAAATTGCCCACGTGGTGACATATTGTAGACACGCACCTGAAAGACGGAATGTTGTAATAGCTTCCGGGAAGATATGATCGGTAATAAATTCAGGAAGTTGTGAGTTGTAAATGTGATAATCCTAGACGGAAAATCACCATGCTTTATATTGAGAGTGACCATTTGAATTTCACAAACGTATGAGTCACACAGAAAATTCCATGAGAAAAGTTATCATAACTAGCATGATGATTGAATACAATTGGCTGGGCAATTCTGGATGTTATAAACAACACTTATTATTGGAGCCTGGTCAGATAGTAACAACCACGTGCATGGGACGAAACTTGCAATATAATCTGACACTTTCGCCGGTTTAGAGCACTGTGAAATTCACCTCGTCAAGAGTAAGGAATAGAATTCCATTTATCGGACCGGACCTTGTTAGAGCATCGTGTGGACTTATATTCCAGGAAAACTCTACCTACATTACCACGGAAAGCCGGAATCCTAGGACTTTGAAACACAAAGTCAGAGTGGGAGCCTAGTATAAAGTAATACCCCAGATCTGTCTTAAACAAGTTGCCTTAACTATTTCTCTGAGCCAGGAGTCAGTATTCCTAAAGAGATTTTAAGGTGAGTTGTACATTTTGAAATTCTATATTTTTCATTTATTAACATGTGAAAATTGCTAATGAATGTCCAAGTCGTCTGAGGCAGGTAACCTCAGCATATAGAATGATGGTTTCATAAACCACCACTGCAAGCGCTGGTGACTGCTTTATGCGGGCTTCTCTTAAAGACCCAAAAGCAGAGGTAGTCCCAAGATCCACATGGAGCAGGAATGGATGATGATAGAACTGATGTACATACTTACTATATTATTCACCTTTTAAACCAGTGCAAATGTAAAGATATTCAATTTAAATGTAATGAATGTTTTCCGCTCACTGTGATTAATATTAATGCTCAGAGAGGGTAAAGTTCTGAGGTAGATGGGATGGTGGAATGAAAATGGGGGGAAAATGATTGTGTGTCAGGAAACCCAATACTCAGAAGGGTATTTGTTTCCCTTTTTTCATAATACTAGTCGGTGGTACCAGTACTGTCTCTGGAACAAAGTATGTGGTATAAGTGGCCTGCTGTCAACGCTAGACACCATCATCAGATGGGTCTTGAAGACGCTGGACCAGCTTCGTGATTACTCCCTGATATTTCTTGGAACGTGTCACAACCTCCAGACTTGACCAGTGACGAGAGTGCACCAGTCCATAACCTGCAAAGAACCAACCATCGGCTGGAGCAGAAACCACGAACTTACAGGCATCAAAGTACAAACTTAAAAGCTTCCAAGTGAACTTTCAGACTATTCCCTCAATATCCATAACATCAACCTGTGATGATAACCTTTTTTTAAAAAGAATTTTTCATTTTACACTGTTAAATATAATTGATGAGTAAGTTTGTTATTTGTATATATAAAAATTTAAAGTGGATTTAATCCCTTTGATTGTACTGCAACCGTATGTATCGGTCACCTTAAATACACTTAAAACAGAGCTACTAAATTAAGATTTCACTGAATTAAATCAGTTAGGGGCTTGAACGAGCTAAATCATACAACATATCTCTTCACAACATTTGTCGGGTAGATAATAGGTTAACTGTGCTAAGATGCATTCAGCATTGTTCTTGATTTCTGAATATCTTGTGAAGACCCACTGAAGGTAGAAGCATCATCATCCTTCTATTTGCATCTCTGCCAAGAGTAATCTTGTGCGAATGTAGATACCTTTGAAGACCCACATTAGATACTCTAGGTTTTGGCCATGGTTGGACCATCACTGCAGAGCAAAGGGGAGGAAACGCTTGACAGCTTGGACTGATTATACAGATAGCCTGTAACGTTAACCTTAACACTTTGATTCCGGAACAACGCTCAGAGAGTTGGTCAGATTTGACACCCATGCCAAAACAACTCTCTGAGTGTTGTTTTTGATCTATCACGAATTAAAATTATGACACGGTGTGGAAAATAATTGCGGAATCAAACAGTTAACCCTAACTCAAACCTTGCTTCGAGCTTTTTAAACATTGATAACATTCGACAAATATTTAGGCCATAATTAAAGAAAAATACAAGCTTACTGCCCATGAAATAAACAAATTCATATAAAGCCATCACTGACGTACTTCCATTCAACTACTCATACTTCTCTATAACGCTGCACATTCATATCGACTAGCATGAAGAGCACCCAGAACACTGGATATGGATAAGGTAGAGATACTGAGAACAGTTAATGATCACCTGTTAGAGAATGACACTGCAATAGTTTAATCATCAAGGTTTTAGAATTTGGCATCAAACGTCAGGCTAGCAGAGATGGACGTATGAGAGGATGCATCCGTCGTGTATACAACCAGCGAGCTTCAGGAACAGTTATCATTCACCTTCTTCGACATATACTGAGGGAGACTGAGCTCCTATGGGTTTGCCCGGAGTGCAGTGGTGTCGATTCTGTTCAACAATAACAATCGATCCGTAATGAAACTGTCGATGACATTATAATCACTCCAGGCGACACGGCGAACATATCGGTAGCCGTATCGAAAGCCAGTTGGCACCATGGCGGGTGTACCTACTATTCTGTGGTTCAACTAATTGCCTTACCTGTTTTGATTGACGAGTTTGACCGTGTCATTTAGTATCCCGTTCCTTTCCCCAATCTGTCTGATTGATATACGACTCTCTGTGTCCACGCTTACATATCATACTATTTCCATGTTTTACTATTTAGCAATATATCCCATGTAATTCCCGGACATCTCCGTGGTGACAAAGGAGGGACTACTACTACTACTACTACTACTACTACTACTACTACTACTACTACTACTACTACTACTACTACTACTACTACTACTACTACTACTACTACTACTACTACTACTACTACTACTACTACTACTACTACTACTACTACTACTACTACTACTACTACTACTACTACTACTACTACTACTACTACTACTACTACTACTACTACTACTACTACTACTACTACTACTACTACTACTACTACTACTACTACTACTACTACTACTACTACTACTACTACTACTACTACTACTACTACTACTACTACTACTACTACTACTACTACTACTACTACTACTACTACTACTACTACTACTACTACTACTACTACTACTACTACTACTACTACTACTACTACTACTACTACTACTACTACTACTACTACTACTACTACTACTACTACTACTACTACTACTGCTACTACTACTACTACTAACTACTACTACTACTACTACTACTACTACTACTACTACTACTACTACTACTACTACTACTACTACTACTACTACTACTACTACTACTACTACTACTACTACTACTACTACTGCTACTACTACTACTACTACTACTACTACTACTACTACTACTACTACTACTACTACTACTACTACTACTACTACTACTACTACTACTACTACTACTACTACTACTACTACTACTACTACTACCACCACCACCACCACCACCACCACCACCACCACCACCACCACCACCACCACCACCACCACCACCACCACCACCACCACCACCACCACCACCACCACCACCACCCACCACCACCCACCCCCCACCACCACCACCACCACCACCACCACCACCACCACCACCACCACCACCACCACCACCACCACCACCACCACCACCACCAACAACAACAACAACAACAACAACAACAACAACAACAACAACAACAATTGCTATGGAGAACCATCACACATGAATGTCCTTGATGCGGGACTTCCTACTGCGGAACTAGCTGCGGTGGTGATACCATGATCTGTAAGGAACGAACATAGACAACAAAGATAAATATGTGCCTGGTTACATCTTGTATGTGTACCTAATACAAGTCAAAGGTCAAATAAGAATACAGGCATACCTCGCTTTATTACGCTTCTCATATGATGCGCTTTTTTTTCAAATTATTCATGTTTATTTATTAGAGCGTGTCTTCTTCTTCCGATAGATTTCGGCTCTTCACCAGCAAAAAGATAACGATTCGCTGAAGGCTGGGATGATGAAGATTAGCATTTTTTTTAAAGCAATAAAGTATTTTTAAGTTTACAGTACTGTTGCGTACGGAGTTCTTGCCACCAGTTGTTGCGAGGTGTGTGGTTGAATATTTATGGGAATGTTACAGGCTGTTCTCCTTGTTGGAGAATGAAATTGACGTCATCTTAATTTTCTGCCTGTATTTTCCTTCTTAATGAAATTACTCTTCATTGAGCGATAGTGCTTATAGATGTAAGTTGCGGATGCTGGGTAAACTGACCAATTCAACTGTAGTAAGTTGATAACTCCAAATGGTTAAGAGTCCACATATATTCATATTTATTTACGTATACAAAAGTCATCAATTATGGCATCATATATTATATTATATAAATATATATATTTTATATATATAAAGTTGCGTGCTTTCTGTGCTTCTCTATGGTGCGGAATGCTGGAGAGTCACAGAGAAGGAAATGTCAAAATTGTCCTCTTTTCACACAACATGCCTAAGAAAAATTCACCGCATCTTTTGGCCGAATACCATCACCAACCAAGATCTGCTTACTCGTAGCAAGCAAGAGGACATGCACACCATCATAGCTGGCAGACGCTGGAGCTGGGTTGGTCATGTCCTCAGAAGAGACCCCGATGCCATCACAAGAACAGCTATGCTTTGGACCCCTGAAGGAAAGCGAAAGAGAGGCCGACCAAAAACAACTTGGCGGAGGACTGTGGAGGCTGAGATGCAAAGAATGAACCAGAGTTGGGGCACTGTACGAAGGATGGCCACCGACCGAGCAAAGTGGAATCAATTTGTTGTTGCCCTACAAGACGCCACTAGGCGTGATGGCCACTGACTGCTTTGACGGTCGGTGGTAAAGGATCGAAGAAGAAGAAGATATTATATTATATACTCGTGCAGTCAAGTATTGTCTCGAAGACTAAATTATAACTGTCGAACAACAATGTGGGCTGTATATACGCAATGCCGACGTGCGGACATTCGAAAGTGATACCCACACGGTTGACGAAAGATCAATGTCGATCAATTAAATACTCCCTGATAACTCCGCTCCAGGAAAACATTATATTTGAACAGAGATGCTCTTCCATTGCATCTGATAATAATAAGGCTGACCCTGGCCTTTTCTTCAATAAGAATTACTGCACGATTAATAACAATACTGGGAGCGAAGTATAACACGTCTGACTTGAATGAAGTTCAGACTCTCAAGGGTGAAAATAGAACGTTGTCATGTGGTACTATACCAACGTACCACGTCATCCTAATCCTAGACAACTATATAAATTCGCGTTCAATAAATATCGTGAAGCGCGAAACATCTTATATTTATAGCATCCTAATACATTAACGCGTAACTTTAAAGTGCTCGCAATTGTAGCAGACGACATCATTAAACGTGTCGTAACAAGTACATTGTATTGTTTTTTTTACCTAAGCTTTTGCATACTTAATAGACATAATGTAAACATGATTTTATGCTTTTATATGCACCGGAAAGCCAAAAAAATAGGTTTTTCCCGTTTTATTGCGATATTGGCTTTATTGCGGTGGTCTGGAACTAAACCCGCAATATCTCCGAGATATGCCTGTATCCACAATTTCTATTTTATGTATTTATTTGTTTTGCTTTTTTTATTGTGTGTGTGTGTTTATGTGTGTGAGTCTGACATAATTTGTGTGTGTGTGTTTATGAGTCTGACATAATTTGTGTGTGTGTTTATGTGTGTGAGTCTGACATAATTTGTGTGTGTGTGTGTCTAATTTAATTTCCTTTTCTGGTCTCTTTCATTCTCTCTCTCCTCTCTCTGTCTCTCTCTGTGTCTGTCTGTCTCTGTCTGTCTGTCTGTCTGTCTGTCTGTCTCTCTCTCATTCTCTTCAGCATACTTTCAGTACTATTTCCTGCCCGGATTATACAAGTAAGATTTGGCTAGTTTTTCTCGGACAGCAAAAATACAGGACACATGACGCGGTGAGTTTGGTTTCACGATCTATTAACTTCCAGAACTGACTCACAAATTGATTCCCAAAGGTCTGGACACGGAAAGCAGCCAGACTGTATTATGGTTTTATTTGAGAATTTAATTAAATTATACATCAGGACAAATATAAAGCGAAGCTGTAACATCAGTTCCTGCTGGCAACTCTTGGGCTATGAAACTAAGTCGTACAAGCTGGCAACTCTTGGGCTATGAAACTAAGTCGTACAAGCTGGCAACTCTTGGGCTATGAAACTAAGTCGTACAAGCTGGCAACTCTTGGGCTATGAAACTAAGTCGTACAAGCTGACAACTCTTGGGCTATGAAACTAAGTCGCACAAGCTGGCAACTCTTGGGCTATGAAACTAAGTCGTACAAGCTGGCAACTCTTGGGCTATGAAACTAAGTCGTACAAGCTGGCAACTCTTGGACTATGAAACTAAGTCGTACAAGCTGGCAACTCCTGGACTATGAAACTAAGTCGTACAAGCTAGCAACTCTTGGGCTATGAAACTACGTCGTACAAGCTAGCAACTCTTGGGCTATGAAACTAAGTCGTACAAGCTAGCAACTCTTGGGCTATAAAACTAAGTCGTACAAGCTAGCAACTCTTGGGCTATAAAACTAAGTCGTACAAGCTAGCAACTCTTGGGCTATAAAACTAAGTCGAACAAAGTACAAAGAAGACATTGTTTATGCTTGTAAAGCTTTATTGTACGTTGCTTTGTTTTCTCGTTATGTTTTATTTTTTTCCCTCTGATTCCCTGCATTTTGTTGCGTGTATATGTTCTTCCTTAATCCATCTCGGAACATAGGTGATGGCCGGCTGTGTAAGGCATTAATGCCTGGTGTTTTGTGATCTCTTTATGTTTATTTTCAGAGTCTTCCTGTCTCGGAATGACATTCAATCTTTTGATTTTTCTTTCTTGAACAGCGCATTTTATCTTGAACCATTGTCATCCCGTTGAAGTTTTCGTGTTTGACAATTTTGGTGTGAATCTTATTATGGCATGACATCCTGTTTTATAATGTTCCTTTCACTATCATGTGGAGACACTATCATGTGGAGACACTATCATGTGGAGACACTATCATGTGTGTGGTGAAGTGGGATGTTATAAATATTTATAGGGGACTTAGTGTACTGACTGAGATCAGCTGTGAAGGTATCTATATCTAATAAGTGTAGTGTATTATAGATAACCTTACTTGCTGCCACATATATATATATATCTCAGTCAGAATTATTCTGGAATAGTGTGATGACTACGTTGTATGTCTAGGGTATGTGTATGATGAAGTGTAAGTCATAACAACAACAGACGGATAAACAATTTAATTTATTCCACCACACTTGACAACACTGTGACACTCACATACATATAACACTCTAAAGGATAACTTAAAGGAGTCACTGATAACTTTTCAAATAACAATATGTATTCATTGCTGTTATGAATGAATATGTGTCCTGATTCAATTACAAAGGGAACCAGGAATCACAATCAATTTTACTTACAAGTTATATGTACAGAATTTATCAATATGAATATTGTAATGACATATATTATTAAAAGTATCCTATGTGTGTCAGTTGTGTAGTAGTAATATGAGGTAATACTGGTTTTGTTTTGTTCAAGCTCTGTTGGTATTTGTCATCATGACTTCATAGTTTGTCTTTAGGGGAACTATTAGGGGAGATGTTCTCAGTTCCTGATATTAACACAATTTAATTCCCCTCTTAATGTTATTTTTACAAGGTCATTTTAAGCTGGGGTACATAATTTTGAGCTCAGCTGGCCACATCAGCTTATCTGGCGTGATGGCGGCAGGAACAGACTCCTCTGCTCGACTCTCCCCTCGGCTCTGGAGACACCTCACTGATAGCTAAATGGACCAAGGAGTATGCTGTCCGACTCTGGATTCAGCAAAGCTCTGACCAGGTGCTGCTCAATACCATCAAGACCACGGTCCCTGTAAACAAGAAGGATGTACCTTCTACTTCATAACTAACTTATACTCTCTTTTTACACTGATCACAATACATCACAAACATTGAGTTCAGAGCGTTAGGCCAACTGTCAGCTTCATCTGAAATACTTTATACCAGTATTTACCTCCTTAATGGTTACTACGCCTCTGCACTTCCAGCATTATTTCTGTCTAATCAATAATCTAGGTGTCAGTGTACTGTTTGGCCATTCCATGCAGTTTTACTTTCCTCCGACACCTTCTGTTCAGGCTGGAGCATTATAGGCTTTATATCATGTTTGCTACTGAACTACACATATATACAGGCATAAATTAACAATTCACATTCAATTTTCATTAAAAGATACTGAATGTTTCAAGCTTACCACAATTCATGGAAACAAACACAGATACGTTGATTAGCAATGAATTCTGGCACAAAATACTGGCACAAATTCCCATCTGCTTATGTTCCAGGCTTTTATTTAACACAAATATGAGCTGGCTTCAACGCACTGTTGCTTTATCAAGCTTATTTGCACTAGTGGTCTCGAACTAACGCTCCTAAGTGAGTATATCAGCGAGTCTAGCCAATGGAGCCACGTTTCGACAAGTGTTTGAAAAAATGTTACCTTTCCACGTCTCCCCTAACAACGATAGATAGTATTTATAGCCCGACCAATCGTGGTTAGTCTTTCATTTGTTGCGCTCCAATCAATTTGGAGTTTACATGGTAGGCTATTTCTGTAACGTAAGGTTTTTTCAAACACGTTATAAAAAAATTTTATGAGCAGAAATGATTTCATGTTGTCAGGCATCCCCACTATTTTATTTTGGTTATAATTTATTAATTCCTGGACTATTTGCGTAACGTTTTACATATTCTTTGTCAGCAAGCCCTAAGGAACCCAAATATCCAAATTTAAAAGAGCTACGTGGCTGCGTTCAAAATATGCAATTCCTTCTACCTCCTGTTTCGAAGATGTGCTGTCTGGGTACTGTAATGTTTTCAAACGTAAACCCATCTATTGTCATCTTTCCTTATAAGCGTTTTTCAGGATTTTAAAACCTAACTCTGGGATGGGTAATGGATTTTATCACTGTTCGTCCGAAAAAGTTAGTGCATGTAGCCTAACACGCGTGATAGTAGTAATTGTGTATCGCGTTACGCTTGTTGGGGGTGGCATTAATAGCGAGACGCGTGTTTAATTTTGCATGCGTTCCTGATTTTATTCGCCCCTCTCTCTTTCTATTTGAGTCCATCTGTTCGTTCGTTTTGGTAACGCAGTATAATTAATGTTAGGATTAATTTAGGTCATTACGCAGTCTGCCTCTCAATGTTTTTCCAAGAAATACAGCACACGTTTCATTGAAGAAAGCGGGTATAATACAGTAAGCTTTTACTATCAACGTGAAAGCGTTACAATTTGCAGACGAAGCAGAAAACAAGGGGGATTTCGAGTACCTTCTTTGTGACAGCACTGTTATTTTACCATTGCTCTTTTCTTTATTAATTTTATTTGTTAGGCTTCATATTTACCTAATAATTTATATATGTGGATTAGAATATTCCACGACACCTCCCCTCTTAAAACAGACATTATATGTCAGTCCTTTATTCTATATACACATAGAGAAATTTATTATTATTTCTGGGGTTTACGGTGATTCTCATCACACGGATGGCGGCTTAAAAAATCCGCTCCCAAATTGGTTTTTCCAGATATATACTCAATGCTAAAATTATATGGAGCCAAAAGTAAAGACCATCGGAGTAACCTGGAGTTCTCATGCCTAGCCTGTGCTAGAAACGATAAAGGTTTGTGGTCTGTTTGCAACTTAAATGCCTTCCCATATAGATAAATATTGAATTTCTTTATCGCCCATATTACTGCAAGACATTCTTTTTCGCTAGTTGAGTAGTTGATTTCAGCTTTATTCAACTTTCTGCTAGCATATGCCACTGGGCTTAATTCCCCATCCAATGCATCTGATTTCTGTAGTAGAGTTGCACCTAACCCAATATTACTTGCATCCGTCCTTAATATGAATTCTTGACTTAAGTCAGGTAATTTCAAAATGGGTTTACTTGTGAGCTTTTCCTTCAATTCTTGGTAAGTCATTTCACATTGTGGTGTCCATGTAATGCGATCTGGATGTCCTTTACGTGTCAATTCAGTTAACGGTGCACATATGGAATTAAAGTTTTTGATATACTTCTGGTAGAAACCACATAATGAGACAAAGGATCTCACGTCCTTCTTGGTTTGTGGTCTCGGGGCTTTCTGTAGTTTCTCTAAATTCTTTGGGTCAGGGGTCATGTTTCCCTGATAAACTGTGTGTCCCAAAAAATTCCAATTCTTTACATCCAACGCAACATTTGGTGGGTCGGGCTGTTAAATTTGCCTCCCTAAGTCGATTAAACAGCATGTTCAGAGAGTCAATGTGTTCCTCAAATGTTTCTGTTGCTATCAGGATATCATCCATGAAATTTGTTATACATGGATTATTCAGAGGGTCCAATAATTTTCTCATCATTCTAGAGAAGACACTAGGCGCATTCTTCAATCCAAATGGCAATCTATTAAACTCATAGTGTCCTTCTGAGGTACTAAAAGCTAGGTATGGTCTAACCTCAGGCTTTACTGGAATCTGATAGTATCCTTTACTCAGATCCACTTTTGAGAAATATTTAGCTTTATTTAGTCTGGCAAACAGCTGATTTGTATCCGGCAATGGATCCACCTGTCCTTCTGTAATAGCATTCAGTCTCCTGTAATCTATACAGAGTCTATGTTCTCCAGAGGGCTTCCTTAAGAGTACAACACCGGAACTATATGAGGATTCACTGTGCGAAATAATTCCTTCCTTCAACAGATAGTCTATCTCTTCCTTCAAAGCTTTCTCCTTAGCAAACGGAATCGAATATGGTTTCATACAGACAGGTGTGGGGTCTATCAGTTTCATATCATATTCCAATAGGTTTGTATGCCCTGGTCGGTCTGTTAACACCTCTGCATGATTATTTAGAACCTGTTGCACTCTCTCTTTCTGAGTTTTCGTTAAATGTGTACTGATTTTTACCTGTGCTGCTGTCTCACAGGGGTGTAATGGATATTCAAATGATGAAAGTGGTTCCTTTTTCATCTCCATGGCGATGGACAAGGTCAACAAGTGTGTCTCTTCCTGATGTTCTCTTTCCAAATATTTCTTCAGGAGATTCACATGATAGATTTTTTCTTTCCCCTTCTTATCTATCTTATAATTTGTTCTAGATACCTTCTCTAAAACTGTATATGGACCCTGCCATCCAATTTGTAACTTATTCTGACTCCCGGGCAAAAGAAGCAGTACCTTCTCTCCCACAGCCAAATCTCTGTCTTTCGCCTTCCTGTTATAATAGGCAGCATGTTTCTTCCTGGCTTGTTTTAAATTTTCATTGGCAAGTTTCCAGCCAGTTTTTAAACGAGTGGTCAGCTCATTCACATATTGGTATGAAGATGTAATGTTTTCCTCTGCCTTTTCATCAGTCCACGTTCTTAACAAAGCTACATGTGGACCTTTAATTGTGTGGACCTATTTGTCCATGCACCGGTATGGTCTCTTCCACTCGAAGCTTTATAGTGATGATTTTTCCTCCCAGAATTATCATTCACAAAACGACCGCTACCAATTTTTCTTTTGGGGCTTTCTCCCCACTTAAAATTCTTGATGAGAGATTTCCTCTCTACATCCTCTTCCTCCAGTTTGTTTAAGTCCGATTGAGGGATTGTCGGCTTATCCTGGGGTAAGACATCTTTTGCACTCTCCGCATAGTGGCCATTGTAAAACAGTTAAGTGAAGCTTGTCCGTGAAAAGGGGCTTCCCATTCCATTTGGTCCACTTTATCAAATCTATTTTTCTTTTTATTATCAGGCCTAATTTTGCCCCGTGGCGTGTCCAGGTCCTGATCCATGTTCCCACTTGTGGGTGTTCCCTCATGTGCTATGCTACACCTTTCTACAAAATTCTCAATGTCCCATCTTGCTTTGGGCCAATAATAATTGTGAGCCACCTTTTGAATGATGGTACCTATCTTCTCATGGTCCCCATCTGGTTTCACATGTAAGCTCCTTATTAAGTCTGCCCTATATCTTTTAGGAAGTACCAGCTGTCCGTGACCTTTGGATCTAGCTCCAGTCTTCCTATACATCAACTTGTTTTTCATGTAAAAATCTCCCTTGCCTGGAGTTGTATGACAAGTTGACAATTTTCTGAAACAAGGCTTGAGTGTTTTATCCCCAGCCTGTGCCTTCCTCATCTCTTCTGGAGTGGTATCCAACATAATATCCTCCTCCTGTCTTGAGGTCGACCTGACCTGAAGGGTTGCCATATACACAGGTTTCCTTCTGCAACGGTCAGTGTCATGATTGTCCATCTGACAATTTTTACACCACCTTTTTCCTTGGTTGAAAGATTTTCTTTCATCATATTTCCTTTCATCGAATTGTGGGAATTTATTTTTATTTTCATACCGTGGCCTATCAAATTGGTGCTTACCTTTATTTTGATCCTTAGGATCAAATTTATTAAAGTTCTGTGGTGCCCTAAAGTTATCCACTTGTTTCTTTTTATTACCTGTTACCTCTGCTTGAGCTGCTTGATACCTTTCAGCAACATTTAGCAACTCATCCAGCCTCTCTGCACCTTGTTCCATGAGAAACTTTCTCAGGTCTGGAGCCATGGACTCTCTTAATTGCTCTATAAGGACCATTTCCTTAAGATCTTGGGTTTTCCCCAGAGAAGTCCATTTCTCCAAGTATGTCTCTATTCGTGCAGAGAACTGGTGATAGGTTTCACCTGACAGTAGTTTAGCATTCCTAAATTTTTTCCTATAAAATTCTGCATTCTTTTCATACCTTAACAAAAGAGCCTGCTTTAGCATGTCATAATTTTCCTGATCACCTCTGCTCATTTTTGCAAAAACTTCATAAGCTGCCCCACGAAGTCCCTGAGATAACTTTAAGCTCCACCTTTCTCTCTCTAACCCATACGTGGTAGCTAATAGTTCATACCTATTTAGGTAGCTCTCTATATCATCGTCTTTCTCAACAAAATGATCTAAATGAAAATTCATAGCTGAGGTTGAGGCTCCTTGGCTAGCAGTGGCATCAGAGGCAAAGGGACTGGCACCATTTTCAGGAGCATGGCCCTGAAACTCAAACTCCCTTATTCGTAACTCATGTTCCCTTTGTAATCTCTTCTCCTCCTTTTCTGCTTCCCTTTCTGCAGCTAATCTCTTGTCTTCCCTTTCTGCAGCTAATTTCTTCTCTTCCCTTTCTGCAGCCTGTCTTCTTTCCTCGGCTTCCAATGCTTTAGCCTCTTTGTCAGCCTCAATCTGCAACCTCTTAGTCTCAGCCTCAGCTTGCAACCTCTTAGTCTCAGCCTCTAACTTTCTTTCGGCCTCTTTTTCTAATCTTCTTTCTTCGCGTTCAATAAATTTGTCACATTCCGTAGTGACATAGGCAACCATAACTTGCCCATCTAATCCTAACTCTTTTGCAGTCTGTACAGCAGCAGATCGAAACTTGGCCAGGTCCGCCATTGTCTATCAGGTAAATTTCTACAATGTCTAACCAACAATTTAATCTCTAAATATATCTAATGGACAACACAGGCACCGTGAGCTCAACCTTATTTAATTCCACCCAAGGATACCTTTTAATTCTTATATCCCTGAAGTGAATTACCCCCAATATTTTTAATAGGGAAAGATTCAAAATCCCAAGAGCGAGACCCCAATATATGTGGTGAAGTGGGATGTTATAAATATTTATAGGGGACTTAGTGTACTGACTGAGATCAGCTGTGAAGGTATCTATATCTAATAAGTGTAGTGTATTATAGATAACCTTACTTGCTGCCACATATATATATATATCTCAGTCAGAATTATTCTGGAATAGTGTGATGACTACGTTGTATGTCTAGGGTATGTGTATGATGAAGTGTAAGTCATAACAACAACAGACGGATAAACAATTTAATTTATTCCACCACACTTGACAACACTGTGACACTCACATACATATAACACTCTAAAGGATAACTTAAAGGAGTCACTGATAACTTTTCAAATAACAATATGTATTCATTGCTGTTATGAATGAATATGTGTCCTGATTCAATTACAAAGGGAACCAGGAATCACAATCAATTTTACTTACAAGTTATATGTACAGAATTTATCAATATGAATATTGTAATGACATATATTATTAAAAGTATCCTATGTGTGTCAGTTGTGTAGTAGTAATATGAGGTAATACTGGTTTTGTTTTGTTCAAGCTCTGTTGGTATTTGTCATCATGACTTCAATAGTTTGTCTTTAGGGGAACTATTAGGGGAGATGTTCTCAGTTCCTGATATTAACACAATTTAATTCCCCTCTTAATGTTATTTTTACAAGGTCATTTTAAGCTGGGGTACATAATTGAGCTCAGCTGGCCACATCAGCTTATCTGGCGTGATGGCGGCAGGAACAGACTCCTCTGCTCGACTCTCCCCTCGGCTCTGGAGACACCTCACTGATAGCTAAATGGACCAAGGAGTATGCTGTCCGACTCTGGATTCAGCAAAGCTCTGACCAGGTGCTGCTCAATACCATCAAGACCACGGTCCCTGTAAACAAGAAGGATGTACCTTCTACTTCATAACTAACTTATACTCTCTTTTTACACTGATCACAATACATCACAAACATTGAGTTCAGAGCGTTAGGCCAACTGTCAGCTTCATCTGAAATACTTTATACCAGTATTTACCTCCTTAATGGTTACTACGCCTCTGCACTTCCAGCATTATTACTGTCTAATCAATAATCTAGGTGTCAGTGTACTGTTTGGCCATTCCATGCAGTTTTACTTTCCTCCGACACCTTCTGTTCAGGCTGGAGCATTATAGGCTTTATATCATGTTTGCTACTGAACTACACATATATACAGGCATAAATTAACAATTCACATTCAATTTTCATTAAAAGATACTGAATGTTTCAAGCTTACCACAATTCATGGAAACAAACACAGATACGTTGATTAGCAATGAATTCTGGCACAAAATACTGGCACAAATTCCCATCTGCTTATGTTCCAGGCTTTTATTTAACACAAATATGAGCTGGCTTCAACGCACTGTTGCTTTATCAAGCTTATTTGCACTAGTGGTCTCGAACTAACGCTCCTAAGTGAGTATATCAGCGAGTCTAGCCAATGGAGCCACGTTTCGACAAGTGTTTGAAAAAATGTTACCTTTCCACGTCTCCCCTAACAACGATAGATAGTATTTTATAGCCCGACCAATCGTGGTTAGTCTTTCATTTGTTGCGCTCCAATCAATTTGGAGTTTACATGGTAGGCTATTTCTGTAACGTAAGGTTTTTTCAAACACGTTATAAAAAAAATTTTATGAGCAGAAATGATTTCATGTTGTCAGGCATCCCCACTATTTTATTTTGGTTATAATTTATTAATTCCTGGACTATTTGCGTAACGTTTTACATATTCTTTGTCAGCAAGCCCTAAGGAACCCAAATATCCAAATTTAAAAGAGCTACGTGGCTGCGTTCAAAATATGCAATTCCTTCTACCTCCTGTTTCGAAGATGTGCTGTCTGGGTACTGTAATGTTTTCAAACGTAAACCCATCTATTGTCATCTTTCCTTATAAGCGTTTTTCAGGATTTTAAAACCTAACTCTGGGATGGGTAATGGATTTTATCACTGTTCGTCCGAAAAAGTTAGTGCATGTAGCCTAACACGCGTGATAGTAGTAATTGTGTATCGCGTTACGCTTGTTGGGGGGTGGCATTAATAGCGAGACGCGTGTTTAATTTTGCATGCGTTCCTGATTTTATTCGCCCCTCTCTCTTTCTATTTGAGTCCATCTGTTCGTTCGTTTTGGTAACGCAGTATAATTAATGTTAGGATTAATTTAGGTCATTACGCAGTCTGCCTCTCAATGTTTTTCCAAGAAATACAGCACACGTTTCATTGAAGAAAGCGGGTATAATACAGTAAGCTTTTACTATCAACGTGAAAGCGTTACAATTTGCAGACGAAGCAGAAAACAAGGGGGATTTCGAGTACCTTCTTTGTGACAGCACTGTTATTTTACCATTGCTCTTTTCTTTATTAATTTTATTTGTTAGGCTTCATATTTACCTAATAATTTATATATGTGGATTAGAATATTCCACGACAATGTGGAGACACTATCATGTGGAGACACTATCATGTGGAGACACTATCATGTGGAGACACTATCATGTGGAGACACTATCATGTGGAGACACTATCATGTGGAGACACTATCATGTGGAGAATGATCATATACTATTTCAAGAATCTGTCCGAGGTTAATTGTTTTCATTGTTTATATTCTTCGTTGTAATTCATCGTTATAGTGTCCAGGTTTAACATAAATACAGACGGGATAAAAGCCTACATTTATTCGATTTTGATTTTAGGGAACTACATTTTGTGTCATTTTAGTTAAACAGTTATATTTCGTCTTTTTTTTTTTTTTTATTTCTCTTTCTATGTTGGTTTATATATATATATATATATATATATATCTATATATATATATATATATATATATATATATATATATATATATATATATATATATATATATATATATATATATATATATGATGTCTTTCTAGATTGGTTTTTATCTAATTTTGACGTTGTCTCTAGATATGTTTTTTAAAATCTAGATTGGTTTTCTTTTTTATTGACTGATTTTTGTCTTTCTGTATTGGGTTTTCTCTTTCTAGATTGGTTTTTCTATTTCTAGATTCGGTTTTGTCTTTCGAGATTGGGTTTTGTATTTCGAGATTAGGTTTTGTATTTCGAGATTGGTCTTTGACTTTCTAGATTAGTTTTTGTATTAGTAGATTGGTTTGGAAAGCGACTCCTTAGATTCTGCACTGAGCAGAATCTGATCATTGCAAACACAAAGTTCACCCATAAGCGCATACATGTATACACTAGGTGTGGGCCAGCAGAGAGGGAGAGGTCGGTGATCGACTATGCCATAGTTAGGTAGAGCTCATTCAAGTATGTCCGGGATGCTAGAGTGTGGAAGGGACCGAGGATTGGAAGTGACCACTACTTGTTAACAATTACAAGAACAACCGAGGGAGCTGCCTAACATCACACAAGAAGCTGAGTGAACGAACAGGGGAAACGAGCGTTAGGACCTGCAGGCTGGGAGAGCCAGAGGTGAAGATCAGATGCCAGGGGCTTATTGCTACAGCGGTGAGAGACACAGAGCAGCGGCCTGATGACCTGGAAACACTCTGGCTGAAATTCAGGGACATCATAAAGACAGCTGCAGCAGAAGCTTGTGGTGAAATTCGACTTGGGAGCCGGAGAGGGAGGACACCGTGGTGGACAGATGAGGTTAGAAAGAGGATAAGAGAGAGGACAGGGTCATGGAAACAATACTTAGGGGCTAAAGGCACAGCAGGAGAGGCAGAGAAATACAGAGAGTGTGTGATACTCGGAATGGAAGCAGGGAACACAGTGCTATAGTGAGTTTCAAAAAGATCGGTCGACGATTGACTTCAAATATCTCCATATTCCTTGCACTGATAAACATGATTTTTTGCATGTGGTCTTATATTTTCAATGTCCCAAAGTTTTTATACAATTCAATGTTGCAGGTAGTGTTCTTTTCTTTCAACAGCTAATTCCTTTGATCTTTTTTAACGAAGTAATTATTTTGTCCTGGAAGAAAATAATTTACCGTAAATTACGGAAGTTGCATATTTTCGGCATAGGCGTCTATACAATTCGAATGTTAGAGGGGTTTGTTAACTGATTACTACGTGAGGTCCTTTTTTTATTTCTTCGAAATATTTGAGAGAATAATAACGCCTATTCGTTGTAAATGTTACTTTTTATACTAAAACGTGAATGGATGCACGAAGAGGTGAAAGTACTGTGTATGTTAAAAATAGTATTGAAATCGTGGAGATAAAAAGGAAATGAATTGGTTTACATATTCACAAAAATGGAGGAGAAAACATATAAAACATATAAGGTATTTACACACTTATTCTGAGTCAGACGAGTCTAACATATTGATGACTATTCTCGGCTGAACGAACGACAGTCCATCTTTTTTCCAATAGTCATCTTCCTCTTTTAAGACATGGTCTTCACATTTACACCAATAATCTTTGTCTCTCTCGCAGAACGACGAATGAATCGTTTTCATCGAAGTCCTCCCATCCCCATAAGGACACATAAGGACTCTGTCGTCTGTTGTTTTTCTGTTGTCTGGTGTTCTACTTCTTTATTTCTTACGAGCGCCTGAAAATATACCTTTATGTTTGTCTAATATTAATTTCCCATCCCCATACCAAGTTTTCAAGGAAACGTTGCATGGAAAGTGTTCTCTAAATATTACTCAGGACCACCTAACAGAATCTATTCCAGCGTAAGCTTACATATGGCAAGTGTGCATTGCTTTAGACAAGATAACATATGAACAATCAAATTTAGAATTCCATAAGCTTGCATTAGACAAGATAAAATGCCTACAATCAAATTTTGAATACCATAAGTTCCCATTAGAAAAGGAAACGTTTATACTTCCCACATTTTTTATATCATAAGCTTTCATTATGACAAGTTAAAATTTGTACAATCATATTTTAAATACTAAAGACAGGTAGATAGATAGATAGATAGATAGATAGATAGATAGATAGATAGATAGATAGATAGATAGATAGATAGATAGATAGATAGATAGATAGATAGAAGAGAGAGAGAGAGACAGAAAGAGAGAGAGAACGAGAGAGAAGAACGAATCAATAAGCACGGCAAACATGACAGACAATCTTCTAGTCAGGAGTAATTATCTGACGGAGATGCTTGTCTATCAAATATAATAGCGGCAGAACAAATAACATACATTTAGATCTTACAGATAAAAGTTTGTCATTAACCGCAGAATATCATGACCACGGAAATGTATGTATCTATTTGTGCTGCTCTTTGTCTGTCTGTATGCATATATCAATTCTATTTCTTTATTTTGTTAATGCCATGATGTTAAACTGTTCATTATTCCCCCCCTCTCTCTCTCTTTCCTGCTCTCTCTCTCTCTCTTTCTCTCTATCCTGCTCTCTCTCTCTTTCTCTCTATCTTTTCTCTCTCTCTCTCTCTCTTTCTTTCCCTCTATATCTCTCTTTATTTCCTTCTCTCTCTCTCTCTCTCTCTCTCTCTCTCTCTCTCTCTTTCTTTTTTTTCTTTCCCTCTATATCTCTCTTTCTTTTCTTCTCTCTCTCTCTCTTTCATATTGCATAGTTTGAAAGTTTTATTTTCAGCTGCCACCTGTGCTTTTACTTTTGCCCAAACGAGTTCAATTGGGTTTAAATGTGAATGATAAGGTGGCAGTCTCAAACACATATGACCATGCTGTTGAATCAACTTGTCTATATGGAATATCTTGGTCTTTTGTGATTTCTTAACAAGGGACAGTAATTCAGGTTTCAGAAACCCCTCGTTCAATGGAATGTCTTCTTTTCTGAGCCAAATCTTTATAGCATCTTTTGTACTCGAAGATGTCGGGATTTTTTCTTCTTCTGCCACAGCGTTGTGGTATGATGCGTTGTCCATTATCAGACAGGATGGTCTGTCTAGGGACGGAAGAAGAGTATTTTCAATCCACTCTCTAAATATGTTACCGTTCATCTCGGTATGATAGTCCCGGTTGTCCGTATAATTGGAAGTGAAAATAAGTTCAGCATTTTTCACTAGCCCATTATGTCTGCTGCCTGCATGTGCCATTATCAGACGTTGTCCTTTTCCACTGGGTACACATCTTTTAATCGTTCCATCTGATAACTGCCATTCCTTTTCACTTGTGTGGTGTGCATTGATCCAAGTTTCATCCACATACACAATATCATAATCTTGATTACGCATTTCCCGTACTTCACGTAAATATTTACTTCTCATAGATACTAAGTGCGGCTTCTCGCAGATGACGTTTCTTCCACTAGCGTACTTCCTAAACGTATTTCCAATGCTTCTAACAGTTCTCCATAATGTTGATTTCGACACATCAATGTCATTGTGTGTTCTCAGCCGAATTTTCAGTTTTCTTAGTGTCACAGTTTCTTTGGAATTGAACATTCTACAAATCGCTAATCTAATCACATCCCTGTCAAAACTATCTACTACTTCCTTTCTTCCTTGCGTCCTGGTATTGGTTGAACTGAAAATTCCATTAGCTTTGAGTAATTGATGAAATGAGCGTTTACTTAAACTCAAAGCGTGAATAGTTCTCTTTTCAGGATGTGAGAGACTCCAATACAGTTTACCACGCTTAGCTTCTCTGCAGAAATATTTATACATCTTCACTGCCATTGTATGCAGTGTAAGGAACTTGACTTTCATACCCATTGTATTACAGACCTAGAATACCGCAAGATACGCCTATGCACTGAAATACACAATCAGTAGAACGGTAACTGAACGCACCGGAAGGATCAATGTAATGTTCAAAACAGTGCGATAGTGAGCTGAAACACGGGTAAAATCACGTGAAATGCGTTCAAGATGTTAAATCGAAATAGCTCACAAATATGAAGGGGTAAGCCCTCTCAATACACGGTTGGACTAGGAGGTGGTCGATTTTGTATACTTTAAAAAAAGAAAATTTAAAACCATAAGTTTGTTAACGAGGAAAAAATGCCCCCCTCGGGACATAGCGATCATTAGTTCATATGCAAAGTTGCAACAATTACGATCAAGTGGTTGCAGAGATATTGAATATTAAACAGCGGCAAACATTGTGAAACGCACTACAGCAAAATAGAGGTCCTGGGAAGAGTTTGGAAAGGGGCTGGAGGGCGATGCGCGGGAAAACCAGAGGTTGTTCTGTGGGACACTAGGGAATTGTTAAGGGGGGTCAAAGCACAACATATCTAAAAAATTAGACTAGACATGGACTCATTGACAAACAGATAACATGAAAATCGAAAGATAGCTAGGTTAGACTTACAAATTCACGAACAAAATGACAAAAATAAGTAAAATGAAACCAAGTACAATGAAAATACAATGTATAGATACAAAACTTTACAAGTAGACAGATAATGTTGAATAAATTCTGGAGCAAACAGAGTATGCCACGAAGATTCTCAATGGATCTTTTGCTAGCAGAAAATATTAGAACGGGCCCAACAGAACGACCTTGAATCTTTGTGGTCAGCCGAAGCGACATTTTCAAAGATCCAAAGTTCCCACCTACCGCCCAAAAAGATGAACAATACATATACATTTTAAAACGTAAAGCATATAGAAATAGGTAGATAGACGTGCCTGAAAAACAACCTGGCCTAAAATTGCATTGAACCAAAAATGGTACTTAACTGGCGCGAACGAATATAGTCTTCGAACAATGCTTGCAGGCAACATCAGGAACAGACTGACGACTTGAATTAGACTTCAGGCATGGATATAGCTGGTCCCTTAGTAAATTGAGTCCGCTGGAAACTTGAGTAGCCTTGAATTTTGACTTTGATTGTAGATTTCAACCGACAAAGTATCTTGCTGCGCAGACTTGGTGCGTTGCCATGACTTCCATTACGCATGCGCTGTAGATTGGACTTGACATAAAATTGAGAAGCTGAGGAAAAGTTCATGAATTATTGAAATCGACTTCTTTCTTTTCTCTTTTTTCTCTTGAAAACAAATCCTGTTGTATCATTCAGGACAAATCGATCCCCGTCACTGCAGCCACCATGTTGTTAAATGGGGGTGGGGGGAGGGGGTGGGGGGGGGATTCTTACTTATATTTGTTGTATTTTGTCTTGCAGACTTTGCTTGCGCCTTTTTATTATCATATAATTAGTTTGAGCAATTGTGCTGATAGATGGTTATTTGCGAATGTGAGTGTCCCATAGGAATAATCAACTGGATTGAGTTGACAACGCTTCTCGTGTTTGAGTCCACGACAATTTCACATTTATTGACGAAAAAGAACATTAAGACATTCATGGCATTAATTCATTTCAAATATCAGTGCAGTCTCCATATTAATATGTATCGTCAAATGTCCAGCCTATATACTCGCGATGCCGTCTGGCGGAACAACGGTGTAGCGAAAACTGGAGTTTGGCGATAGATTAATTATAAACAATGTACTGCCTGCATTCCTTTCCCAATGGAATAAATTATTCAACAAGATAAGATGCTCAATCCTAGCATCAGTAAATTAGAAGACGACGACCCTTGGTTAAATAGTTGAGGAGAAATCTGCACATTTAACATCTTGGGAGCACTATAAATCACGTCTTGCTTAGACGGGGATAATCATCAAAAGGGTCCAGAAAGACCGTTGTTATGCATTAGCATAACACCCTACAACGTCATCACTATTCATTGACGTCCACGCATAATCGCGTTCATTAATAAAAGACTATTGTGCAAAGCACCTCATGTTGGCATCAGATAAATATGTCAGCGCGTAAATTTAACTGGTGACAAATTTAAGTGGGGCCAACATGAAACATACATAATAACACCGTAACAGGAATATGAGGGGGGAAAGGCAGTGCCCTCTTGAATTTATAAGGGACAAACTGGGCAGATTGCTTACTGCCCCAGGGGAAGTAATGGAGGGATAGAAAGAATATTTTTCAGAACTCCTGGATAGTGAGCAAGGTCAAGCATCAGAAATGATAACCACTGACACAGAAAAGAAAGCCAATGGTGATGGGGATGACATGGGAATGGAAGGGCAGAGGGCAGCACTTGAGAAAGTCGGGATGGGCGGGGCAGCAGGACATGATGGCGTGACACCGGGGATGGTTAGGTACATAGGTGCAGCAGGCGACCTTTTACTCCTAAGTGTCCTACAGGCAACTTAGTGCAACAAGACCATACCAAAGGATTGGAAGATTGCCATAATAACACCGATTTTCAAAGGGGGTGACGGCCGACAGTGTGGAAATCATAGAGGCATATCCCTTCTCAGTGTCCCTGGTAATCTACTCTAGAATACTTGAGCAGAGACTCAGAAGCCTAGCAGAACCACAAATGGATCAGGTCCAGTGTGGCTTCCGAGCAAATCGAAGTACTCAAGAACTAATCTTCACACTCAGTTGAGTGAAAAGGCTCTTGAGTATCAGAGTGAGATCCATCTTTGCTTCTTAGATCTGGAAAAGGCATTTGACAAGGTCCCCTGGGGAAAACTCTGGGACTGTTTGGCAGGGAAGGGCATTCTGGAACCTCTGATTCATGCTATACAGAGCTTCTACAAGTTTTGCAGAAATTATGTGAGGACGGCAAACCATAAATCAGAAGAATTCAGGACCACCACTGATGTAAGACAAGGTGATATCCTGTCGCCTATCTTGGTTTGTTTTAATCTTTCTAGATTGATTTTTGTCTCTAGATATGTTTTTTGTTTTATAGAATGGCCTTAGTTTGTCTGGAATTGTAGTTCGTTGTACTGTCATAGTTCTTATGCCGGTTTTTTTAATTATAGATCCCAGGTCAGATGTCACCATCTTTTTGTTTTGTTAAATAGGTTTGATAGTTCTTGTGGTGTCTTCTTTATTGTTTGTCATTAACTTGTCTTTTCTACTTTTATTTCCTGACAATTTCTTTTGTCCCTGCACAGCTTCGCGGGGTCTCATAGGATTCATAGAAAACATAACAATAGAGCCCCTTCATGCATCTCACAAAAGACACTAATATGAGGTTATGCATGGAACTCGCAACCTAGTTTTGTAACAAGACGTTCTAAAGAAAATACACGTGCTTGAGCATGCGCTTTGATTTAGGTTCCATAAACGGAGCCATCTACAATGGTGGATCCATGCGCCATAAGGAACGAAAACGGAGAGACGTTTATGAGAGTACATCTAGTATTGTTATTTGTTCTTGTAATTCTTGTTCCTATAGATGAGACGTTTATGAGGGTACATCTAGAATTGTTATTTGTTCTTGTAATTCTTGTTCCTATAGATGAGACGTTTATGAGGGTACATCTAGAATTGTTATTTGTTCTTGTAATTCTTGTTCCTATAGATGAGACGTTTATGAGGGTACATCTAGTATTGTTATTTGTTCTTGTAATTCTTGTTCCTATAGATGAGACGTTTATGAGGGTACATCTAGTATTGTTATTTGTTCTTATAATTCTTGTTCCTATAGATGAGACGTTTATGAGGGTACATCTAGTATTGTTATTTGTTCTTGTAATTCTTGTTCCTATAGATGAGACGTTTATGAGGGTACATCTAGTATTGTTATTTGTTCTTATAATTCTTGTTCCTTTCCAGCCATTAGACGAGGTTAAAAATATGTATTCTCACAGCAGAAACTGGCGTAGGGGAGTAAAATGTTGGAGACTATACTAGTGTGTCGGTATTGCCTCCCCTACTTTGCAGGTCCAACAGTGGCCAAAACTCAAGAGTATCTAATATGGGCTTCAAAGGTATCTACCTTCGCACAAGATTACTCTTGGCAGAGATGTAGATAGAAAGGTGATGACACTTCTATTACAAAGGGAGTCTTCACAAGTTATTCAGAATAAGCGAGAACAATACTGCTTTGGCTGAGTATGTTAACTCTGTAATTCTGCCGACGTTTTTGTGAAGGATTTAAGCACTTATTACTTTCAGCTCGTTTAAGCCCCCACCCCTGATTTACACAGTGAAATTATATTATTCTAGTATATCTCTGTTTAGAGTGTGTGTAGTAATTTGACTGAGACAAACATGCAGTAACCTTAAAATGATTAAATCGAAGTTAAATTTGTAACATTACAAATACAAAAATTTAATAATCACTTTAAGTTTCAATAGTTGGAAAATAATTTGAATAGTTATGGATCAAGAAAAGTTATCATCACAGTCTTTATGGAATGTGAGATGTTACAAGAAGTTCAAGTGGCAGCATAGATTTGAACTTAGCTGCCAATGACGGTTCTGTTCCTTCTAATGGGTTGGTTCTTTTCACTCTGCTCACGCTCGTCTCTGATCAAGGTTGTCGGGGGTAGCTCGTTTCCAAGAAGTGTCAAGGAGAGTCTACCACGTGGGTCCTTCGTCTTAAAGCTTAGGCCACGGTTCCCTTCTTGTTCCAGAGATGGTACTTTCTGCTGGTACCACCAATAACTATGGTAAAAGAATAGAACGAAACGCTCTGAGTATGGCGTTTTCCACCCCATAGTTATGTGTTCCTATCTTCCCATACCACCATCCCAATTACTCAGAATTTACCCTCGATGACAATTACATTTAATCCCTCGGGATAAAACTTTCTTTACATTTAAATAGAATAGCTTTCATCGTTACTTTATATTTAAATGAAAAGGTTAATAATACAGATATAGTCTGTTTACATATACATCTCCACTGATTTAAAAGTTTTCACAATATAAATTGAATATGTTTTCATTTATAGTTACACTGATTGAAAACGTGAAAACTTACATTAATTTTAAAGTGACTATGTTTATAGGGACATTTACACTGCTTTGAAAATGTAAGTACTATACTTAGAATGTACATCAGTTCTTTCATCTTTCCCTCCCTGTTCCATATGGAACTTGGAACTACTTTATGCTTTTAGTTCTCTTTACGAAACTAGGAATAAAGCAATCACCAGCCCGTGCAGTGGTAGTTCATGAATCATCATTCTATACGCTGAGGTTCTCAGCCTCAATTGACTGTGACATTCACTAGCGAGTTTCAAATATTAAACTTCACATGGTAATATATTCATCTATATATGTTAGTTCACATGTTAGTAATAAAATATGAAATGTAAATCACAACTTACGCCAATCCTGACTCACAGACGTTTTGCTCAGATGAATAAAAGAGACTTGAATCGGCCTCTTACACGCGTCTGGGGGTGTCGTTAATTTAATAAGTTCCCTCTCTGACTTCGTGTGTGGTCCTTCAGTTTGCTCAGTCCCGGTTTCCTTATTTAAAATGTTAGAGATTTCCTCGGCTATATTGTAAGTCCTGATAAATACTCCAATAAAAGGTGTCCGGTATTTTAAGAAGGAATTCTGAATTCTAATTCTTCACTGTAGCAGTCTGGTGTCTTGGCGAGCGATTTCTCAAGTGAAATAGCTTGAGAAAATGATCAGATTATATTCCATGCCTTCGCACGCCTTCGTTTGTTATGAGCTATCAAAAACTTCAATCGTATTCAAACAGGCGGGTTATGGGGCAATTTCAAAATATTCCGACATCGAATAATTTTGAATGTAACGCAGAGGTCAACTCTCCCATATATGGTAATAAGATGTCCGATGCCCTTGTGTACAAACTTCCAAACACACCGGTAATCGCATATGACCATGTGTTCGAGATGTAGCAATCTTACTTTTATCTAAAGTAATCTTGTCATCCATGTCTTATCGGTGATTAAGCCGATAGCACTGGCCGATGTACGTGTTAATCTGCCGCGCCTATAGCTAAAAAATCTTGGCAGTGCCAAGCAAATGTTATTATTATCACCTACAGGGGGTGTCGAATGATTTGATAAAATAAAATATCTGCTACTTAGCAGAAAAACGAAGAAAGAAAAGTGCGACAATTGAGAATAAATAATAAAAATCAGTACCACAAATGTACCGATACTGCCGGAGTGAAACAACGATCGATAGGGGCCGCCCCGTTTTTTCACAACTAGATCCATCTTTATGAGGTTGGTGAACAGTTTCCTTCCCCTCTGCCTTTCTCTTTGCTAACTTAAGAGCAGAGTCAGGTACACAGTTAGAGACGGGTAAACTGAAACGTGATGCTGCCAAGTTTCGTTCCCGGAACCTTGTAAGCTCTAACTGCTTAGCCAGTCGGACACTCTCATTACGGAAACTTTGCTTAAAAAAATGGATGCAGGTTTACACTGTAAAACACTGCCTCAACCATTATCGTTTTGTTACTATCATCGTTATCATCATTACTCCGTAGCTCCCTATGGAGAATAGGCCGCCAAGAAAAAAACATCATACCAAACCTTGCTACCCTGTGCCATCCGTTAAAGGTCATTCCATTACTTCTTTATGCCTGTCATATCTGTCTGCCTTCCAAATCTTATGAATAAAGGGCTGTCTTCTGTTCAGGTGGCACAGGTGAGTTATCCTAATTACTTGTGTTGGGTGACTCATGATGATGGCTTTATTTGGCTTTAAATTTCTATAGAACTGGGTAGCCAGCCCCATGTCCAACCCTCTATAGTAGCTTTCTACAACCTGCCAGTGGGTACAGTGTTGTTGTTCTTTGCTACTCTCTCGTGTCCTTTACTTACTGGTGTAAGCTCTCTCTCTCTCTCTCTCTCTCTCTCTCTCTCTCTCTCTCTCTCTCTGTCTGTCTCACACACACACACACACACACACATATATATATATATATATATATATATATATATATATATATATATATATATATATATATATAGAGAGAGAGAGAGAGAGAGAGAGAGAGAGAGATTTATTCTTTAAAACTATACTTTGTGACATTAAGTAAACAGTAATTGATCGGTCCTCTTTGCTGCTAGTTTTACTAATCTATAAACATGTTTGTCACTAGGAGTTCGGCGGGTTACGATAAATTAGTAGACGCGTTCCTTAAAAATACCACAAAAAAAAACCAATCACAGGTCAGCTAGCTTGCCATACAACAGCGTAGAATTCATACCACTGTTTTAAGGTAGGGAACTCTGATTGAAACACTTCGTTAATAAACAGTAGACAAAGTCTGATATATACATCAAATATTATTTCAATCCGTTAGATCACTAGTGCTGGTCTGACGTGCGCTATCAGTGTTAGAACAACAAGTGGCGTACAGGGACTAAACAAATCGATGACTCTATCCTGACTGTTTATTAGCGTGGCTTCGTTGTGTTGGTCTGTGTTTTGTTTATAAATAGCAAAAATAAACAGGTCATTTTTTTGTGTGATTAGTGAAAATAGAACGCGACACGATACGTGATATTACAATTATCTAGTGACTTTTTTTTATCCATAGACTAGATAGCAGTGTTCAGCGCAGTTCGAAAAAAAAACATGTCCGATTGGTTCTCTTCCTTTCATAAGTCCATATTCGAGATTAATCGTAACATATGGAGAGGTCATCATTATCATAATAGATCAGCTCTGTAAGGAGTAGACATCTTCAACATATTTATGCCAAGCCTACCTGACTTGTGCCATCTTGTTAGTGTCTCCTCCTGTCATATGTATCCCTTGTATTTCTGTCTCTACTTCTGTGCTTCATGTTTTTGTTTGTTTGGGTAATCCTCTGTCAATCTTACTGTGGGGGCTTCATAAAAAAGGACTGCCCTATAATGCCATCATCAGGTATTCTCAGTGTGTGTCATATTCAACGCCATCACCTTCATCTCACTTCTTGCTTCACTGGTTCTTGTCTGGTTCTTGTCTGGTTCTTGGCTGGTTCTTGTCTGGTTCTTGTTGTTAGTTAGTTCTGCAGTAGTGACCTTGGTCTAACTGTACAATCCTTCTGTTCTAGGGGTTGGCAACCCAGGAGCTTTTGGCATCTACTTTGGTAACACTGAGCCCTCTAAAGATCTACCTATATATATATATATATATATATATATATATATATATATATATATGGGACCTAAGTCGCGTCAACAGTGAGGAATGCAGTTAGCGACCCATAGTTTGAAGAAGGGCTGGGATTGGTTAAAAAAAAACCTTAATCGATTAATATAATATCTTTAATCGAAGATTAATCGATAAATGTTTAACAATTTGATAAATTATTTTTTAAAAAATCATAAATAACATGTTTTTTTTTTAAAAATCACTAAGGACTTTTAAAAATGTTACTTGTTATATTGCAACATCGTCCTGAAAATGTAATGAAAATACTGAAAAGTTACAACCGAACAATGTTTAAAATATATTGACCAAATTTGCCAAATTTAATATCAGAAATATGTAACATCCGTATTTGCCGTCCTATAATTGAAGTGATTTTCAGGGTATAAGTATGTAAAAAAAAATAATAATCTATCACGACAAAAATGTAGAGTTCCATTAAAGGTTTTAATCTTCATCATCAAAGCCCATAAAATCATCTTCTTCAGAGCTAGATAAACCATCTCTTGACATCTCTTCTGTATCAGAAACAGTCATCACTGTCTTCAAACAATAAATTATCCTCAGTACCGTCAGGGGTATTACTAATTCCACATTTCTTAAATGATTTAACAACTATCTCCGGGTTCACTGCATCCCACGAACTTTGAACCCATTCACACACTTTCGAAATAGTAGGACTCTTCCTTCTTCCTGTCGGGGTCACTTCAAAATCTGAAGACTGCATCCAGCTGTTCCACTTCCGTAACGGCAGCAGTCTCTGGTTTGTGGCAGCCAAGCAAGATGGCGTGCATTGAACACTACTTAACTGGAATGCCATCTCACACAGTGGTAGAGAGGCAAGCAAGAACCGATACAACTAGCACTGGAAAAAGCTTGTGGAAATGGGTTCACCTGCAATCGTTGTACGACAAATGGGCGAGAATTACACATAGTGCTTATATAAACACAGATTAGCAGACTTTGGCCGATCTAAATTCCATCTGAAATTTCAACTTTTGGTACCCAGTTTTTGAGACACATTTTTAGGGGAAAAATATCTAATAAGATATTCGGTAATTATGTTCACTGTTGTAAATGATGACATTTCTTGTTGTGGTGGGGGTATAAGATGTTGTTGATGGGGACATTAGGTGTTGTTGGTGATGATATTAGCTGTTGTTGATTGGGGCATTAGGTGTAGTTATGGGGATACAAGCTGTTGTTGATGGGGACATCAGATGTTGTTGATGGGGATATTAGCTGTTGTTGATTGGGGCATTAGGTGTAGTTGATGGGGATATAAGTTGTTGTTGATGGGGACATCAGGTGTTGTTGATGGGGATATTAGCTGTTGTTGATTGGGGCATTAGGTGTAGTTGATGGGGATATAAGTTGTTGTTGATGGGGACATCAGGTGTTGTTGATGGGGATATTAGCTGTTGTTGATTGGGGCATTAGGTGTAGTTATGGAGATACAAGTTGTTGATGGGGACATCAGATGTTGTTGATGGGGATATTAGCTGTTGTTGATTGGGGCATTAGGTGTAGTTGATGGGGATATAAGTTGTTGATGGGGACATCAGGTGTTGTTGATGGGGATATAAGCTGTTGTTGATGGGGACCTCAGATGTTGTTGATGACTGAATTCGTCGCTTTGTCTACTGCATGATCTTTATTATTAAACATTGACCTCTTCTAATTTGCTAAAAATGTCCTTACTGCATTGATGTAGGTATGCCTGCTTAATTTAATTGGTAATGAGCTGTCAATCTTCATTCCTGCTGTCGCAAAGATTATTTAGATGATATAAGTAAAGAAGATGTGTAGGAAGCACATAGACCTTTAGACACAAGTTTTCACAGAGGGAAGCTGGTGTTGAGGGAAAGAGTTAACAGAAGGGCACAGGTTGGTGTCAGTGATTCTCTCACCTTTTAGACTACCAACTCTTGTATTTTTATGGCGACGACTAACTCTTTCTTACTCAATCTTTTTTAAAGAAGAATTAGTAGTAACAAGTAATAGAAGGAGGGTTGAGTATGTTTTTCTGAACAGAATATACAATCTACTAAGTCAAACTCAGAATGATGGTGAGTTACAGAATGTACATAATTACTTTAATTATAGTGGGAAATAAAATCAATGTTGTCATGTACTTTGTAAAGAAATACTAGGAAATTTAAAAAAAGACAGTTATGATATTACTTATTCAAGGATTCAGAAAACTGTCAGTGTCTTTGGTTCAGATAAGAATAAGAGGCTATTGTCCTCACTGACCAGAGTTTACTCCTATTGCTATTTCTTGGAAAAAGTGAATTCTGACTTTCACCTGGGTTTTAAGTAGACTTATCTGCTTGGACTTCTCCTGGGCGTCCCAGTAGGAAGGATTTACCAACTGGATAATTTGCTTCACTGGAGGCTACAGTCCAAGAGATGACTAGGCTTTTTGTTAACCTGGTTGTGAAGTGGAGTTATGATGTTCAGGTGCTGACGAGGTGTTGAATAATACATAAATGCAAAATAGCTATCAATCTAATGTAAAGAAATAAAACCACAATATTAAGTATTTCACACTTTACATCAATTAACTAATCCCTTGATATTAGAGTTAGCTAATTAAGCGAATACTGAGAGTTTGCTTACCGCTCAGGACTATTATCCGCAGCTTAAGAAATGTAATTTGAGTAGCGTTTACACTCAAGGCACATATACTGTAGATATGGGGCAGCTTGAGGCTTCTCTTCTATAAGCGTGCGTTCTCTTGCAACGGTTATCAACAAGTGATTTTAAAACTCAGCATTTGTTCGCATGAAGTTAAAACATTTTCTGATTCCCACGCCAAGTTAATTATTTCCCGTCTCTCGTTCAGCCATGCCGGAAGATTTATCGTGGCGGTCTTCAGTTGACCACTGGACACGGAAATATAATCCTCTGGGAACCACTGTGGTTTCGACCAAGCGAATAAATCGTATTGACGTCCCTAAAGAAATACGTTTTAGCGCCTTTGTAGGAGAAGATATCATTAGGATCGTATGGCAGAACTATTAGTGAAGACTTGAAAAACAGCTAAAGAACAGACCGCAGGTGCAAATATTTCGCAGAGAAAACAGACAAAATGTGAAGGAATAGAAAAGTAATGAATTTTAAAATAATCTAGACGAGACCTTCGAACACTCCGTGACACATGCCTTCCGCAGTTACAATTCTTTGAGTGACAGTGGAATGAAATAATACGTTCGGCGGAATCGGTTGGCGCTACCCCACCTAGTTTTCAGCATGTTCATGCCAATTTATTTTGAGAAGAGATTGGGGGGGGGGGGGGGGGGGAATGGGGGAGTACCAACTAGCAGTCTCTAGCAGCCTTTGACCTAGATCCTAGAGAACTCTCAGCGCGGAGGTTTCCTGCAGAACGAGGCATTAACAAAACTATTCCATCAACGAAACTTTTATTTTTCTTCTATATTGTTTAAAATGTTTTTCACATTAATACTGTCTACATTCCTTTTTGTGTCTTTAGCATAACATTTAAAAAAAACAACAACATAAAACAAATTAAGTAACCCCCTTCTCGGCCGTGGCTTATTAATATTTCAAACATCGTCTAGCACAAAAAGCATTTATGAAATAACATTTGTACCCCAGACATTTATTCTACCCACGTATGATCAAGCGATTGTGATGTTAAAAGCATTACTTCATTTCTCGAGTTGAGGAAACAAGTTTAAAATCCCAAACACCGTGCACACCTCAGACTTGTGTTCATTTAGCCATGCCTAACAAACAACGATGCAGAATGACCGTGAAGAGCAATAATTGGGCTGTATGCTCCGACGGAAACGAAATAAATGAACGATTACAATTAACTATCACCGTTTTTAGGAAGCGCACGTCACGGAACGTGATTTTCCGTTCTAGCGTTGTTTGTGTCCGTCAACAAGGAATCGTGAATTTATTGATTTTCAGCCCTGACAATATGAACATATGCAATACATTTCTACGTCTCCGTTCCCAAACAGTGTGTCGCCAAATTCCGACTTTACATACACCATCAGTGGAGGGATCCAAATAATATATGTGGATCAGGAGGTTGAAGATGTTGTCCTGGAGGTTGAATATGTTGTTCTGGAGGTTAAAGATGAAGTCCTGGTGCTTGAAGATGTTGTCCTGGTGGTTGACGATGATGTACTGGTGGTTGACGATGTTGTCCTGGAGGTTAAAGTTGATGTACAGGTGGTTAAAGATGTTGTCCTGGTGGTTCAATATGTTGTCCTGGTGGTTGAAGATGCTGTCCTGGAAGTTGAAGATGATGTCCAGGTGGTTCAAGATATTGTCCTAGTGGTTGAAGATGTTGTCCTGGTGGTTGAAGATGTTGTCCTAGTGGTTGAAATGTTGTCCTGGAGGTTAAAGATGATGTACAGGTGGTTAAAGGTGTTGTCCTAGAGGTTGAAGCTGCTGTCCTGGTGGTTGATGATGTCGTCCATGTGGTTGAAATGTTGTCCTGGAGGTTAAAGATGATGTACAGGAGGTTGAAGATGCTGTCCTGGATTTTGAAGATGTTGTCATGGAGGTTGAAGATGTTGTCCTGGAGGTTGAAGATGTTGTCATGGAGGTTGAAGATGTTGTCCTGGAGGTTGAAGATGTTGTCATGGAGGTTGAAATATGCAATTCATTTTCTGGAGGTTGAACGCCCTGTCATAGGTTGATGATTGTCGGTTCCAAATGTGTGTCGCATGGATTCCGACTGTAATATGTTGTCATCAGTGGAGGGATCCAAATATGTAGGCTCAGGAGGTTGAAGATGTTGTCCTGGAGGTTGAAGATGTTGTCCTGGAGGTTAAAGATGTTGTCCTGGTAGTTGAAGATGTTGTCCTGGAGGTTGAGGATGTTGTCATGTTGGTTGAAGATATTGTCCTGTTGGTTGAAGGTGTTGTCCTGAAGGTTGAAGATGATGTCCTCGAGGTTGAAGATGTTGTCCTGGAGGTTGAATATGTTGTCCTGGTGGTTGAAGATAATGTCCAGGAGGTTGAAGATGTTGTCCATGAGGTTGAAGATGTCCTTGAGGTTGAAGATGTTGTCCTGGACGTTGAAGATGTTGTCCTGGAGGTTGTTGTCCTGGTGGTTGAAGATGTTGTCTTTGTGGTTGAAGATGTTGTCCTGGAGGTTGAAGATGTTGTCCTGGAGGTTGAAGATGTTGTCCTGGAGGTTGAAGATGATGACCTGGAGGTTGAAGATGTTGTCCTGGAGGTTGAAGATGTTGTCCTGGTGGTTTAAGATGTTGTCCTTGTGGTTGATGATGTTGTCCTGGTGGTTGAAGATGATGTTCTTGAAGATGTTGTCCTGGAGGTTGAAGATGTTGTATTGGTGGTTGAAGATGTTGTACAGGAGGTTGAAGATATTGTCCAGGTGGTTGAAGATGTTGTCCAGGAGGTTGAAGATGTTATCCTGGAGGTTGAAGATGTTTTTCAGAAGGGTAAAGATAATGTCCAGGAAAAGAAGCAAACGCCTACATTCGGTATGGACATAAAAAATAGTATTTGACACTGTGAAGACCTGGGATGAAACAAAAAGTGATGAGATAAGGAGTCTGTCAACATTTGTTTTCATAATCATCATTTTATGTTGTACTCCTTACGTATCATAGAACCATCACTGTTGCTGGTCCCACAAAAAGAAAACCTTCGCAAAGGAGTTTTTTTTTTTTTTTTTTTTTTTTTCTATAACCAGCGACACTCGAGCTTTCCAGCTCTTTCGGCCCAATGACATGTCATTGCGAGGCTGGGGGGGTCAGTGGACTTTCCTTCCAACCCGGTCAGGAGTCCTTCCCATCCACACGGGATTTATGTGCAGGAGCCGTTCAGGTTATTCAGTCAAATTTCCGGTCGTAAACATTTCTTCAAACGCCGACGGCCGGGTTTGAACCATGAACACCTGGTCGCCAGTACAACGTTGTAGCCATTACACCAGCGCGGCTCCCTCGCAAAGGGGTTACAAGCTCTTTGAATGGTGGTTCCCTCATATTGGTTGCCTTGTGTGACATGCCTTAGTGTGCAGTAGTCTTTATTTCTTCAGAGATCCACGCGAACTACGTGGGGCGTATGTACAAATGGCTAAACCTTGTCCTCCAAGTAAGGCGTGCCAGAGGTCAGATAAGCAATATTAAATTAGAACACGGAGTACCCCAGGTCAGCGTGGTATCACCTAAACTGATTGTGGTCTGTATCAACGAAAAATATTAGACACAAAAAAAAGTCCACAGTACGCTATCATTGCCCACCCAGCGCTGTGAATCAAACCAGCAAACATCAGTATGCAGGAAGCCTTTCAAAAAGTCGATAAATAGACACACGAATGGCATTTAAATTGGATTAGAAGAAAGCAACATACAAAACATCCATGCTGTCAAAGAAGGAGAGAAGTCATACTGAAATTGAATGGACTTGACTTATCAGAAAGTTTGAGTCCCACATACCTTGAAATTACATTGGACAGCAAACTAATGTGATTTAAAAAATCTTATTTATAAGTGCCAACAAAGAGCTAGACAGCGGATTAATCTGATGAAAACACTAGTACGAACTGCTTGGGGTGATGATTATCAGATACAAAAACTAGTGTCGACAGAAAATCTTGAACCGGCAGTGGAATACCAGCCAGGTTGGCTTCAAAATTCAACTTCTATAGAACAGTCAGAATATAAAACCAGGCAGAGATAATAATTACTGGAGCAATGAAATCAATCTAGATAACGATATCACAAAATTGTGTATGAGAGAAGAGACTACAGTGTACTACAACGGGCAGAACAATTAAAATGGCTTACAAACCAGCATGTGAGGGACTTAAAGGATATGACCGGGGTGGACTGCAGACAATCTACTTTGCACAAACATTTAACGATCTCTCCTCCATTTTACTAGACCTCGGACATACAAAGGGGAAGCCCCAAACGATTAACAACACATTCTCACCTTGGAAGAGAACAAGGTTGCCAGAGTTGATTGACAACATATTAAAAGTGATTTTTTAAAATCCAACAAAATGGAACTTGAGTATAAGCAAGGCTATCGTATGCATTTAAAAAACAAAAAGATATAGCGACCCACAGAAAGGACGAATGCTCACACGTGCGCGAAGAGATATATGGAGATGGATAAGCTATAAAAAATGAATAGGAAGGCATACAACAAAAGTAATGAATGGACAGGAAATGCATATCTCAGTGGCCACTGGATAATTGTCATGAAACTGTAAAACAAAGACAGAAACACTAAATCAGCTGCAATAACCATCAAAATGCTACAGCCAGGATAGCGTTCCTTACAGTTAGTTGTGACTGCTTTGAGGGACGATCATCATCTCATCATCTCAGCCCGTAACCCGTCATGGGTCGTAGGGGTGCCATGGTGGAAGCATCAGCAGACAGGGTCCTCCACTGCTCTCTATCCTCAGCAATGCGTACAAGTGTGGAAAAACCGTGTCCTGCCCATTCTTTGATGTTATCAGCCCAGGATTTTCTCTGCCTTCCTCTTCTCCGTTTACCTTCGACTGTTTCCTGAAGGATCGTTTTCGAAAGGGAGCCATGACGAGTTACATGCCCAAACCAGGCAAGCTTTCGACGTTTCACTGTTGACAAAAGTGGTTCTTGGTGGCCTGCATAGGTGTTTATCTTCTCTCTAACATAGACATTTGTTTTGTGCTCTTTATAGCAAATGCGCAAAATTCTTCTATAACATTTATGCTCGAAAGCCTGAATCCTTCGCTCCGTATCTGCAGTGAGTGTCCAGCTCTCACACCCATACAAGAGAATAGATAATACAAGTGATTTGTATAATTTGATCTTCACAGGAAAACTGATGTTACTTTTCCAGATCACATTCAACCTTGTCATGGCAGCTGAGGCCATCTCAAGTCTTGTCTTGATTTCTTTAATTGATCTTCCATCACTGCATATAGTGGACCCGAGATATTTAAAGGTGTTAACTTCTTCTAACGTTTGCCCATTTAACGTAATGTTGGTCGGAACATGTTTCTTATGGCTATTCACCAATATCTTGCTTTTTTCTATATTAATTTCCATCCCATACGTTCTTGTTACTTTCTCCAGTCTAGAGGTAAGGTCTTGAAGTTCTGATTCTGATCCAGCTATCAGATCAATATCATCAGCAAAACGTAGGTTGCACAGAGGTCGGCCTCCAATCGAGATGGTTGATTTATAATCGTAGAGAGCCTCCTGCATAATATGTTCTAGATAAATATTAAAGAGCACTGGGGACAGGATACATCCCTGCCGAACTCCTACAGGTGTTTTGAAAAATTCTCCAATGTCGTTGCTTGCAAAAACAGCACTGCTTGCGTCCTTGTATAGTGCTTCAATGATATCTATGATGTTGGTATCAAAATTGAATTTTTTCATTACTTGCCATAAGCCTTCATGCCAGACTCGATCGAAGGCTTTTGTGAAATCGATGAAGTTTTGGTATAAATCGTGTTGATGTTGGAGATGTTTTTCGATAAGTAATCTAATATTGAAGATTTGTTCTGAGGTACTTCTTTTTGGTCTAAAGCCAGCCTGTTCCTCTGACAAGATTTCTTCTGATTTCTGTTTTATTCTGTTCAAAAGTATCCTTAACATCACCTTACTTGGATGACTAATAAGGCTAATGGTTCTGTAGTTCTTGCACATTTTTAGATTTCCTTTCTTTGGAAGCGGTATTACTAATGACTGCGTCCATTCTTTTGGCCATTTTTTTGTACTCCATATCTTCTGGCAAATTGTTGTCATGATTTTTTACTATATCTGGTCCTCCATATTTCAAGAGCTCTGCTGGGATATTATCCACACCCGGTGACTTCCCTCCTTTCATCGAACATATAGCCTCTTCCACTGCTTCCCGTAATATTGCTGCATTTCCGAGTTCCCTGTTTTCGCACTTAATGTTGTTTAATATGCCTAAGTTAGTGTCAAGTTTACAGTTATATAATTCTTTACAATATTCTGTCCACCTTCTCATTACAGCTGTTTTTTCATTGAGCAGAGCCCCATTGCTATCTTCTATGACAGTTACCCTGGGCTGTTGGGGTTTTGATAGTCTTCTTAATGTGTCAAAAGCTGCCTTGCTGTTACCTTTTATTAGCCCCGTATTAATGGACTCACATTGATCAGCTACCCATTTTTCTTTGGCCTGTTTCATTTTCTTTCTAATATTTTTATTCACCATACTGTATTGCTATGCTGCTTCAGGAACCTCTTTCTTAACCTTTTTCATTTCCCGCCGTGGATCACATAACTTCAGAATGTCATCTGTAACCCAATGTGCACGTCTTTCATGTGCTCTGTGATTGAGTTGTCATCATCCTCCAAAAAATTGAGGGCTGCGAATTTTCCTCGAGCAGTTGCCTCAAAGATTCCCGCGATTTCTGGATCTTTCAGTTTGTCTAAATTGAATCTTAACTGAGAACATCTTATAATTCTTTTTGAGTTTAAGCTTGAACGTCATCAATACCATGTCGTGATCACTACCAATGTCAGCGCCAGGAAAAGTCCCAGTCTTGGCTTTATTAATACTGGACTTGAATCTTTTGGATACAAGAATAAAATTAATTTGGCCATGTATCTGGTTTTGGGGCATGCCACGTTGTTCTTCTTGATAACTTATGTGGAAATAGTGTATTTGCAAGGGTTAGTTTTTAGTTGCTGGCAAATTCTAGTAGCCTTAGTCCTCGATCGTTAGTTTCACCTGTCCCAAATCTCCCCACTGTACCAGCCCATTAACGTATGCATCTGGCCCTATTTTAGCATTCCAATCACCTAACACGATGAGAAGATCTTTCTTTGGAATTTTCTTAATTGCTTCATCCAGATTGTCATAAAATGTATCAATTGCCTCATCCTCATAGTCAGTAGTGGGGGCATATACCTGTATGATGGAGATGTTCTTTGGATGTGCTGCAATACGAATGGTGATAAGCCTGCTATTTATTGGGGTGCAGCTGATGACAGAGTTCAATCTATCTTTATGTACGATAAAACCTACTCCATGCTGATGTTTAGACTCATCTCCACTAAACCAAATTTTGTGACCATCATCCGTTATTGATTCACCTAATCCTGTCCATCTGACTTCTGCTAGGCCCAGGATGTCCCACGAGTATCTAACAAGTTCATGTGTTAGTTCTTTGACTTTTCCACACGCATATAGCGTGCGTACATTCCAAGTTCCAACAACAAAACTTTCTCTTGGAAGTTTCAAAACAGGTGTTTTTACCCCATTCGCTGACTTATCACTCTCAAGGGGCAATGAGAGCGCGGTCGTTGTTAATCCGGGCATCGGCCGATCCGGCAAATTATTACTGAGTTGACTTTCCATCATAGCATTTCAGTGGGCAAGAGGTTTGCTTGGCGGTGCCCATCTCCTCTCCAAGTATCCTTGCAGGTACATACAAAAATGTACCTGGAGCAGTAACAATAGCCCTCAATAAATCTGTAATGTTTTGAAACACTGTCCGATCGACACATCACAAAACCGCCATCTTGGGACGATACAAACAATGAATTAGAGAAAGAAGCACTAATGGAAACCGGCTATAAATTAAACAAAGTAACGTACAAGGGATTCCTGCCCACTGCAATATATATGGACTTGACAAGGCAGATAAACCTGTTAAAAAATGATGGAGTAAAATTCAGACTGAGAACAGGATATCACATGGACAGATAAAATCAATAATCAAAAGTAGCTTCAAAGACAAATGGCTACATAAAATATACAGCTAGATATAATACAGAACACATGTAACTACATATAATACAGAACACATACAACTAGATATAATGCAGAACACATAAAACTAGGTATAATAGATGTTTACAACTCTCTACCAGGAAGAGATCATAACTGTCAGACTGAGTACCGGCCACTGCAGACTCAAATATCAGCTGTTCAAGAAATAAATTCAAAACAGGACCGACAGACATGTAGGCACGTGGGGAAGTCAAGCAAACAATAGAGCATGCTCTCCAAGATTGTTAACTCCATAAGACCTGCTGCAGAAGTGGCTCCATGCTCCATAAAGTATGCAGAAGATGATGAGCAATCGTGCACATACTGTCGTATATCCCGCTACATGTCTGGCCAGAAGTACTTCAGGGAAGCATATTTTAATTTTGCGCGTCTACCTCGATGAGGTTGTAAATGAGGTTTACGCAGTTGCTGCATCAGATGGGTTCTATATGGGACTGGGACAACTAACTGTCTCTTGTTCCCGACATGTCTGTAAACTAAACCTTTCTCCTTATAATAGGCTTCCTGAGGAGTATGGGAGTAGCTTCCGTCATCATCATCAGCTGCCATCCCCACAACGAAGGTTGGCTGTAATGGATCTCCAACGTCTTCTGTCTCTTGTCTTGGTGGTGCACTCTGATAGACTCGTTCCTGTCCATCTCTTGATGTTATCTTCCCACTTATAGCGCTGTCTTCCCCTTGCACGTTTGCCTTCACCTCTCCCTTCTATTATGGTCTTCTTCAAGGTGTTATGCCTTTTTATGTGGCCAAAGGGTTTTAGCTGCCGAACTTTGATCTCCCTCATTAGTTCTCTTTTCATACCTAGATTTTCTAGGACCTCTTTATTTGTTTTCTTCTCTTTCCATGAGATACGCCCCATTCTTCTATATATCCACATTTCAAGAGCCTCAATTCTTTCTTCTAAATGCTTGTTCATCGTCCATGTTTCTGCACCATACAGAAATGCGGAATATATATAACACTTTATGATTCTCAGTTTTAATTTGTGAGATAACTGTTTAGATTCAGTATATGTTTCATGTTGTTGAATGTAGCTTTGGCCATTCCTATTCTCTTCTTGATTTCTGTTTCACATCTGCCATCTTCTGGTATTATTTGACCAAGATGTAGCTCTTGACTTGTTCCAGGATTTTCCCATTTACGCCTATCTTTAATGTGGGTTTATCGTCTGATATGCTAAATATAATAGTTTTTGTTTCCTCAATATTAATGTCGAGTCCATATTCATGACTTATACTGTTCACTTGCTTCAATAGTTCTTGTAACTCCTGTTAGCTTTCAGCTAACAACACGGTTTCATCTGCATATCTAAGGTTGTTTATTGACCTTCCACTGATGTTCAGTCCTGGTATTTCCTGTATCTGTTTGAAAATTTTTTCGGTGTATAGATTAAAAAGGCAGGGGGACAGCACACAACCTTGTCTAACACCTCTTTTTATGTCTGTGTATGGTGAATAATTTCTTCCAGATCTTATATCTTTTCCATCAATACCTATGTCTTCGATGCATTCAATTTTTTTCTCATGATGGACTCTGTCAAAAGCCTTCTTATAGTCAATGAAGCACATGTACATACTTTTTTGGACCTCTGTATATTTTTCTGCTAATATTCTTAGGCAAAATATTGCCTCTCTTGTTCCACTGTTCCGTCTAAAGCCAAACTATTCTTCTTGGATTTCGCTGTCTATCTTACTTTTTATTCTTTCCTGTATGACCTTGAGCAGTATCTTAATTGCATGACTCATCAGGCTGATTGTTCTGAAGTCTGAACATTCTGTTGCATTAGGTTTTTTGGGCAATGTTATAAAAACTGATGTCTTCATGTCGTGTGGTATATATCCTGTATTGTATATATCGTTGCATAGATCTGTGATTATATCTATACCAAAGCTCTCCAGGGCTTTTATCATTTCAATTTTTATGTTGTCCGTGCCTGCTGATTTTCCTTTTTGTATCATATGTATTGCATTCTCTACTTCTGATCTGAGAATGTTTGGGCCTTCATTAGAATCTGGTGATGGTTTTTTTTACCTCTGTTGTCCTCGAATAGTTCTTTTACGTACTCTGCCCATCTGTTTGATATGTCTTTCTCATCAAGTAAGATTACACCATTTTTGTTCTTGATACAGCTTCCTCCTTGTGCAAACCGCGACCTATTTGATAATTTCTATATTTCTTCATGCATATCTCTTGTCATGTGCTTTGCTTCCAAGTCTTCTATTTCCTTGCATTTTGTTTCTATCCACCGTTCTTTTGCTTGTCTACACATAGTACGTATGTCATTGTCTATTGTTTTATATTCTGAAGTGTTTTTTGCTTTCTTTCTTTCTGCCATTTTACTCAAGATGTCATCTGTCATCCAAATTTGATTTTTCTTAGGCTCCTTTTTAGGTAAATTTGCATTTGCTGATTGTATGCTTGTTTTTAAGCATTCCCATTTTGTGGTTACTTTTTCTTCTGGGTTTTCTCTTCTATACTGCTTCATACTTTCTGTCAGTAACTGTTGATATTCATTTTTAACGTCGATTAGATATTTTTGTTTTATATCTGGCTGTTTCAGTGCTGATATTTCTATCTGGGGTTCCTCCTGTCTTCTGTTTCCTGTTCTTTTCAGCTTTATATTTACTTTGATGACGACCGGATTGTGATCTGAATTTATGTCGGCGCCAGGATGTGTCTTTGCACTTGTGACACTGTTCTTAAATTTATGTTTTATCATGATATAGTCAATTCTATTTCTTGTTACATCTCCTGGGCCTTTCCATGTGTATAATTTCCTTGGGTGGTGTTCAAAAAAGATGTTACATATGACCAGCTGGTTTTCTCCACAGAACTGGATAAGTCTGTCTCCTCTATCATTTCTTGTCCCTAATCCATACTGTCCTACTATTTTCTTGTATTTTCATATCACCCATTACTATCAACGCATCTGTAGATTTTTCTGGTTTAAGTGTGTGTTGTAGCTCTTCATAGTATTCTTCTATTTCTTACTCGCTATGATCTTTAGTTGATGCATAAGTTTGTAAGATTGATATGTCGAATGGCTTTGCTCTCATCTTTAGTAACATCATTCTGTCATTGTGTGTCCAGTATCCACATACGTATTTTTCTAACTCCTTCTTTATCAACATTCCTACCCCTCTTTCATGTTTTTCTCCTCCTGAGTGTAAAAGCGTGTATTTGTCTCTTTTTATATAGCCTGTATCCAATAGTCTTGCCTCTTCAACTCCCAGTATATCGAGTTTCATGTCTGTTGCCTCTAATATTAGATTGTCAAGCTTTCCTTCTCCGTTTAGAGTTCTAACATTCCATGTTCCTATTTTTAGGCTCCTCCTACTAGTTTTTAGGTGGTCTTTCTCAGAATGCTCCCTTTCAACAGAATTTGAAGAACACTCGTCATTATATACTTCCTTACTCATTAGAGGAGTTGCCTCTTCCCTGTTAATTTGTACAGTAGATTCTTCCCCAGGGGACAGAGAGTTCTCTACATATCGGTTCTTGTCTTTTGGTTGTGATCTCATTACATTCTGTAGGATGTACGTGGTAAGGCCCCAATCTCTTCCACGGTGGCTAGCCATTGTCTTTTTCTATGCCCGACACGCCTCTAGTGCGCCACGCACTTTGCTGTTCCGCTTTGCGAGCCGTTGATCTTCTTACATTCCTCCACCTCACTCACCATCTCAGTCTTTGTGTACTAGGGATGGACATTCCCTTGAGTAAGATTACTCCTGCTCCACTCATGTAGTTTAGCCAGTCAGCCAAGACTGTTGCCCGGGATGTGGCCACCAGTGTACACAAGCGGTATTCGTGGAGCCATACATGAGCTAGATAAAGAGAGGAGAACCAAATAGGATCCTGACTATCCTAAAAAGGACATGGCTGTCTCTCATCGTGAGGTACTATCCCTCTCTCTTTATCCCTCTCTCTTTATCCTAGCTTCCATACAACCTAGTAAAACAAGACTTGAGGGTTTTATCATCCCTTTGTGCCTTCTTCAGCTCCGATATATTGGGGCTGGTTAGAGATAAGAGCTCAGGGGCCGCTTGGGCGTGTCCTGTGTTCTCTCTCTCTTAAATCGACCTAGGTTTCTGTGAAGGATCACCAAGGAAGACATATTTCCTTCCTTAAAATGAGAGGGTAGATTAAATCGTCTAAAACTGCGGCATTGATTTTTCCCCGAACATATCGGGTTGAAACATTAATTTCCGCTACCGGAAGAAGCATAGGCTCTATAGTTTTCCGGGCCCCCTGTATTTCTACAGTTTCACCAGTGTACTGGTGGGCCTTCACCAAAGATGGTAAAATTAGAGCGGAGTATTCTAAACCCGAATCATATAAGCACCGCCTTGATCGGTTACCCACAGTTACGTGTTCAGTAATAGGGGGATGACTGGGGTTCTGTTCATATGCCTGGGGGTCATCCAAGTATATTTCTAGTCGAGTAGCAAATTGTCTAAACGATTCATCCTTTTGTCTCTTAGCCTCACGAAACTTACTATGAAAAGTCTCTGCGTTTAGCTGAAAACGCTGGTAAGACCTTTTTCAACATGTTATAGTTGTTCTGTTCTTCCGTTGGCATTTTGAGAAATACATCATAAGCAGAACCCCTCAGACTCTGTGATAGCTTCATGTTGTACCTCTCCCTCTCCAAGCCATAGATAGCTGCTAAGGATTCAAACCTAGAGAGATAGCTATCTATTTCATCTGAAGCCTCAAAGTAGGCATCTAATTGGAAGGAGGTTGCAGTAGGCGCCACCGCCTGAGAGATGTTTCCCCCATCGCTGCCTTGAGAACGTCCAGGCCCGCCAGCTCTAGAACTAGATTCGATTCTTCTTCCTTTAATTTCAAATTCTTTTAGTCGGATCTGGTGAGATCTCTCTTTTTCTCTCTCTGCTGCTTCCTGTTCTGCTTTGGCCTTATCATGTTCCCTCACCAATTTTTTTTCCCTATCGTTCCGCGGCATTCTCTTCCCTTTCAGCGGCCTTCTCAGCTTATGTCCCGTCTTTGTCCACACACATGTCCACATAGGCAACTAAATCTCGACACGATAAACCCATCTCTTAGGCCATACTTAGGTAAAAAGAGTGGAGATTTTGGGACTCGGCCATTCAGAGCAAGAAGTCTTTTACAAAGCTACACAAAAATACAATTGCTACTTAACTAGTAAAACTTAACAAAATTACAACACCAAATTAGCCACAACAAGGGAACTTCTTATTTCGCCATAACTTTTGTTACATTCAATTTTGTTTCTTTCCAATTATTTAATTTTTCTTGGGAAAATTATTTTTAATGCTATTTACGAATGCACCGTATGCTCAGATTTATCAAAAAATACACTCTGACAATCTTTCAGTAAATCTGAAATTTATGTCAGTCACGTCTAGGGGAATAACTAGAAAAGTTCTATAATCTGGGACGAGGTCTGCAAGTTGTTTTATCAGACTTGTTGGTCCAACAGTGGCCAAAACTCAAGAGTAACTAATGTAGGTTTTCAAAGGTGTCTACAAGATTACTCTTGGCAGAGTTGTAGATAGAAGAATAATGATGCTTCTACCTCAAGGGAGTATTCACAAGATATTCAGAACGCGAGAACAATGCTGCATCAGGCTGAGCAAATGTTAACTCTAGTATCTGCCATCAACTTTTGGGAAGGGTAGGGTTATCTTATAATTCATTAGCTCGTTCAAGCCACCAGCTGAGTTAATTCAGCGAAATTCCTCTTATTATTATTGTATAGCTCTGTTTAATTATATTTAAGAAATTGTCTGAAACATACGAATGTAGTACATTCAAAATGATAAAATCAACTTTAGATTTGTAAATATGCAAATAACAAATTTAATAATCAATTATAGTTAACAGTTTAAAAACTGAATAATTCTTAAACAATAATCATCATCGAGTGATGTTATGGAGTATTGGATAAGAGTTCACTTGGAAGCTTTTATGTTTCTTCTTAGCTATCAATGAGGTTTTTCTCCAGCTGATTTTTGGTACTTTGCAGATAGATGACTGGATCACACTCGTCACAGGTCAAGTTTGAAAGTTGTAGCACGTTCCAAGAAGTGTCAGGAAGTAACTACCATGCTGGTCCCGCGTCTCTAAGACTAGGCTGATGATGGTGTCTAGCGTCGACTTCAGGCCACATACCCTCACTTTTTCCAGAGATAGTACCCTCAACTGGTACCCCCGACTAGTATGGCAAAAGATGAGAACAAATATCCTCATAAGTATTGAGTTTCCCGACACCTACTTATGTGTCCCCCTCTTCCTATTCTACCATTCCATCTATCTCAGAACTTTACCCTCGATGAGAATTAATCTTAATCCCATTGAGCGAAAACTTTCTTTACATTTAAATTGAATAGATTTATGTTTAACTTTACAATGGTTTAAAAGGTTAATAATATAGATTTAATATGTTTTCATTTACATCTACACTGGTTGAAAATGTTAATAATATAATAAGCTTTTAGTTCTCTATAAGTCACTCGCATAAAGAGTCACCGGCCCTTGCAGTGGTGGTTCATGAAATCATCATTCTATATGCTAAGGTTGCCAGCCTCAAGTACTTGGACATCCACTGAGCAGTTTTCAGATATTAATATTCACATGTCAATATATACATATTATTTCACGTGTTAATAAAGCAAAACATAGAACTTACCCCAAATTGACTTTGGGATCACAGACTTCTGGCTCAGAGATAGAGTAAGGCAGCTTGAGGAAGATGCCTCTTACACATGTTCAGGGGTTGTTACTTTATAAAACGCTCCCACTTTGACTCCGTGTTTCAGATTCTGGTTTTCCTTGCTGTTAATAGTAGAGTTTTCCTGGGCTTTTAAGTCCTCAAGAGGCTTCAACAAGTCTGGTCCGATAAATGAATTCTAATTTTATTCTTAACTCTGGCAGGTCTGGTTGTTTTCTCGACGAGGTGAATTTTCACAGTGCTATAAACTGCAAAAGTGTCAAATTATATTCCCCATATCGTTCTTGGCACGTGTTGCTTACTATTAGACCAGGCCCCAATCAGAAATGTTGTTATATTTACATCTCGAGTCCCGGCCAATAGTTTCAAACATGCGTGTTTAGGATGGGGTTTATTCAAAACATTTCCTCATTCTGTGTGTGATTGTAAAGATCACATCTTCCATAAATGGCAGTCGTGACATTCGAATATTCTCGTCAATGATTACAAATACCACTCCTTATAATATCACTAGTAATGTCTTCGTAATAATTCTGCCGGAAGCTTATTACAACATTCCGACTGTGCGTGTCTGTAATCTGCCCGCAAGCGGATGATTTACCGCCCGGCACGCCTTAGGTAAACACAACGCTCGGTCCCTATGCGAACACTGACCGGCCCATCTGGGTTTTTTACCTGTGCCTAATCTTAGCAAAGCCGAGAAGGTTAAATCAAACATGGCGAATTATCATCGAAGGGAGTGTAAAATTGATTAAAAAATGGCTAATACCTGAGAGAAAGTGAGGAAAGGAAATGTGCTGACCACTAGAAAATTCACGTAATTTAGTACACACAAAAATGTAACTAAATACTCCCGGAGTGGACAAGAGATCGATCCAAATTCCGTGACAGAGATGACGATAATGAAATCTGGTTGAATGAGAACGAAGTAGAAGAACTGGCGAACAAATATTAACACTGTGTGCTGTTCTAAGAATCGCTCAGTTTTGGTAAAGTGTTTCTCTCGTCACAAAGATTCCATAACCTTTCATCCAGAGATTTATGTGACTTTTTCGCTTAAGTGGGAACAGGCTCCACAATTTATTTCCGGTCCAGCTGTTACCCCATCCCCAACCTCAGCTGCAACCAATTGTCTGGTCATTTTCAGAACTGACTGTCTTTTTAAGAGCCTTCCGTTGACTGCAAATTTATTATGCTATAACAGGAGGGGAGTCAGTAGCTGAATAATTCACTTACAGGCGTGATTAGGAAGAAAAAAAATTGGTGTCGTTCAGCGCAGTAGAATTACTGCTAAATTATGGTCAGGTCAATTTATTTGTTACAGAGCTACCCCTGTCACGTACAATTTGTATCACGTGTAGTTGTTATTATTCAGGAAAGAATGTGAAAAATGCAAAAAGCAGATTCTTTACTCTCATTAAATGAACATTTTCACTTTGTCTCACTTTTATCTGTCTGCCTGTCTATTTGTCTATCTGTCTGAAGGAAAATTTGTCATTAGAGAGTCTTTCATGTGCGAATCCAGAAACCTGATTTAAGCTATCATCTGCAAGAGGTGTGGCATTACCTATATTGGTGAAACTGGTAGACGTTTGGCAGACAGGTTTCGTGAGCACTTAAATGACATCTATAATGGCAAACATTTACCGGTGGTCCATCACTTTAATAGGCCTGACCATTCAGGTAATTACGACATTCATGTCACTGCCCTTCTTTCATGTGTTGGTGATGACCGGACTCGCTTTTCGTTGGAGAATCGCCTCATTTTTCAAATGGGCTGTTTATCTCCAAAAAGCCTTAATGTCCAACATCATTTTGTATAAAATCTGGTGGCTTTTCTCTCTTTTTCATTCTTCTTTATTCGTTGTTTTTTCGATCTATCTTCTTATGTTTTTGTTTTGGTTCGTTTCGTATCCTTTTGTATCTTTTTTAAATTGTCGCTATCTTATACGCCACTTCCTTAGACGATTTCTTGGACAAGCCACCTCAGTGTTCAATTCCAAGCATCTACGGATCTAGCTAAGTGACCTTTTACTTGTTCCAAAGTTTTGTTCATTCCTTTTTTCTTTCGTTTCGTTGATTATTTACTTTCTTGTTTCGGTATTTCTTTCAGGTTTTACGATTTTCTTGCATTATTATTGTTCTTTTTTCGCTCATCACTGTGGTTGTTTACTTTTTCCATCTGCTTGTATCGCTCATTTGGTGTATATTTCTCATCATCGTATGTTTTTGTAGTACCTATATGTAATTCTTGTCCTTGTCACCTGTTTGTAACTGTGGCTGACGAAGGGTAAAACCCCAGACGTCCCGTGTTTCCTGTGAACCGTTAATTTGTAGAACTGATTCAATACCGTTTTATTGGTTTATATACTTATATATATATATCTGTCTGTCTGTCTGTCTGTCTGTCCATCTATCGATCTTTGTCGGTCTATCGATCTCTGTCGGTCTTCTATCTATCTATCTATCTATCTATCTATCTATCTATCTATCTATCTATCTATCTATCTATCTATCTATCTATCTATCTATCTATCTATCTATCTATCTATCTATCTATCTATCTATCTATCTATCTGTCTGTCTGTCTGTCTGTCTGTCTGTCTGTCTGTCTGTCTGTCTGTCTGTCTGTCTGTCTGTCTGTCTGTCTGTCGGTCGGCCTGCCTTTCCTGTCTACCTGCCTACCTACCTACCAGCCGACCTACCAACTTACCTACCAGCCGACCTACCTACCAGCCGACCTACCTGCCTATCTGTCTACCTATCTACTTGTCCATTCGTCGTTCCGCCCTTTTAGCTGTCCGTCCGTGTGTCTGCCAGTCAGTCTGCCTAATGTTCTGCCTGTCGGTCGGTCTGTATGTCAATATACCTCGCTAGTCAGCATATACTGTTAGTAAACAAGATGAAGGTATTTTTCTTTATCATATTTACACTGATAGGTGTGACTTTTTTTGTAGGGTAATCTCATTCATATTAGGTCTTATTTGAGACAAACAAATTCTCATCTCCTCATCAACACAAAGAAGCCTTTCTCTTTTCTGGTCTTTGATATTCGTCAGAGCTGAAAATCCCTGTTCACAACGATAAGTTGTGTGAGAACTGTATCTATCTGATATACAATAAATTATATTACTGAATACAATCTGGAACACTCTATGGGTTTCTATACATATATTTCCCATTTTATATCATATGTAACAAAATAAATAAGAAAATGATCTTCATATTTATTTTTCAATCGATCAATCAATACCCTTTAGCTCCCCAAGGAGCATAGGCCTTCAACAAACACATGCCAAGTCTTCCTGTCCTGTGCCATCCGCTCAAGTTCTTTCCATGTTTTTCTTATCATTTTCACCTCTGTATCCAGCTCTCTTCTCCGTGTGTTTTTTGGTCTACCTCTGCCTCTCTTTCCCTGAGGATTCCAGAACAAGGACTGCCTTGTAATGCTATCATCAGGTTTCCTCAATGTGTGTCCTATCCATCGCCAGCGTCTTCTTCTCAACTCTTGTTCCACTGTCACTTGTCTGGTTCTTGTCATCAATTCCACATCTGTGACTTTGTCATACCATTTCAGTCCTTCTATTCTATGCAAGCACCCGTTTATAAAAGTCTGTAGCTTTTTGGTTGTTGTTTTTGTTGTTCTCCATGTTTCAGAGCCATACAATAGGACTGACTTGACATTTGAGTTGAAGATTCTTATTTTCGTGTTGGACTTGATTTCTCTTGTTCTCCATATGTTTCCCAATGCAATGAAAGCTCCTCTTGCTGTTTGTATTCTTTTTTTTTATATCACTGTCTGTCCCTCCAACGTTGTCTATACTACTTCCAAGATATGTGTACTTCTTCTTCTTCTTCTTCCTCGTTCGCCCTGAAAAGGACGGTGGTTGCGTTGTGTCTGTTTCCAACGTAGCTGTGATATCTGCACCTTTCGGTCGACACATCCGACTTCTGCACGGCATTTTTTATGACCGGGTTTGCCTTCCCATTGCGATCCGTACTCGCTCAGCCAGCCTGCACTGCTGCAGACTGTTTCCAGGACCACCACGTGGAGGTGGAGCACGGTCTTGACCAGCTCTGGTTCGCTGGTCCTGACGCAGGCAGTCAAGCTATGAGTCGCTGACTGCGGTCTCTATTGCTGCGTCTTGAGGTCATACTATTCTACATACTTTAGTGGTTTTTCTTCAAGTTCAACCTTGTTATCATTTCTTGCATTTATTCTCATAATCTTTGTCTTTTTTTTCCTATGTATTTTCAGGCCCACTTGTTGTGACCTCTCATCGAGATTTTTTATTTTCCCTCGCATCTGATTATAATTATGGGACAGAAGAGCCAAGTCATCTGCAAAATCCAGATCATCAAGCTGTTTAGTCAGATTCCACTGGATTCCATTTCTGTTGTGTAATGTCGGTAATTTTATAACCTAATCTATTGCTAGTAAGAAAAGAAATGGAGACAAGAGGCATCCATGTCGTACTCCCTTTCTAATCCTAAACGGTTCTGTAAGTTGTCCTTCATGAAGAACTCTGCATGTCATGTCTTCATAGGTCTTCTTTATTAAGTTAAAGATCTTCATGGGAACTCCATAATGCATCATCAATTTCCAAAGTGATTCTCTGTCTACACTGTCAAATGCCTTTTCATAGTCCAAAAATCCGATGTATGTGAATTCCATTCCAGACGTTGTTAAACTATTATTCTCAGTGTGGCTATCTGGTCTGTACAGGATCTGTTTTGTCAAAAACCTGCTTGTTCATCGTGTAGTACAATATGTAGTGGAGGACTGTATCTATCTGATATACAATAAATTATATTACTGAATAAAGTCTGGAAAACTCTATGGGTTTCTATACATATATTTCCCATTTTATACCATAGGTACTTACTTACTTATTCGTTCCTCTTCTACCGTGAGGTGTAGAGGTTTGGAAGAGAGAGCGCCAGACTATCCTATCAGCTGTCTTCCTCCTGGCCTGGTTCCATTCTAGTCCTCGGTCCTTCAAAGATTGTCTAATGTTGTCCTCCCAGCGGACTCTGGGTCGTCCTGGAGGTCTGGATACCTGGCTCTTTGTTTCCCATGCTTGTCGTGGTAGCCGATCTTCTCCCATTCTGCAGACATGGCCAAACCATCTTAGTTGGGACATTAATAGGCTGGACTGCCCATGGTAAATTTCCGGTGTTATGTGTTGCGGGTCGTACTAATGACCTGTCATCGAAGCATCATTTTTTGGTGATGCGTAGATGGCAGGGAGGTTAGTGTGATTCGCTTGCATAGCTAGGCGGGGTTGTCGCACGGAAGGTCCTGGGTTCGAATCCTGGGTAAGCCACTCACGTCTTGTTGTTTTTCTGTTGTCTAGTTTTCTACTTGTTTATTGCAGACGAGTGCCTGAAAACATACCTTTATGTTTGTCTAATATTTATTGACTGTTTACAGGCCTCGGGTTACCAATACAAATCACCACGACAAGAGTATTTGACTTGACTGTATGGTGCGAGCTTCTTGCTAGGGTACCAGCTGTAGTCTGTGCTCCATGCTCCTTAGATAGCGGAAAAGGAAATTGATGATGTCGAATGATATTGATAGTAATTACTTATTGTTAGTTTTCTAGTCATGTATTACGCTGAGTCTTTGGGGCGTCTCGCTACTAGTGCGCCATGTGTGGAGTACTCTCAGGGTTTGACAATTTTCTTTGCTCTTATTTATAGTTCTGTATCTCCTCTCTGTCGTTTGTTTATCGTTGTGACCGTAAAATTTTCTCAGTGAGAACCTTCTATTTTACAACTGGTTTTTTCCAAGGCTGTGGAATCGGTCGTTTTTGTTTTTTTTATGGAATCGGAGTCGGTCAGAAATGTCCGGACTCCAACTCTGAATTGTCTGCCATATGACTTGTAACAATAAACTGTAGTCTGAGTCGGACTTCTAAAAATTAAATAGTCGGAGAACTTTTAGGCCGACTCCACAACCCTGTTGTCCATTGCAAAATTGAGATACTTACCATTTTAACAGCAATTTCGGGTATACCAGCTTTACTAAAGTACTAATGTACTGACTAGAAAAGCTTCTTGCCCGGATGTGACTGTTCTGCTGGCTTCTGTCTTAACTCCCTTGCTGCGTAAACATTCTACATATTCTATCATCTCATGAGCTTCGAGCAGAGTGGTTATATCACTTGCTTATCGAGGCAAAGTAATCGTGTTCGAAACCTGTCAGCGTCACGCTGCAGTCTACTAAGTGTAATGGGTACCTGACTCTGCGCTTTAGTTAGGGAAGGCAAAGACACTGATGACAAAACAAATCACCCAACCTCATGAAGATGACAGCTAGTACACTGAAGTCTCTAACACATCACTCCCGTACGGCAGTATTTGCTATGGTGCTACCTTACAAAAACAAAAATAAATAAATAAACAACCTACGCTGTCTTATCTTGTTCTGAATGTGGTGTTTGGTTTCTTTTAGCGAATCACGTACATTTAGCCGTGTATAGAGTCCTTCCGTTATACTGTGGTGCAATGTCTAGTACATAGTGAAACTTACCTCTTGAGCAGACTTGACGGACACTGGAAGAGTTGCTGGAGCTTATCGGTTACCTTGATGAAGCCTTGCTCCATGTAGTTCTAGGTGGTCTCAGTGGATAAAGAAAATAAAATCACTTCTCCCAGAGGCATGTCTTGAAAGGTACTAACGCGAGGTTGCCCGTGAGGCTGGGAACTTACTTACTTAGTCGTTCCTCTTCTGACCTGGGTTGTAGAGGTTTCCCAGAGAGAGAGAGAGAGAGAGAGAGAGCGCCATACTATCCTATCGACTGTCTTCCTCCTGGCCTGATTCCTGTCTAGTCGTGTATCCTTCAGAGATTGTCTAATGTTGTCCTCCCAGCGGACTCTGGGTCGTCCTGGAGGTCTGGGTCCATGGCTCTTGGTTTCCCATATTTGGCTGCGAACTTAATGATACAAAAATAAAATGACTACATAGACCAACACTTCAAGACAACGATAGCTTTCTACAGGCTTCCTGGAGGGGGGCTGGATGGAGTAGTGGTTCCATACTCTAAAGGAGCAAACAAGAAAATGTGATCAAGCCATGACAAGGACATGTACTGAGAAACACTAATACTCTGCTAAGAAAACAAAACTGGTGTTATTTATTCCTATTCCTGATGTCTCTTATTTACCTGTCAAATATAACCTGAAAGGATAGCCTCGTATGAAGAAATTTACTTTAAATTTATTATGTTACCATAACCGTGTTCCATAAGTAGTGACCTAATTTTTAGACTATGTTGAGCAAAGAACGCATTTCTTCGAGGTTGATTTGATTACGCTGGTGTTATCATCCACATTTCCAACATGTGACAGACATCAGGGAATGTTTTCTCTTATTTTTATAGTTTTATGTTCTCCACTTAATACTCACTCTCTGTCCCTTCTGTTTTTTTTTGTCTCTCCCTGACGAAGGCCTTGTGGCCGCAACGTAGGTTTTTTCTTGTCCTTTCTCCCAGTAAGACGTATCAATATTTGTGTTTCTGTTTTTTTTCATTCTAGTGTTATCATCATCAGCTCACTAATTGTTCCTTAGAGAGTATGGAGCCACCACAACAGCTGGTCCAGCGTTAAAGGAGTTCTGCTCTAAAGCGTCTATGTACTGACGGTGCCAGCCCCATTCACAACCTCTTTTTTTAGTTGCCCCTTACGACATGCATGAGACAAGAGTAGTCCTGTTAGTTCTTTGGCTCCTCAGAGACTCATGAGAACTACACGGACATGCTGGGGTTATATCCTAATGTGGTGGGGTGGAGATGGGGATTATATGCTGGGGCGGAGATGTGTATAAGACGTGGACTATGTGGTTGGGTGGAAGATGTGGACTATATGGTGGGGCGAAGATGTGTGGAACATGTGGACTATGTGGTGGGGCGGAGATGTGTGGAAGATGTGGGCGATAAAGTGGGACGGAGATGTGTGGAGATATGGACTATGTTGTGGGGCGGAGATGTGTGGAGATGTCACTATGTGATGGGCCGAAGATTGTGGAAGATGTGGACTATGTGGTGGGGCGGAGATGTGTGGAGATGTCGACTATGTAGTGGGCGGAGATGTGTGGAGATGTGGACTGTGTGGTGGGGCGGAGATGTATGGAAGTTTTGAACTATATGGTGGGGCGAAGGTGTGTGGAATATGTGGACTATGTGGTGGGGTGGAGATGTGGACTATATGGTGGGGTGAAGATGTGTGGAAGATGTTAACTATATAGTTGGGCGAAGGTGTGTGGAGGATGTGGATTATGTGGTGGGGCGAAGGTGTGTGGAAGATGTGGACTATATGGTGGGTGTAGCAAAGTTAGATTTTGCTGGGGAGGTTATGATGGTATCCTAAAAGAATGAAATCCGTGTATGTATTAACCGTGTGAGGTCAAGCACATGTAGGCCCCTGACTCTATAAATGATGATGATGAATTATGTGCAGGGAACCTAACGCTACCTCCCTAGATCTCACACGGTCACTATTTTGGCTCTAGTGTCTGGTGTATGATGTACCTAGTGTTTAGGGGAGAAATGAAATGATGGTACACAACACAAAAACGCGTTAAGTTTCTATGAGGAAGTGAATAAAAACCCGTGGTTAAGTTTTTCTTTAAATTTGATATTTTTTGTACAATTTATTTTGCCTGTCCAGTCATATCTTTGGACAGGTCTTTGAAAATGAGGACAAGATAGTTTACAGAAAAGATCAACTAAAATTGTGTGGACAATCTGCCCAAATAACTACAAAGTTAATATATGTCTTTCCTGTTGGAATGTTCACAGCTTACACTTTAGTCATCTAATAGGGAGAGTCACTGCGTATGAGGGGCTGTATTATCATCATACCCCATCAACTTCCTGAGTATGATTTGAAATACCAGTGTTTATTTAAAACGAAACTGTCAGATATACCCAGGTCCTTAACATATCACCTGGGGTTTCTTGTTGAATGATAAGATAGTGTGTAGTTGCAGAAATATCGATATCACATCATACGCCCAAGCTCCTGCTGTTAGCTCTTGACAGCATACATGAATTGTCGGAGACTTCTTGGCGTTATCGTCACTCCTCAGGTTTCCTGTTACCAGCTGGCAACAGGAAATAAAACCTCTGCAACAAAAGGACACCCTGGCCTTTTATATCTGATCACTTTTGATATTATTTATTTCCCTACTGGGATATGGGGTCAGCCTCGCATGCATTTCAGGTGCACTCGCCCCTAGTTTTTCATGACTCCCACCTTGCTGTGACCACACCTCAGGTCCCTATGGCAGATACGCCACTGTACATTTACACAGTTCTCGTCAATTATATAATGTGGGGTAACCACATTTCCTTTTATATATTTTTCTCTTCTTTTTCTTTTTAAATATAAATGCTTCAGGCATGTTGAACAGTGTTCATGGAACACGGAGGCTTACTAATATACTCTAATACAATAATATTCAAACATAATCATGACAACATACATCAGTTAGATACATTTCAACGTGAGGACTCAACAATGTCTGCTCCCGGCACGTCCTTCACTTTTTCCCAATAGCAGTATCTAACTTTGGTAATGGGATTAAACATATTAAATTCATAAAGAATTCTTACCACAAAATTCAAGAAATATAAACAAATGACGCTGACTTTGCAAAGAAATGGCCTCAGTTTCCTCTGCACTGCCCAGACTGTGAATACTTCTCTATATTTAAGTTTAAATTTAACACAGCGTATTTGAATGAAAAATATTGTTCAACTGGCAATGAATAGTGAAAGCTTTTTGCTAATATTTAGTAGCACTGGCCAATCGAAAGCTTGCGACTACCAGAATTCAAATGCAGTGTTTGAAAAACAAAAACAATTCCAAAAGTACTCTGCGTCTGGTAGTCGATTGGCCAGTCTGCTTTAGTTATGCCAATACAAAAAGATGTTTCGTTTTAGATTACATTTTCCTACCGCTCCCCTTTTCCCTCCTATATTCTTGTTACCCAAGCGAATTTGAATTTACCTCAATGCCTCCCTTCTAAGCCGATGTCCCCACTAACGTTATGAAAAACAAGCAGGAACAACAGTCTGTCTTGTCGTGCGTCCGTAGACATTTTGTATTTTCCCAATAACTTGGCTAATACTGGGACTATCATATTATTTAAAACACATTCTTGCTCAGTGGACCCTAAGCTATACTACCATATGGTTTTTATGGTCAGATTCATATTGGGTTAGATTTTTAATTTTTGTCATAGTCAATCGTCAAATAAATATTTTACACAAGACCGCCATCTTTCCCTCTCTTTCATCTCGCCAGCAAGTATTTTTCAAATAACTAACTTGTTTTTGTGACGTCAGAAACATTACCGTGAGGAGGCAATAAAATTATCTGCGTTTTTGCCTCTGTTGGCTTTGCTCCAGCGTGTATATATGCATGGCAGAATGTGTCAAGCGAAGCGGGGTGTTGGCGTGGCGAATTAAGAATTGGCGTTAATAATTTGTATTGTATCGTGTAACACTACCAAAAAATGTAAGGATTACTACTAAATTTTGCGTTAAAGTTGACAGAATACGTTAATTCAGATAGCAGTTTGGCGGCATACTTCCGCAAAATCGTTAATTATAAGTCTTGGCTGCAGTGTGTATGCAGCAGATCTGGCAAAATGTTAAATGTTGGTAGTACGTTTTCGAAACCAAACCAAAACGCGTGTTAGATTTTTACCGTGGGATCGTTCTATAGGCTTTAGCACTGCACAAAATTCAGCGCTATGCTGGCGTGTGAGAGGATCACCGTCAGACACAATAGGGCGGGTTTATTTATTATCATTTTATGACTAAAATCTTACTGAAATGAGCGATTATTCTCGCAGATTTTACTACAGTGGGGCGGAGATGTGTGGAATATATGGTGAGGCGGAGAAGTGTGGAAGATGTGGATTATAAGTTGAGGCGGAGATGTATGGAATATATGGTGGGGCGGAGATGTGTGGAAGATGTGGATTATATGGTGGGGCGGAGATGTGTGGAAGATGTGGACTATGTGGTGGGGCGAAGATGTGTGGAAGATGTGGACTATATGGTGGGGCGAAGATGTGTGGAAGATGTGGACTATATGGTGGGGCGGAGATGTGGATGATGTGGACTATGTGGTAGGGAGGAGATGTGTGGAAGATGTGGACTATATACTTTTCAAGGAGTCTGAGGGTGCATTATACTTTTACTTACAATTATATATATATATATATATATATATATATATATATGTATATATATATATATATATATATATATATATATATATATATATATATATATATATATATATATAACCGACCCTACGCAAAGTTGCATGTTATGCATCAGTGTATCTATACTCAACAGTACAAAATTTTTATAGGTTAACACTATGCCAGTAGTAATATATAAGCATTGTAACATTATTTTTCATCCACTAATACGACATTAAGTATGTCTATCAAGTGAGTCGGCTACTTTTCAGACTGTAGGCAAAGACTGCTTGCTAATTAGGAGGTAACATCAACTGCTAAATAAGTATTAATAATAAGTCATTAACAGCGGCACCTAAACCTATATAACTACCTCATCACATCATCAAGTGCATGGGTTCTCAGCCTTTATTTTACTCATAGCCCCCCTCCCCCTTCTGAGCCTCACTTACTTCTGTGACCTCATAGTCGCTGTTAGCTGGGAAAAAGGTACTTTACCAACTGACTGTGGCCCCCTAGAAATATGTCATGGCCCCCTAGTGGGGGCATATGGCCCACGTTGATAACCACTGATTTAGAGCACTATAAAGTACATAAAGGACCAGTAAGTTGACAGCGTATCCCGATTTCGATAGTTCTCTGATCATACAGTACCACTCCTTTGTGCCAGAGTTCCTCTCTCTTCTAATATATTATGAGAGTGTATATCGCACAAGTCGCCAAAGTGGGCCTGGTACTGAAATCTCTTACTCCCACTCTGTGTACGATTCGGCATAAATCGCCACATGATAATATGAAGACGTCCTAATTAGGTACTGCAGGTTACGTCTTCTTTCATCTGGAGGACTAATCAGAATGCTTTCTGATGTGTCATGTCTTGTCCACAAAATGTCATGTTGTCGAAATGTTTCTCCCTTGCGTGCATGTTTTCTTTTTAAATCTATTAAAATTGGTTCATCCCGCTTTCTCAAATACTGCAGGTTTGTAATACGTTAGTCGTAATTTTCAAGTGTTCTTTCTTACAGGCCCTAATCGCCCCTAAAAATGGTGGATTAGTGGTTGTACCCCATACCCCATTTTTTTTATAGCTACTCAATCTTTGCTTATTTGTAATCTGCCTACGTCATCTCATCCGTCTTGTCGGAATTACACATGGCGACATCAGAGCCAATGCATCTCGTAACTCTCTGGGATAGTGTGTCCAGATTGTGCTAGTCCTCCAGCCTATCACAATCGCAGCATATTTTATCACAGTCTCCCTTATCTCGCCTATCCTATCCTCTGAGGTAGAAAGATGTATCTCTCTTTATCTTAGACAAAGTCAAAATGAATACTATGGCTCAGAGTGACAGTTATTTACTATAAGTTTCTGAGTCTTTAGAAAAAATCTTTCTGACCGAAATGTCACACTAGAATAATGTCCACTCAGGCTCCGTACCTTGAGGCATATGCGATCATGTTCATCTGAAAATCTAGGTTATCGAAGCTCTCCATAAGTTTTGCTATTGATATTTGTTCATGCCATAGTATCAGGCTATACGACATCATTTCTCTGTCTTTACCTGGGTCTCTTAGCTTTAATTTTTCCGTGGTCCAGATGTTCGAGTGCTCATCTTCTCATTATATGCGCAACAAAATATGATAGTTATTACATTTGTTGTTCATGTGCCCTCCCCATGCATTGCTGAGTAGCTACTCTAACCGGCCATGGGATGCAGGGCATTTTTCTGAGAAATATTATTTCTGTTGCTTCCAATTATGTGAAGCCTACATGTTTTTCCACATTTTCTTGGATTCATGTCCATACAATAGTATTGGTTCGATGTAACACTCCGTAACTCTTTGTCTTGCTTTCAACGTCAATGATTTATTGCATTAAATGTTGCTCAGTTTGTGGAATGTTGCTTTAGCTTTGCATATTCTTGACTAAATCTCAGTGGTTTTTGGCCCATTTCATGTGATCACTGTGGCTTAACATTGAAACTGTACGTGTTTTGTATGTTGTCCTATTTATTATTAATCAGCATTTAGGTGGAGTCCTCTGCCTGGAAATTACCATTGTTAATATTGTATTGCTGCTCAGGCCGAGCTCCCTTTTTGCACTTTCTTTTACTGCTTTATCTAATATTTTCTATAAATATTTTTCGCTTGTGTCATCCGCAAAGCACACATTATTTATACTGTGACCTCCACCTCATATTCCAGGTTCATCTGTGGTTGACCCTGTGATGCTTCCGCTGTGCAGAGATAATAAATCAAGTAAAATAACACATCCCTGCCTCGCTTCATTTCCATAAATACTGAACCCATTTCTATCAAAACTAACGGCTAGACGGAGTTCAAAAGAAGCCTTTCTTTGCGCATTCGTCTCTTGTGGGGGATCATTTACTAAGTTTCAGACTCACTACGCTTTAGTTTAGTGACTGTGATGTTCATTTTGTCCATCGACTGTAGTAAAATGTTAAAGATAGTCCTATTGGTATTATGCCGCATGGAAGATGGTCACATCCCTAAAGATATCTTCCGTGGACAAATAGTATATGGCTAAGTCACAGTTGGACAACCGCAGCTAAGGTTCCAAGATGTCTACAAGAGAGACATCAAGGCACTGGACATAATTCCAGCACCCTGGGAGAATGAAGCAGCCGATCGCACCGTGTGGCGATGTCCCTGCGGCGCCACCTCAGACTGGGTGAAAAGAAGCTGTCACAACAAGCAGAAGAGAAAAGAAAACACAGAAAGAAACACCAGGAACAAAAGCAGCTGAGGACTATCACCTCAGGGGCGTATTCCTATAGTCAGTCATGACTGAAGGGGCTACTGCTACTATAGTTCCAGAGCAGATAATGACGTAGGGAAGTACAGCTTTAGAAACTTCTGTACTACGGCTCAGCTTTATAAGGTTGGGTGACTTGTTCCCCTTCTTGGCTGCCTTTGCCTTACTTAACTGTAGAGCAGAGTCAGGTACCCATTTACATCTAGGTAAACTTGACAGTGAAGATATCAGGTTCCGAACCTGGTAACAGCGCCTCGTGAAGCAAGTGCTATCGGCTATATTATCACATCAGTATTATCTTTCCACGCTTTGTCGTTCACCATAACAGAGAGATATGCACCGTTGTATATAGCTATATCAGTATCAGCCTCATTATGTCAAACATATTGCTACAGACACCAATGCTGCAAGAGCACATAAAGGCTATCTGCTAGGTTTCCTGATAGGTAACCAGCTGTAGTGGTGTGCTAGGTTTCCTGACAGGTAACCAGCTGTAGTGGTGTGCTAGGTTTCCTGACAGGTAACCAGCTGTAGTGGTGGTGCTAGGTTTCCCTGACAGGTAACCAGCTGTAGTGGTGGTGCTAGGTTTCCTGACAGGTAACCAGCTGTAGTGGTGTGCTAGGTTTCCCTGACAGGTAACCAGCTGTAGTGGTGTGCTAGGTTTCCCTGAAAGGTAACCAGCTGTAGTGGTGTGCTAGGTTTCCCTGACAGGTAACCAGCTGTAGTGGTGTGCTAGGTTTCCCTGACAGGTAACCAGCTGTAGTGGTGGTGCTAGGTTTCCTGACAGGTAACCAGCTGTAAGGGTGGTGCTAGGTTTCCTGACAGGTAACCAGCTGTAGTGGTGGTGCTAGGTTTCCTGACAGGTAACCAGCTGTAGTGGTGGTGCTAGGTTTCCTGACAGGTAACCAGCTGTAGTGGTGGTGCTAGGTTTCCTGACAGGTAACCAGCTGTAGTGGTGGTGCTAGGTTTCCTGACAGGTAACCAGGTGTAGTGGTGTGCTACGTTTCCTGACAGGTAACCAGCTGTAGTGGTGGTGCTAGGTTTCCTGACAGGTAACCAGCTGTAGTGGTGTGCTAGGTTTCCTGACAGGTAACCAGCTGTAGTGGTGTGCTAGGTGTTTTGACAGGTAACCAGCTGTAGTGGTGGTGCTAGGTTTCCTGACAGGTAACCAGCTGTAGTGGTGGTGCTAGGTTTCCTGACAGGTAACCGGCTGTAGTGGTGGTGCTAGGTTTTCTGACAGGTAACCAGCTGTAGTGGTGTGTTAATTTTCCCTGACAGGTAACCAGCTGTAGTGGTGATGCTAGGTTTCCTGACAGGTAACCAGCTGTAGTGGTGGTGCTAGGTTTTCTGACAGGTAACCAGCTGTAGTGGTGGTGCTAGGTTTCCTGACAGGTAACCAGCTGTAGTGGTGTGTTAGGTTTCCTGACAGGTAACCAGCTGTAGTGGTGGTGCTAGGTTTCCTGACAGGTAACCAGCTGTAGTGGTGTGCTAGGTTTCCTGACAGGTAACCAGCTGTAGTGATGTGCTAGGTTTCCTGACAGGTAACTAGCTGTAGTGGTGTGCTAGGTTTCCTGACAGGTAACCAGCTGTAGTGGTGGTGCTAGGTTTCCTGACAGGTAACCAGCTGTAGTGGTGGCTCTATGCTCTATAGAGAGCAAAAAAGGAAATGATGCTATAACTGGCCACTGCCGACTTACTAGGTCTGTCGCAGCTGGGTCTAAAGTGTGGAACAAACTTCGGTCTTCAGCGTTAAACGCGTGGCTGCTCGTAGCACATCAGATACCATCTGTAATTTTTCAGTATGATTTCTTTTCCCTACTTTGGTAATAAAATGAAAAATAAACATTGTTCATGTCGCATTAATACACTAAACCCCCCCCCCCCCCCCCCCCCCCCCCCCCCCCAAGAAAATAAATTTAATCTGCTAAAATTGTTTATATTATTCATCATCTTGGCCGCGTTATTACTCACTGCAGAGACGAAAATAATAATGCAATAACGCGCATTTCTTCATCTTGATGCAATAAATATTTATGTGCGTTCGTTTAATGTTATTGAGACGCAAAAAAAAAAAAAAAACACGTTTCTGCTAACTACAGTTCACTTGTTACTGCCTGATTATGTTACACAAGCTAGCTTTGTTTGGTCTTTGACCGTAAATTTATGTGAATGATCAAGCTGTTTGTAGTTGTCCGTGTAATGGAATATATTACTTTTTTTTCTGTAAGAGGTGAAAAATTTTCACTGTTTACTGTTTGTGTTTTTGTAGTTATGGTGACGATTCGTACAAGCGCTTGTCTTGATGTTATAAAAGTAATTTTATGTTCGTTTCATGTTTTGTTGAGTGAATAAAAACAACAGGTTGATTAAGATAAGCAACATCACATTAATTTTAAAACAGCTTTGTCATTATTCTTCGTGTTTTACCATGATAGCTGGCGTTGGTGATCATGTCTGTCCAGAACTTCATTTCCCTGGTTGTGTTTATCAATTCTGTTCGTCACTTCTGTTTTTGACTGTTTCCTTTGTTATGATAGTTTTAGTCATAGTTTGTCACATCTCCAGTCACAAACCTTAACACTTTTAGTCATAGTTTGTCACATCCCTAGTCATAAACCTTCACATTTCTAGTCATAGTTTGTCTCATCTTCAGTCACAACCCTTCACATTTCTAGTCATAGTTTGTCACATCACCAGTCACAGAATTCACAGTTCTAGTCATAGTTTGTCACATCTCCATTTACAGACCTTAACACTTCTAGTCATAGTTTGTCTCATCTTCAGTCACAACCCTTCACATTTCTAGTCATAGTTTGTCACATCACCAGTCACAGAATTCACAGTTCTAGTCATAGTTTGTCACATCTCCAGTCACAGACCATCTCATTTCTAGTCATAGTTTGTCACATCTCAAGTCACAATCCTTTACATTTCTAGTCATAGTTTGTCACATCTCCAGTCACAAACCTTCAGATTTCTAGTCATAGTTTGTCACATTTCCATTCACAAACCTTCACAGTTCTAGTCATAGTTTGTCACATCTCAAGTCACAAACCTTCACACTTCTAGTCATAGTTTGTCACATCTTAAGTCACAGACCATCACATTTCTAGTTATAGTTTGTCACATCTCCAGTCACAAACCTTCACATTTCTAGTCATAGTTTGTCACATTTCCAGTCACAAACTTTCACAGTTCTAGTCATAGTTTGTCACATTTCCATTCACAAACCTTCACAGTTCTAGACATAGTTTGTCACATCTCAAGTCACAAACCTTCACACTTCTAGTCATAGTTTGTCACATCTTAAGTCAAAGACCATCACATTTTTAGTCATAGTTTGTCACATCTCCAGTCACAAACCTTCACAGTTCTAGTCATAGTTTGTCACATTTCCAGTCACAAGCCTTCACAGTTTTAGTCATAGTTTGTCACATCTTGAGTCACAGACCATCACATTTCTAATCATAGTTTGTCACATCTCCAGTCACAAACCTTCACATTTCTAGTCATAGTTTGTCACATCTCCAGTCACAAACCTTCAGATTTCTAGTCATAGTTTGTCACATTTCCATTCACAAACCTTCACAGTTCTAGTCATAGTTTGTCACATCTCAAGTCACAAACCTTCACACTTCTAGTCATAGTTTGTCACATCTTAAGTCACAGACCATCACATTTTTAGTCATAGTTTGTCACATCTCCAGTCACAAACCTTCACATTTCTAGTCATAGTTTGTCACATTTCCAGTCACAAACTTTCACAGTTCTAGCCATAGTTTGTCACATTTCCAGTCACAAACTTACCATCACATCCAAGTTATATTTTGTAAGAAATATTTATATTATGGATTGAAAACGCGACGAACTTAAGTTTACCCAGGTAACGTGTACTGGTTTCATTAGAGTTTTGTAACGTGTGATTATAATACTCGGAGCAAGCAAGAGGACATGCACACCATCATAGCTGGCAGACGCTGGAGCTGGGTTGGCCATGTCCTCAGAAGAGACCCCGATGCCATCACAAGAACAGCTATGCTATGGACCCCTGAAGGAAAACGAAAGAGAGGCCGACCAAAACCAACTTGGCGGAGGACTGTGGAGACTGAGATGCAATGAATGAACCAGAGTTGGGGCACTGTACGAAGGATGGCCACCGACCGAGCAAAGTGGAATCAATTTGTTGTTGCCCTACAAGACGCCACTAGGCGTGATGGCCACTGACTGCTTTGACGGTCGGCGGCTAAGGATCAATGAAGAAGATTATAATAATTGGTTCCAACTGTACCCGGGTAATCTGTATTCTATCCGACCTCGGCTGGGTGAAGTGAATTAAGACTGGAAAATGTTTTGAAATAAAATAATTTTGCCGTGTAATTGGTTAGGGTTAGAGTACACAACACTGTGTTGAGTTGTTCATGGTGAGAAAGTGGCTAGAAACTATCATTACTCCAGCAGGGGTGGATTATTCGCACTTTTCATGGATAGCCAACCAGCTGTTTTGATTAAAGTGCACTTTACCCTGCTAAACATAGTATTATCCCGTTTTCTATCTATACCCGTAGTATATACATACTCTTTCTTTAATACTGTTCCATTTCTTTTCATTGTTCACACTTTCAACATTTTGTTGTTCATTAATCTGTTTGAGCCACGTCAGTAACTTTAGTGGTTTAATACATTGACATGGCAAGTGATTCAGCGCCATTCTCACATCAGTGTTGAAGTACAAAAAGAAGTCTTGAAAAGTTTTCAGTCTTATAAAAGAGAGAGAGACACACACACACACGCAAACGGACGCACGCACACAAATAATATTGATTATTATTTGTTCGTTTATAATGTGTCTACATCTCAGGATATTGCCATTCTAACACTAGCATCATTGTCTCTATAGTCACCATCTCCCGTGGGTATAATTTATATCCTTTTACTTGATTCAGTCTCAACAAAATACAATACAATTATAATTCAATTTAGGTTTGCTTTACCCATTGTTTTCCAACGATTCTTCAAAAACGAACCTTCAAATAACGTGTCATATCCGATGACCATGACAATGTTTGCAGACAGAGTTCACTGCTCTTCTCAATAGGCACCATTCTTTGCAGGAAAAACATTTCTGTCGCTGTAATTGATTTTTCTATTTATTTATCCATTACCCAAGATTCAGATTCGTCCAGCTATAGTGGTACTATTTTACATTGCACGACTGGCTTCCTCATTTCCGCTTTTAGCGGGTTCTTAATGTTTTGGACGAATAGTTTAATATCTGCGATTCTGTTTTTATTTACATATCTTCATCTTTATTTTCTGTTATTTGGGTTGTAACTGATCTGTGTTTATGTACTTTAACATCGTGTGTGTCCCATATTTTTAAAGTTGGTTTTTACATTTTATACACCCGTGTGTTACCGGGGCCCGAAAGGGGAGCAAAGAATAGTAACACTGTACCCTACCAGGCATGTCGTAAAAAGCGACCAAGGAGGGTTGGGCATGGGGCTGGTTACCCCATCCCGTAAAAACTTTTTTACCACAAAAACTTCAACAAACATGGACAAGTCAAATAAGGAATATAAATCAACTCAGCAACCCAAGAAAGAAGAAGGTCCTCTGGAAAGGAGGCGCATGAAGCAACCTAGAGAAAGCCGAAAGGAGTCTGGGTTGCCGACTAACCTTTTTTCGTCTAGGAAAATCTCCAGGTTTGGCACCTGGAATGTTCGCACTGTGTGTGAACAAGGGAAAACTGCACAGGTAGCAGCAGAAATGTAAAATTACAGGATTGATATCCTGGGTTTCTGCGAGACACGGTGGAAAGGCATAGAGAAGAGGAGATTGATCACAGGAGAAATGGTGTTGTCCTCAGGACATGAGGAGGAAAGAACCCACCACAGTGAAGGGGTGGCTGTCCAAGGAAGCACAGAAGGCACTTATAGAATAGGAAGCAATGGGGACCCCGAATTATAACAGCAAGGTTTAAATCAGCCAAAAAGAAAGTAAATATAAACATCATCCAGTGTTATGCACCAACAAACGATAAAGAAGAATCTGTGAAAGAAGACTTTTACACCAGACTACAAAATTTCTTGGACAATAAGAAAAGAAAGGACATCACAATTTTGATGGGGGACCTAAATGCGAAAATAGGAACAGACAACACTGGCTTTGAAGAAATCATGGGCAAGCATGGATTAGGTATGATGAACGAGAATGGGGAACTATTAACAAACTTCTGTGCTTCAGATCAACTAGCTATAGGAGGAAGCATATTTCCACATAAAAGAATACATAAAGCAACATGGATATCACCAGACCACAGAATTGAGAATCAGATTGATCACATATGCATAAGTAAGAAGTTTAGGTCATCATTGCATGATGTGAAAGTATGTAGAGGAGCAGATGTTGTATCAGACCACCATCTTCTGTTGGCTAAAACAAAATTAAAACTCAAGAAATTTACAACAGCATATAGCTATAGACAACAGTATAATGTGGGATATCTAAGAAATCAGGAAATAAGAGAAAAATTTTCAATCACAGTATCCAACAAATACCAAGTACTCCAACAGCTGGAAGATGAAACAGATACGGAAGACCACTGGCAACAAGTAAAAAATATATGGAATGAGACATGTGAAGAAGTACTGAGAAAAAGAGAACATCAGCACAAAGCATGGATAACAACAGAAACCATTAGTAAGATAGAAGACAGGAAAAACAAGAAAGCAGATTTAAACAGAAGCAAAACCAGAAGCTCCAAAGCCAAGACTCATGAAGTGTAAATAGAAGCAAACAAAGAAGTAAGAAGAAACATCAAAAGAGACAAGAGGAAGTATATTAAAGAGTTGGCAAGGGAAGCAGAGGAAGCTGCAGCCAAAGGAAATATGAGGGACCTGTACAACAACACAAAGAAGCTAACAGGGAAATATAAGCAAGCAAATGGCCTCATAAGAGATAAGAATGGAAAATTGCTTACTAATATACACGAACAAATGAAGAGATGGACAGAACATTTTGAGGAACTTCTCAATAGACCATCTCCAACTAAATCACCAGACATCCAGCCAGCAGAAGAGGAGCTACAAATCAGCTGTGAACGACCAAGCGGAGAAGAAATAAAGAAAGCCATAAAGCTTCTGAAAGATGGAAACGCGGGTGATCTAGATTGCATTCCAGCAGAGGCCATCAACACAGATATTGAAACATCTACAGAGATATTATACAAACTACTTGGCAAAGTCTTGGAGAGAGAGGAAATACCTGCAGAATGGAAGGAAGGTTATCGAAAATTCTCGATGAGAGGTCACAACAAGTGGGCCTGAAAATACACAGGGAAAATACAAAGATTATGAGAATAAATGCAAGAAATGATAACAAGGTTGAACTTGAAGAAACACCACTAAAAGATGTAGAATCGTACACATATCTTGGAAGTAATATAGACAAAGTTGGAGGGACAGACAGTGATATCAAAATAAGAATACAAAAAGCAAGAGGAGCTTTCATTGCATTGGGAAACATATGGAGAACAGGAGAAATGAAGTCCAACACGAAAATAAGAATCTTCAACTCAAATGTGAAGTCAGTCCTATTGTATGGCTCTGAGACATGGAGAACAACAAAAACAACAACCAAAAAGTTACAGACTTTTATAAACGGCTGCTTGCGTAGAATAGAAGGACTGAAATGGTATGACTAATGTGGATGACAAGAACCAGACAAGTGCCAGTGGAACAAGAGATGAGAAGAAGACGCTGGCTAGGACACACATTGAGGAAACCTGTTGATAGCATTACAGGGTAGTCCTTGTTCTGGAATGCACAGGGAAAGAGAGGCAGTGTTGTCAAAAAAACACACGGAGAAGAAAAATGGAAACAAAGGTGAAAATTACGAGGAAAACATGGAAAGAACCTGAGTGGATGGCACAGGACAGGAAGACTTGGCATGTGTTTGTTGAAGGCCTATGCTCCTTGGGGAGCTAAAGGGTATTGATTGATTGATTGATACCTGCTATTTAATGCCAAAAACTATACAAAAAAACATATTTTCTGAAAGCTGGAAAGTCAGCACATTCCAAACCAAATATCAGTTTACCATCTATTTTTGATTGTACAATGGATGTGCGCATGGCAGTAGATTTACCTGGTGAGGGACATAACCGGAAATCAGTAGGAAATCTCGAAGACGACTAGATATAGTGCTACACTCCTCAGTGTCGCACCAGATGATAATGATTGAGCTGACAGTGTCATTTGATTCCAGATTAGACGACCAACACTCATTGGCTAAGTAACGGACTTTAGACACGACGGGTTCACAGCAAAAGTCAAAGCTGTAGAGGTAGGTGCAAGAGGTCTAGTGGCTGCCTCAGTGTATTATCTACTGAAAAACTATTTGTGCGTGAATGGGAGTCAGGAACAAGGGAACTTTAGAGGCTCGGTGACAATGCGGAAATGGCATCTTGTTGGCTTTAGAGCAACCGCAAAGGGCTATAGAATCCAGGACAACAATTTAAAAGTGGGTTCAATTCCCAGCGAAGGCAGGGAAAAGACAACAGGAGGTTGACGTATGGGAGTCATTATCCACGTGGGTGTAAAGGAGATTAAAGGGCCGATAGACTTGTTCGGCCGGGGACGCTTTGTGTAGAGTTTTCTATCACTGCGGCAATGCAGTTCCTTGTAGAAAACTGAATCAGTAAATAAACTTTCTGTAGAGTAGGATACTCCAGTAAGCAGCTTTAGATTAAATAAAAAGCATTGCATGCAACAAATCTTTATCAGTGGTAAAAAAAAAGAAAAAAGAACAACTTAATCCTTTCAGCGTTATGAAAAGAAACAACTTTGCCGTACAGAAGGTAGTCAGGGACAAACTTTAAACAACCAAGAAAATCCGTTGAGGCCACGGAGATGTGGTTTTTATACTAGAATGTTATCAATACTATTAAAATACTTTTAACAAGACTTAACGACGATGACCTGAAAGACGTCAATGCCGAAGGAAGCGTATAAAACACTTTAGAAGGAAGTGTATTACTCACATTAGAAGGAAGTGTGTTACTCACATTAGAAGGAAGTGTGTTACTCACATTAGAAGGAAGTGTATTACTCACATTAGAAGGAAGTGTATTACTCACATTAGAAGGAAGTGTATTACTCACATTAGAAGGAAGTGTATTACTCACATTAGAAGGAAGAGTATTACTCACGTTAGAAGGAAGTGTATTACTCACATTAGAAGGAAGTGTATTACTCACATTAGAAGGAAATATATTACTCACGTTAGAAGGAAGTGTATTACTCACGTTAGAAGGAAGTGTATTACTCACGTTAGAAGGAAGTGTATTACTCACATTAGAAGGAAGTGTATTACTCACATTAGAAGGAAGTGCATTACTCACGTTAGAAGGAAGTGTATTACTCACATTAGAAGGAAGTGTATTACTCACGTTAGAAGGAATTGTATTACTCACGTTAGAAGGAAGTGTATTACTCACAGAAAGAACTGGAAATGTGTTACTCACATTAGAAGGAAGCGTGTTACTCACATTAGAAGGAAGAGTATTACTCACATTAGAAGGAAGTGTATTACTCTAGAAGGAAGTGTATTACTCACTTTAGAAGGAAATGTATTACTCACATTAGAATAAGCGTATTACTCACATTAGAAGGAAGTGTGTTACTCACATTAGAAGGAATTGTATTACTCACATTAGAAGGAAGTGTATTACTCACATTAGAAGGAAGTGTGTTACTCACATTAGAAGAGAAAGGAAGTGTGTTTACTCACGTTAGAAGGAAGTGTATTACTCACATTAGAAGGAAGTGTGTTACTCACATTAGAAGAAGGTATGTTACTCACATTAGAAGGAAGCGTATTACTCACATTAGAAGGAAATGTGTTACTCACTGTCGCATGAATAAGTGCTGTATAAATATTGAAGCTAATAAGTTTGTGTAGCGTTTGGGGGAGCATACATGACTGAAAGTAGTTAACGAAACTCAAACTGCACTAGAGTCCTATACAGAAAGGCTCGCGCTGTAATGCGAGATACACAAAACTCTAAACAATCTTAGAGACACCATATATGAAGAATAACTCTACAAGGTCTGGCAATCTCAAATACAGTAAATCTATTCAACAATCCGACAAATATCAGCATACAAATATAATGGTACAGTGCGAATGCATTAAACCAAAATAACTGGCTAACAATCCCTAAACGACATTATCGAAATATCCTGCCACGTTACACAAAATCAAATATGGCGCACAAACTCGCTACTGGCACTGAAATGTAACAGGGATCAACATACTCAGAGACGCTACGTCAAAAGACTCACTGACTTGCAAAAGAACTCATACTAAACATCTGAAATATCTCCAGCATCACGCTGGGCAAAACTCATAGCAGGTATAAGCCAGACAGAGAAGATCTTCCATCATCTTCTCCATATATGTCTTCCCTCGACGGCCATCTTGCTGGTCTCCCCCGAACACACTGTTCGGTTGAACTCTCCTCACGCAATCCTCTTGCGCAGCCCTCAGTCACATGACTGACTACTTTAGTTTAGCTTCGTGTCATACACATGCCATCATCAACAATGACCATCACTCATGTAATATCCATAACATGCTGTCTATGAGGCACAGGTGAGTCACATTAGAAGGAAGTGTGTTACTCACATTAGAAGCAAGTGTGTTACTCACATTAGAAGGAAGTGTATTACTCACATTAGAAGGAAGAACAGAAACTCATTACTCACATTAGAAGGAAGTGTATTACTCACATTAGAAGGAAGTGTATTACTCACATTAGAAGGAAGAGTATTACTCACGTTAGAAGGAAGTGTATACTCACATTACGGAAGAGAAAGAAGTGTATTACTCACATTAAGGAAATGTATTACTCATATTAGAAGGAAGTATATTACTCACGTTAAGGAAGTGTATTACTCACGTTAGAAGGAAGTGTGTGTATTACTCACATTAGAAGGAAGTGTATTACTCACATTAGAAGGAAGTGATTACTCACGTTAGAAGGAATGTGCATGTATACTCACAAAGAAGGAAGTGTATTACTCACTTAGAAGGAATTGTATTACTCACGTTAGAAGGAAGTGTATTACTCACATTAGAAGGCAGTGTATACTCACAAAAGGTAAGAGTGTGAACAGAAACATTATAAGGAAGAGTATTACTCACATTAGAAGGAAAGTATTACTCAGTTAGAAGGAAGTGTGTTACTCACATTAGAACGGAAGTGTATTACTCACATTAGAAGGAAGTGTATTACTCACATTAGAAGGAAATGTATTACTCACATTAGAAGGAAATGTGTATTACTCACACGGTAGAAGGAAAGTGTGTTTACTCACATTGCATGGAACTGTGGTAAGAAGTGTGTTTACTCACATTAGAAGGAAGTGTGTTTACTCACGGTTAGAAGAAGGTATGTTACTCACATTAGAAGGAAGCGTATTACTCACATTAGAAGGAAATGTGTTACTCACTGTCGCATGAATAAGTGCTGTATAAATATTGCAGCTAATAAATGTGTGTAGCGTTTGGGGAAGCGTACATGTTTGAAAGTAGTTAACGCTACACCAAACTGCGACTAGAGTCCTATACAGAAGGCTCGCGCTGTAATGCGAGATGTCACACTCTAAACAATCTTAGAGACACCATATATGAAGAATAACTCTTACAAGGTCTGGCAATCTCAATAACGAGTATAGATCTATTCAACAATCCGACAAATATCAGCATACAAATATAATGGTACAGTGCGAATGCATTAAACCAAAATAACTGGCTAACAATCCCTAAACGACATTATCGAAATATCCTGCCACGTTCACAAAATCAATATGGCGCACAACTCGCTACTGGCACTGAAATATAATGGAAATCAACATACTCATAGACTCTACGTCAAAAGACTCACTGACGTGGACAATAATTCATACTAAACAGTCTGAAATATCTCCAGCATCTCGCTGGGCTAAACTTAGCAGGTATAATCCAGACAGAGAAGATCCTCCATCATCTTCTCCATATACGTCTTCCCTCGACGGCCATCTTGCTGGTCTCCCCCGAACACACTGTCCGGTTGAACTATCCTCACGCAATCCTCTTGCGCAGCCCTCAGTCACATGACTGACTATCTTTAGTTTAGCTTCGTGTCATACACATGCCATCATCAACAATGACCATCACTCACCCCCTAATATCCATACATGCTGTCTATGAGGCACAGGTGAGTCACATTAGAAGGAAGTGTGTTACTCACATTAGAAGCAAGTGTGTTACTCACATTAGAAGGAAGTGTATTACTCACATTAGAAGGAAGTGTATTACTCACATTAGAAGGAAGTGTATTACTCACATTAGAAGGAAGAGTATTACTCACGTTAGAAGGAAGTGTATTACTCACATTAGAAGGAAGTGTATTACTCACATTAGAAGGAAAGAACATTACTCATATTAGAAGGAAGTATATTACTCACGTTAGAAGGAAGTGTATTACTCACGTTAGAAGGAAGTGTATTACTCACATTAGAAGGAAGTGTATTACTCACATTAGAAGGAAGTGCATTACTCACGTTAGAAGGAAGTGTATTACTCACATTAGAAGGAAGTGTATTACTCACGTTAGAAGGAATTGTATTACTCACGTTAGAAGGAAGTGTATTACTCACATTAGAAGGAAGTGTGTTACTCACATTAGAAGGAAGTGTGTTACTCACATTAGAAGGAAGAGTATTACTCACATTAGAAGGAAGAGTATTACTCACGTTAGAAGGAAGTGTGTTACTCACATTAGAAGGAAGTGTATTACTCACATTAGAAGGAAGTGTATTACTCACATTAGAAGGAAATGTATTACTCACATTAGAAGGAAGTGTATTACTCACATTAGAAGGAAGTGTGTTACTCACATTAGAAGGAAGTGTGTTACTCACATTAGAAGGAAGTGTATTACTCACATTAGAAGGAAGTGTATTACTCACATTAGAAGGAAGTGTATTACTCACATTAGAAGGAAGTGTGTTACTCACATTAGAAGGAAGTGTGTTTACTCACATTAGAAGGAAGTGTGTTTACTCACATTAGAAGGAAGTGTGTTACTCACATTAGAAGAAGGTATGTTACTCACATTAGAAGGAAGTGTGTTACTCACATTAGAATAAGCGTATTACTCACATTAGAAGGAAGTGTGTTACTCACATTAGAATAAGCGTATTACTCACATTAGAAGGAAGTGTGTTACTCACATTAGAAGGAATTGTATTACTCACATTAGAAGGAAGTGTATTACTCACATTAGAAGGAAGTGTGTTACTCACATTAGAAGGAAGTGTGTTTACTCACATTAGAAGGAAGTGTGTTTACTCACATTAGAAGGAAGTGTGTTACTCACATTAGAAGAAGGTATGTTACTCACATTAGAAGGAAGCGTATTACTCACATTAGAAGGAAATGTGTTACTCACTGTCGCATGAATAAGTGCTGTATAAATATTGCAGCTAATAAGTTTGTGTAGCGTTTGGGGGAGCATACATGACTGAAAGTAGTTAACGCTACACCAAACTGCGACTAGAGTCCTATACAGAAGGCTCGCGCTGTAATGCGGGATGTCACACTCTAAACAATCTTAGAGACACCATATATGAAGAATAACTCTTACAAGGTCTGGCAATCTCAATATACGAGTATATATCTATTCAACAATCCGACAAATATCAGCATACAAATATAATGGTACAGTGCGAATGCATTAAACCAAAATAACTGGCTAACAATCCCTAAACGACATTATCGAAATATCCTGCCACGTTCACAAAATCAATATGGCGCACAACTCGCTACTGGCACTGAAATGTAACAGGGATCAACATACTCAGAGACGCTACGTCAAAAGACTCACTGACTTGCAAAAGAACTCATACTAAACAGTCTGAAATATCTCCAGCATCACGCTGGGCAAAACTTAGCAGGTATAAGCCAGACAGAGAAGATCCTCCATCATCTTCTCCATATACGTCTTCCCTCGACGGCCATCTTGCTGGTCTCCCCCGAACACACTGTCCGGTTGAACTATCCTCACGCAATCCTCTTGCGCAGCCCTCAGTCACATGACTGACTATCTTTAGTTTAGCTTCGTGTCATACACATGCCATCATCAACAATGACCATCACTCACCCCCTAATATCCATACATGCTGTCTATGAGGCACAGGTGAGTCACATTAGAAGGAAGTGTGTTACTCACATTAGAAGCAAGTGTGTTACTCACATTACAAGAAAGTGTGTTAATAACATTAGAAGGAAGTGTGTTACTCACATTAGAAGGAAGTATTTTACTCACATTAGAAGGAAGTGTATTACTCACATTAGAAGGAAGCGTACTACTCACTGTGACGTATAATGGAAAACGAGCCTACAGTAATCTGACCGTCTTTGCAACCTCGCAGTGTTCTTTTGATTTGCTAGCTAAACCATGCATTTAATGCCTGTCTTTACTCACAAAATCTTACTTTTTCATTCTCGCCTTTTTTTCTTAAACACGTGCAAACGCAGTGTTTACAAATTTTCGAAACCTGCTTGTCAAAACAGGTAGCGAATCAGCTTTTGTTTACCTCGTTTTCCCACGCCAGTATCTGTCAGGCATGCGATCTCAGACAGAAAACACGTGAAACAGACGTAACGGCCTTTTGAAGTCTCCGGAAAGGGGAGTTAAAGCTTTGATGTCGTATATGCAGAAAATTCTTCGAGAACCCGTTAGACGTAAGAATTCTTCTGATGTCAGTTAGCAACGCCCGACAGAGCCGACCTGTAAGCCTTTCATTTGGGAAACGCAGTCGCTGTTCCCCGTTACACATAGTAACGCGAAAAGTAACATCATCGATAGATTAGAGAAAATTAAGCATATATAAGCTGTGTTTTCTTAAAACTAACTACCAGCGTCACTGTTAAGAATAGAACTGATGTAAGGGGCGTAAATCTGGGTAAATTAGTAGCCAAGATAGATTCTGAGTTGGAGCACTTGTTTGCTTGTAGCTATCGAATTATTTAGAGAGTATCTCGTGATAGTTTCGAGAGACAGATTACAGACAGCGTGAAAAGCGCTGATATATTTATTCTGTATTGTTTTAAGTTGGGTGAGAGAAGCTCGCTGCTAGCCCGCAATTGTTTGTGTTGTGTGAACAGTGAAAAAAGTCTCGTGACTGCTTTTGAGCGGGACGAGTGTGTTATCTAGAGAGTGTTCCGGGCGTTTTGACTGGGTAGGAAGACAGTGTTTTTGGGAAGTGTGAAATGCCTGTACAGTGCTGAATTTAAAAAGTCGACGGATTTTTCGCTGTGGGTACAGCGTAGTATAAAACTGCAGTTTGAATTATTGTGGAAATGTTTATAACTGCAGTGTGCAGTCTTTAAAGGCCATTATTTCCTGTGTGAGGAGTATTGAGTTTAATAAGAGTACTTTAGGCCATGAATCATGATAACTGCTGAGTGCAGGATTCTTTATAGTGCTAAGTTTAATAAGAGTACTTTAGGCCATGAATCATGATAACTGCTGAGTGCAGGATTCTTTATAGTGCTAAGTTTAATAAGAGTACTTTAGGCCATGAATCATGATAGCTGCTGAGTGCAGGATTCTTTATAGTGCTGAGTTTAATAAAGTACTTTAGGCCATGAATCATGATAGCTGCTGAGTGCAGGATTCTTTATAGTGCTGAGTTTAATAAAAGTACTTTAGGCCATGAATCATGATAGCTGCTGAGTGCAGGATTCTTTATAGTGCTGAGTTTAATAAGAGTACTTTAGGCCATGAATCATGATAACTGCTGAGTGCAGGATTCTTTATAGTGCTAAGTTTAATAATAGTACTTTAGGCCATGAATCATGATAACTGCTGAGTGCAGGATTCTTTATAGTGCTAAGTTTAATAAGAGTACTTTAGGCCATGAATCATGATAACTGCTGAGTGCAGGATTCTTTATAACGCTGAGTTTAATATGAGTACTCTAGGCCATGTATTATGATATCATTGTAGCTGCCGAGTGCGCAGTCCTTATGTGGTAATTTATATCTTGTGTTGTGCTGTGAACGGTATTCTATGTGTATTTCATATCAATGTGTTGTGACGTGAATAAACCGATATGAAATGTCACCAGTCGTTTACAACCCTTCAAGACTCGTGTGTATGCACCTGTGGCGTGAACGACTAAACCAACACACGCACTTAATATTACAGAGGTGACAGGGAACTTAACACGTATTTAGAAATAGCCCCGGAGTGGGCGTGGCCTATTTATATCGAGAACCTGTTCATCGCTTACCAGTAGACTTCTACAGTGTTTGCCTGTGTGGCGTATATGTATGTATCAAATGTAGACATCACCAGATCCACAAAACAACAGCAACGTTAGCAGGTAATCAATAGACACCTTACCGTATCCACCAAACCAATACGTTATCAGTGAAGCCCCATGACGTTTCACAAAAGTTACGGCTATGATGACTCCGGACTTTACCGTAAAAAATTTTACGGGGGTGCAACAGTGGTGGCCAGTATGGGGAAGAATGTTAAGAATAGAACTGGTGTAAGGGGCGTAAATCTGGGTAAATTAGTAGCCAAGATAGATTCTGAGTTGGAGCACTTGTTTGCTTGTAGCTATCGAATTATTTAGAGAGTATCTCGTGATAGTTTCGAGAGACAGATTACAGACAGCGTGAAAAGCGCTGATATATTTATTCTGTATTGTTTTGAGTTGGGTGAGAGAAGCTCGCTGCTAGCCCGCAATTGTTTGTGTTGTGTGAACAGTGAAAAAAGTCTCGTGACTGCTTTTGAGCGGGACGAGTGTGTTATCTAGAGAGTGTTCCGGGCGTTTTGACCGGGTAGGAAGACAGTGTTTTTGGGAAGTGTGAAATGCCTGTACAGTGCTGAATTTAAAATGTCGACGGATTTTTCGCTGTGGGTACAGCGTAGTATAAAACTGCAGTTTGAATTATTGTGGAAATGTTTATAACTGCAGTGTGCAGTCTTTAAAGGCCATTATTTCCTGTGTGAGGAGTATTGAGTTTAATAAGAGTACTTTAGACCATGAATCATGATAACTGCTGAGTGCAGGATTCTTTATAGTGCTAAGTTTAATAAGAGTACTTTAGGCCATGAATCATGATAACTGCTGAGTGCAGGATTCTTTATAGTGCTAAGTTTAATAAGAGTACTTTAGGCCATGAATCATGATAGCTGCTGAGTGCAGGATTCTTTATAGTGCTAAGTTTAATAAGAGTACTTTAGGCCATGAATCATGATAACTGCTGAGTGCAGGATTCTTTATAGTGCTAAGTTTAATAAGAGTACTTTAGGCCATGAATCATGATAACTGCTGAGTGCAGGATTCTTTATAGTGCTGAGTTCAATAAGAGTACTTTAGGCCATGAATCGTGATAGCTGCTGAGTGCAGGATTCTTTATAACGCTGAGTTTAATATGAGTACTCTAGGCCATGTATTATGATATCATTGTAGCTGCCGAGTGCGCAGTCCTTATGTGGTAATTTATATCTTGTGTTGTGCTGTGAACGGTATTCTATGTGTATTTCATATCAATGTGTTGTGACGTGAATAAACCCATATGAAATGTCACCAGTCGTTTACAACCCTTCATGACTCGTGTGTATGCACCTGTGGCGTGAACGACTAAACCAACACACGCACTTAATATTACAGAGGTGACAGGGAACTTAACACGTATTTAGAAATAGCCCCGGAGTGGGCGTGGCCTATTTATACCGAGAACCTGTTCATCGCTTACCAGTAGACTTCTACAGTGTTTGCCTGTGTGGCGTATATGTATGTATCAAATGTAGACATTACCAGATCCACAACACAACAGCAACGTTAGCAGATAATCAATAGACACCTTACCGTATCCACCAAACCAATACGTTATCAGTGAAGCCCCATGACGTTTCACAAAGCTTGCGGCCATGATGTCCCGGGTTTTCACGTGAAAAATTTTACGGGGGTGCAACAGTGGTGTGCTAGTTTTATAGGATCAGACACCCGTGAAATTCGCGTGATATTAATTCACAAGTGTTAGCGTGTAGCCTGAGTGGCGTTAGTATATGAAAGACAGACATCACGTTTGAGAGCTGTATCCAGGCCCAGGGAAAACTTATTCAGTATCAGTTAAACTGGGAACTGTTAACTCAAGTGACAGTCGCAAGTCAAGGAATTTATTACTCAAGATTATGAGATATCATGATATACAGTGGCGTCTGTATACCAGTACAAGTAATCATCTGGCAGTATGAACGAGCGGTGTACCTCCTTTCAATGAAATTGACAGACGGTGACCCATTTCCTGCTTTCCTGTGCGGTGTGTTAGCACGTAGCGTGCTGAATCGAGGACCTGAGCGGAATCAAGGTGTCAAGTTCCAATGCCTTTCTGTTGTCGATTGTTTTACCATTGAACTTTGTGATATCCAGGGTGTTAACGGAAAGGAACAGGAGAGTTTTCATTCAAGATAAGTGGTTATTTTTTGTTATGTGAACTGTGTCGCCTTAACTATGTCAACGAGCCTTCCTGTGCTTTGCATCTCCTATACTGTTGAAATCGGTTGTTTTTGTTGTCTAATTCTATATAGACATATTATTAGGATTTAGTATTGATGCTAAGTATTGATGGTTGTATGATATATGTAGTCTTCCCTCATATGAATATGATGTTATTAAGGTTCTTTGAAGAGGAATTGATGAAGTTTATGAATAATATTTTTGGTATACATACTTAACTGTGTGAAATGGAAGGGTAATTGTCAGAACTTCTTGAAACATAAACTTGCGACATTAATAATTATACTGATATAGATATATAGTTAACTGAGTGATTGAATCACCATGGATTTTGATAATAATCCTGCAGATATAAGGCCTATGTTGGAGAGTGCATTGTTAATAGGTAGAGATGAAAAGGGATTGAGAGGTCCACGACTTGGAATATGGATCATGGACGATTTTTTGGTTAATGTATCAGCATCTCTAGAGTTATTTGCTGAACATAACTTTAAGCTTCTTTGTAATTCAATAATGGCTAGGGATTTGGTTGAGTTGCTACGGCACCTTCGTGTGTTTTTGCAACAGTATATTGAACTTGAACACGGACAGATAGTGCAAAGTATATTCAAGATAATCCACAACGGTATTCCTGATGAGCAGAAAAAGGAATTAGGAAGTGAGAAACAAGTAAAATTCAACAAACAGAGTGCCCTACGGGAAAGGGACAATTGTTTAAAAGTTACTACTGAAATGAGTAAACTACACGAAACAGTCTCTAAACTCGCAAATGAGTTAGATAAGTCAAACACGGAACTTACTAAAGTACATGCGGCGTTAAATGCAGCATTGAACAAGAACAAAGAGTTGGAAATTCGGGTGAAAGACAAAGATGACGAAGTGGGTAATCTCAGACAGGAAGTTCAAGAGAAAAAAGAAATGTATGACATATTAAAGATTGACAGCAATGTTCGTGAAGAGACTTACATAAATATGCTTCATGAGGTGTTGGAGGATAATGATATTATCAGTTGCCAACTGAAAGAAAAGAAAGACATACATGACAAATTAAAAGTTCAGGATAAGAAATGTGAGAAATTAGGTAGTGAAACATGTCAAACTAGAGCAAATAAAGAAAAGGATGAGAAAGACAAATTAGAAGAGTTAACGACTGAGAGAGAGGAGATGATTAAGATTGAGAGATTGTTAACAGAGGAGAGAAGTAAAGTTTTGACATTTGACAAATTAAATAGGAAATTAAGTGAAGAAATTTCACAAAAAAGTGTTGAAATTGCAGAAAGTACAAAAAGAGTAGAAGGTCTACTCGATGTTATTTTAGACAGCGGAATATGGTCTTCTGTAAATGTGGACAATGCTAGACAGAAAGTTGTTTACCAACAGGTTAAAAAAGCAAAGATCCAGCCCTATACAATCTTTGCTGATAGAAAGGTTAGACGTGATAGACAAATATCTTTTCGGGGAAAATATAACTTTCGAAGATCTTTTGATTCTGCTTCCAATAGCAACGAATCTTGGCGGAAGTGTAATAGAGAGAATGATAATGTAGCAGTCAGTCCTGATAAAAGCCTAAGGATTAAACGAGTAACTGATTTTGGAAGTTCTCAGAAGATGATATCAAGGGATAAAGTTATAAGTAGTGGTTCCAAGTATGAAACCCATTATAGGCGTAACGATAAAGATACTTATAGATCTGCAGATGATACTGCAAACAAGCATATTGTCAAAGAAAAGAATGGAAAGAGTTTTTGTAGGAGAGATGTTTCTACGATTAGAAAGTACCAAGGAAATTCATATGATAATAATTTTCCTTCTCAGAGAGATAAGAGACAAGTTAATGTATCTCAACAGTTTAATTCTCAGAATTTTGGAAATAATGGTACAGACAAATACAAGAAGAGTTTTCAGTCGTGCAATAATTTTTCTGACAGATTTTTTGTGCGGAGTAGAAACGTTAATCATAACAAGTCTGACTGGGATTATAGACATAATAACAGTCTCAAACAAAGAGAAAATGATAATAAATATTTTGATCAAACGACGAATAATAAGTGCAATTATGCTAATTTTGCTCGACATGAGCCCAGAATCATTGTTATTAACCAAAGTAGCAATGATAATGATGTCACAAATACTACTGCTTGTTATGTTTCTGATTTTGAAAGAGCAGCACGTTGTTGTGAACTTAAAGGAAGAGTCGATGACATCGTGGGGTGACCAGATTTCTACACGGACCAAAGTGTGGGGTAATTGTTTGTTTAACCTCTCCGTTGTTCGTAGTAAATTTCACCATTCATTAAAATGGAAATTTTCGTTTGTATTTTTTGAACAGAGGCGACTTCTCGATAAGGGTCAGCGCTCCTGTTTACGGTAGCGGCAAGAATATAGGTCAACATTGTGCCCGAGTGAGTGTTCAAGCAGAACATATCAGCGTGCTAACTATGCATTCGACGTTTTACCCCTAGTGTTTATGAGATGTCGGCAAGACCTATGGAGATTTTTTTTGCGGTTGATTCTTTTTTGTTTTGTTTGTTTATTAGGACAGTAGATGTTAATGTATTCTATTGCATAGATCATTATAGGTTGTTATATATGATCATCATCTTTACGCATCATTTGATGTCTATTGTTTTTCTTGATATGTATGACTGTTTTAATTATAAATTAGTTCATTTCGATGCTATTTTTATACTATTGTGTTTTGGATAATAGGTAGTGTGTTAGATGGTAGTGACGTGTTGTTTACTATTCATGAATGCAATGAGCAGATTTATATTTAACCTTACTGGTTACAAACTTATGCCTATTTTTTATACTCTGGTGTAGAACTTGAAGTTTTTTTTTTGGTTTTGTTTTGCAGATGTGATAGTTAAGATAATTTTGTACATGATGAGTTTGCTAGCCCTAAACACATACTCATTAGTTGTAATGTTACAATAGTTACTTTTAATATATCAGGTGGAGATAGAAATAAATTTATGACTAAATAACGCTATAGCTAAGCTGTACGTGATTGTCAGCAGGAAATATTTAAAAGTTTAAATTGAACTGTATAGAGAAAATTAACAGCGGTTGCTGATATTGTTATTTGATTGAGAAATCTAGAGATCTGATTTAAGCACTTGCTTAACATACATTACGTTGTTTTCATGTATTTGCAAACCTGTATGTTGGTAATAGTGTGTTTTTCTATGTGTTTCTCTGTGACGTATTTTTTGAAAAACTTACACGTGTTGTTTAGTATTTGCTTAGATGCAGGAATTGTTATATGTCTCTCATTTTGCTAAAGCTAGTTTTTTGTTAATTTGTTAATTATAGATTTGAATTAATTAAATTAAAATACTATTTTTATGTAACTTAGCATTACGAAATATTTTTGTATTGTATTTTTTGGAAAAAAAATTTTTTCCCAGACATTGTAATTTTTTTTTTTTTGGTTTTCTGTGTGCCTAGCGTTTGACTATGTGCTATGTTTGATATGTAGAATAATGTTAGTTCTTTAAAGAAAGTTTTTTTTTGTTTTTTGGATGTTATGTTGTATTAGCGCTTGATTGTGCGTTGTTCGAACTTGCTTATAGCAATGCTATTACTTTTTTGTGTGGTGTCGATAATTTATTGTTGATTATGTATAACTTGTATAACTTGTTTAAATTACTGATTATGTTTTGTTTAGTTATAAACAATTTTTTATGATATTAGTATAGGAATACTTTGTTATTTTGTTTGGTGCTTTTCGATCGTGTTTGTATGTATTTTGAAATACGTTGTTGATCTAAATAGTTATTAGTATATATTTTTACCAACGTTCTCTATATTCATACCTTTTGCTTTCTATCTGTCTTTGTTGATTATTCTTCATTCTATTCCTTCTTTTCTGTTGTCTTTTCAGTATGGTTTCATATTTTGTTTACATTTCGTGCTTTACGTTTCACTTCATTCTCCTTGTATACTTCTTCTTTCGCTTCTTATACTTTCATTCTATGTATTGTTACTTTAATGGTATAACTTAATATAGTGTAGCTACTTGTGATATTTGTAATTATTTTACATATAAGAAATTGTTTGAATGTAATATTGTTGTTTTTTCCTCATATTCTGATTTCATACTTACCTTTATTACGGATCATTTTTTCGTTTGCTTGATCTTGTCTTTTCTTGTACTATCGGTTGTTTCCTATTTAGTTGTGCTGTATTCACTTAACTTGGTTTTGTAATGCATTATTTTTTGGTATGCTTAATTGATTACATTGAATACTTCATTTTTACATTTCACTTAATGCTTATATTTTGTAGATGTCTTATTTTAACTTAACTTAAAGTGATTCTTATACGCATATGTTAGAGATTCATTGTCCTCTTAATCTTTTTTTTGGTTTTGGGGAATGTATTTGTCAAAAAATTGATAGAATCAATTTTTTTCTCTGGGGGTGAGGTAAGATGTTAAGAATAGAACTGGTGTAAGGGGCGTAAATCTGGGTAAATTAGTAGCCAAGATAGATTCTGAGTTGGAGCACTTGTTTGCTTGTAGCTATCGAATTATTTAGAGAGTATCTCGTGATAGTTTCGAGAGACAGATTACAGACAGCGTGAAAAGCGCTGATATATTTATTCTGTATTGTTTTGAGCTGGGTGAGAGAAGCTCGCTGCTAGCCCGCAATTGTTTGTGTTGTGTGAACAGTGAAAAAAGTCTCGTGACTGCTTTTGAGCGGGACGAGTGTGTTATCTAGAGAGTGTTCCGGGCGTTTTGACCGGGTAGGAAGACAGTGTTTTTGGGAAGTGTGAAATGCCTGTACAGTGCTGAATTTAAAATGTCGACGGATTTTTCGCTGTGGGTGCAGCGTAGTATAAAACTGCAGTTTGAATTATTGTGGAAATGTTTATAACTGCAGTGTGCAGTCTTTAAAGGCCATTATTTCCTGTGTGAGGAGTATTGAGTTTAATAAGAGTACTTTAGGCCATGAATCATGATAACTGCTGAGTGCAGGATTCTTTATAGTGCTAAGTTTAATAAGAGTACTTTAGGCCATGAATCATGATAACTGCTGAGTGCAGGATTCTTTATAGTGCTAAGTTTAATAAGAGTACTTTAGGCCATGAATCATGATAGCTGCTGAGTGCAGGATTCTTTATAGTGCTGAGTTTAATAAAAGTACTTTAGGCCATGAATCATGATAGCTGCTGAGTGCAGGATTCTTTATAGTGCTGAGTTTAATGAAAGTACTTTAGGCCATGAATCATGATAGCTGCTGAGTGCAGAATTCTTTATAGTGCTGAGTTTAATAAGAGTACTTTAGGCCATGAATCATGATAACTGCTGAGTGCAGGATTCTTTATAGTGCTAAGTTTAATAATAGTACTTTAGGCCATGAATCATGATAACTGCTGAGTGCAGGATTCTTTATAGTGCTGAGTTTAATAAGAGTACTTTGGGCCACGAATCATGATAACTGCTGAGTGCAGGATTCTTTATAGTGCTGAGTTCAATAAGAGTACTTTAGGCCATGAATCGTGATAGCTGCTGAGTGCAGGATTCTTTATAACGCTGAGTTTAATATGAGTACTCTAGGCCATGTATTATGATATCATTGTAGCTGCCGAGTGCGCAGTCCTTATGTGGTAATTTATATCTTGTGTTTTGCTGTGAACGGTATTCTATGTGTATTTCATATCAATGTGTTGTGACGTGAATAAACCCATATGAAATGTCACCAGTCGTTTACAACCCTTCATGACTCGTGTGTATGCACCTGTGGCGTGAACGACTAAACCAACACACGCACTTAATATTACAGAGGTGACAGGGAACTTAACACGTATTTAGAAATAGCCCCGGAGTGGGCGTGGCCTATTTATATCGAGAACCTGTTCATCGCTTACCAGTAGACTTCTACAGTGTTTGCCTGTGTGGCGTATATGTATGTATCAAATGTAGACATTACCAGATCCACAACACAACAGCAACGTTAGCAGATAATCAATAGACACCTTACCGTATCCACCAAACCAATACGTTATCAGTGAAGCCCCATGACGTTTCACAAAAGTTACGGCTATGATGACTCCGGACTTTACCGTAAAAAATTTTACGGGGGTGCAACAGTCACTCAGATTTTTGGATTGTCCAAGCACGCAGTACTAGAACCATTTTGTTAAATGTGTTATTAGCAATTCGTGGGGATTTTTCATTCTGATTTCTGGTAATAGAAATTAGTGCTTACGTGTTTAAAAGTGTTAGCTTTTACCAATTAAAAGTGTTAGCTTTTACCATTATAATTCACTTAGATTTTCTAAGCTGTTAAAACTAATGAAATAAAATAACGCGTAGCTATTTCATACCAGATGTTCAGTTATAATGTTAATTTTCACCACACGCTTTCTCACACAAGAAGAGACGGTTTTAGTTGACGGTTTTATATGCTAGGCGCGACTGATAGTGACAGAAAAGAATTCGAACTTTATTTCCTCAAATTGGTTTTGAGCGGTACCGATCTTCATTATCAGCGTCTACTCGCCAAAGATACATGAGAACAGTTCTGACACTAAAAGTAATTTAACTGGACTTACCAAACCCAGCAATATTTTTCAATTTTTTCAGCCCACTGGGGTGTACAAAAATAACATTTATTCCCGACTTCTGACAGTCGTATTCAAGCGAAGGATCCAGAAATTTATGCTGTTCAGAATCGGCGCTCTAACATAGAGTCAGTCGATAGGATTATCATCATTTATCATTGTAACATTTTCGCAACCAGACGTATTCCAATACTGGAATTATTTTTTTCTTGTCTCTCGTTGTTCGTACTGTGCGGACGTGTTTTTATTTGGCTCTACATTTTGGATATTTTATTGAAGTTGTTCCCATTTAATATGGATGGTTTATACATCCATGTGTTGGCGGTTTTGTTTGACATACAGTGAAATAGTTTATTTTGTAATTGTGTTAAATTCACGCATAAATATTGTGTTTTTTCTGTAGGGAATGACGGTAGGAGCGTTCATCGTTTGTCGATATATGGAAAACTTCTTCAACATTTGTAACACATTTCAAACTCTGACGGTGACCTTCTGGCTAGGGAACAATAGACAATGCTAAATCACAGGGCTTGTCCGCCCTCAAGCATGTAATGTGATCATGGCGAGCGGGAACAACAGCGTCGTCATATCAGGATTTTTATATCGGTGTATTCACTTTTGGACTGTAAATGCCTTTTACAATGCTTTTAAAAATGACCACGTGACTCGTTACTGACCGCTGTAAAGAAGAGACGGTCGGCCAGTGTATTTTCCAGTATATTTTATTTTGACTGTCAGCCCCTCGTAAACAGATAAGGTTTCCAGCGGATCAATGTATTTCACTGGCAATTAATCCCAGCATGTACATGGCATGTCGCAACTAGAGTCAAACATGTCAAAACACCTAGAGATGCGGCCATGGCTCGCAGTAATGAAAGCCGCTAGGGACTGTAGATGGCTTGCGCTAGGGACTGTAGATTGCGCCCGACCACGATCAAAAAGTACTGCCTAGACCAAAACAGAGCACTTCGCGTTAAACTGCAGGGATGTAACAAAGAGTCGGATTTAACCTTTAAAATAGCAAATGACGGTAAATGTGCTACTGTACTCTTCCACAATACATACCATTATGAGGCATTTCGCACAACGTGTACCAAATACTACCAGAATGACCATGTCAAGACGAGAGCAGATAAACAAGGTGCCTTTGTAGAAGATTTCATCACAACACTACTACTATCTGTGTACCTTTATCATACTAAAAACAAGGTAATGATTCAGGGAACTGTAACTGTTATTGAGTCATGGCTGGAAATGGACTTTGTCAGTTTAAATGAGTCTGCACAAAACATAATTTGTACCGCAAAATTGGACTCGACAATATGTTTACCCCAGCTCGCAATAGACATCACATCATCAGCTGCCAGCGTCTCATCTGCTGATAGCGAAATCATCAACATTAACTCTAGCATACACTCTCCTATATAAACACAAATACATCCACCTTTGCCTCCCGCAGCATGCGACCTTCCAATGAGTGACACAGTAGCAAATACCATTGTATCCATTTTCTCGACCTATGCCGGCCATAGAATATACAATCGGCCCTAAAGACACTAGCACACAAACAGAATATACAGATGAAACATTATCACGGGAAAATCACTCAGACGTCAATCACATGATAAATGCGCAGTGCTGCCAGGAGCTGCTGCTCAAAATGGAGGACACCCTTCGAACACTAATTGCCGATCTGACAACTAATGTCTATAAATCGATCAGCGCAGAAAACGAACTACCCAAAAAGGAATTACTGCATCTGAGAGAAGATAATTCTAATATTAAACACATCATTGAGCAAGTACGAAGCGATTTTTTTTTCCGAATTTTAAAAAAAAAAAAGCACTCGGGAACATCCTCTTATAGTACCTGAAGCTTCTGGAGATCCCTCCAAAGAAACATATATCAAACGAACGCCGCAAGCAGCACCAATGTAACACCAAATAAGTTGAGGATACACGTGCGCACGAAGCTTACCCTATTAGTGTAAAAGTAAGCAACAGGTTTACCAGCCTTAACCAGAGTTCAGTACAAAATGAACAGGCATTAACGCCGCTACCAGATCAGATACTGACACACCACAACCACCAGATGAAAAACACCCCAGACTGTCAACTACAAATTTATGCTGTGGATTTTATAATGATACTAATTTAATACTTGGCTCGCTCCGCTAGGAGACGACCACAACATGAAATGGTGGACACAGAAAGATAACACTTTCTACAGGATTCCCTTTTAAATAGAACACTGCACACAGTATAGCCACCCACGGCTGAAAACAGTATGGAATACAAACACAACACTGCCCGAGACACTTCTCGAATTAATATATCAAATTAACTCTCACACATGACAGTATAACAGAACTATAAAAACTTGGTGCTGAAAATCGCTCACTATGGCGAACCAAAAACTACAAACAATGGAAAACTCAATCCACTGGCAAATTATACCCATGGCCTGACAATAATATCACTGGACACTAAACCACTCCAGAATTATAATTATGTCCAACAGAATAAATCACTATAGCAAACTCTCGACCAAAATCCATACTCAATGAAAAGGGAAACCAAAAAACGCCCCTCTCGGACAAGCCAGAAACTCTCTCTGCTTTTCCCGCTTAATCTATATTCGACTCCCGTCCTCTTCACGTGACTCGGTCGTTTCCTAAAAGTTAACAGGGTTGCCAAAACTCGCTGATAACGATGTCACCAACCTAGTTTTTCTGCCACCAGAAAATACTGACCCGTGACACCACCGATGAAAAACCCAGACTATTCAAGACGATTCACACCAGGAAAAAATCAATGGCGGCAGCAAGAATCAAAACGAAAGCCGAGTCAACAACCATGTAGTAAAAGCAACACATGTTATGATTGGCGACTCTCTCCTAAAAGGCATATACAATGATCGGATGTCTACTACTAAAGAGGAAACTGTCTCAGTTATTTAGCGATACCTGGAGCTGGATGTGAAAGATTAATTGATAGAATTAATAGGTTCGACATACATCATAACATTACAAGAACAACAGTACATGTAGGGATCAACGACATAATGAATGGACACAGCGTTAGCCCTTCGGCGATTTCCAAACTGACCACTCCAATAAAACAAAAATTTCCTAACACCTCCATTTTTTATGTCATCCATTATTCCACCTTGATATGGTATTTTTCCAACGTCGCGTAGCCGACACCAACACCAAGACACTCCAGAGCTATTGTGAACACAACAACATTGGCTATATCAACAACACTCCTTTCTTCACAAGCAACTCTGGAGCACCAAAGAAACGCCTTTACATAGATCAAATACATACATCAAAACTAGGTAGCAGCATCCTAGCAAAAAAACATCAAGTACCCGCAGCGAACGCAACACGACAAACCACCAGACAGAAAGAACACAAACCGATCTACCATGAGATCAGCCCTTCATGAAAATGCACAACACACCTTACCCGCCCCTCAAAGAAGCGCTCCTGTAACCAACAAATTACCTAAACAACAAACAGAACGCCACCTACAGCCAGGAAGCTGAAAGTTACGATGTTATGTTTTCCTCCACTACCTATAAGACAGCCCCTCACAAACACATTATATGACAG